>OY856186.1:23258476-23446117 GCA_963693315.1 Diogma glabrata | reverse complement strand
TCATTCTATCTAATGAAGCCCTTTCTACATGACCAAACCATCTAATCCGGTTAGATTTAATGAATCCGATCACATCGCAGCCGCCAAGAAGCTGTCTGATTTCGTGATTCATTCGGATTCTATACTGATTTTCAGCAACTTTACATGGACCATAAATTGTTCGTATGACCTTCCTCTCGAATGTTGATAAAATTCTACAATCGGAGGAAGTCAGTGTCCAGCTTTCACTTCCAAATGTAAGCACAGGTCGAATTAATGCTTTGTAAAGTGTGAGTTTACACGACCGCGAAAGATGTTTTGATCGCAGAAGTTTTGAGTATGCATAGAAAACTCTGTATGCGGCAGTGACATGGGCTTTGATATCTACCTGCATGTCATTTGACGATGTTATTACAGACCCGAGGTTTTTGAAGTTTTCCACGCGTTCCACTTCATGTTCGCCAGTATCCAGATTTTCGGGAGGTATGTTCTTAGATGTTGTTAGCACTTTAGTTTTGCCGGTGTTGATGCATAATCCAAGTCGTTTAGCATTTCTTTCAAGCAGAGAGAGAGATTATCTTTAATATCGCTCGTTCTACGTCCGAGAAGCACAATATCATCTGCGTAGCCAAGAACTTGACTAGAATTGTTATATATGCAGTTTTGCGTCTCAATTCGGCTTTTTCTTATCGCGTACTCCAGCGCCAAATTAAACAGTACGGGCGCGAGTGCATCACCTTGTCGAACACCTGATGTTATATCGAAAGGATCAGAAACTGACCCTGCACAGAGAAACAAGTTTCTCTGGGATACCAAGGCATATGAGTGCAGAAAAAAGGTTGTCGCGGATGATGCTATCATATGCTTATCTGAAATCAACGTAGAGCTGGTGAATACTGATGTTGTACTCCCAAAATTTTTCCAGAATCATCCTTAATGTAAAACATTGATCTGTGGTTGAGCGGTTGGGACGAAAACCACACTGATAGTCACCGATGATAGATTCGGTGAACAGGATGAGTCGAGCAAGTACGACATTAGCTAGTATTTTATATGCAGTGTTCAACAGTGCGATGCCACGATAATTCGCACACTTTAGACGGTCACCTTTCTTATGTAGCGGAACAATGAGAGCTGTTTTCCATTCAGCAGGTAGTTCTTCTTGGTCCCAGATTGCAAGAATCAGATCATATATACGTGAGACCAGAGCTGCTCCTCCATTTTTCAAAAGTTCTGCGGGAATACCATCGAAACCTGGTGATTTGCCATTTTTCAGTTTTTAATGGCAGCTTCAACTTCGTTCATCCTATTCAGTAGTTCTTGAAAGTGGGATCGCCACACTGCCAGCACATCACTTGTTGTTAGTTCGTTATTTTCAGTTTTGATGGCTGTAGATCTTGGGTGGAAATCTTTTGTCAGATTCCGTGCATTGGCAAAGCACTCTTTTGAATTTCCGTTGGCCGCATGTTGGTTGATGTTTTCGATGCAGCTCTTCATGTGTTCGCGTTTTTTTTTACGTAGAAGTTTTGCTGAGGCTTTCCTGGCGCATAGATAATCAGCTTGGGAGCTTCGGGTGTTTCTTGTTAACCATTTTTCTCGCAGTTTTTGTTTATGTTCAACGGATTGGCGGCATTCGTCGTCAAATCATTCGTCGTGTGATTTCGGTGGTCGTTTTCCGATTGTAGTTTGTACTGCGGCTATAATGGTTGATTGAAGCGTTTGCCATTCTTCTTGTATGTTTAATGGCATCTCAGAAGAGATGACATGCTCTTCTATGTTTTGTGTTATTATTTGCTGATATCTGTTCAACGTTTCCGGATGTTTAAATGCATCGACATTTTAGCGCACGGTCTTTTTTGCTTGTCTATTATATGTAGATGATAATTTGCACTTGTACTTAAAGATGACAAGCATATGATCGGTGTCCATATCAGCGCCTTTGTATGATCGAACGTCAGTTACACTTGTAGAGTGTCTCTTAGAGATCATGACGTGATCGATTTGATTTTCCGTCATTTGATTTCCACGTCGCCTTGTGAATTATCTTGTGAGGGAAGAAAGTGCTGAAAATTACTAGATCATCATAGCCAGTTTGGCTGCGCGGAAACCTTTATTGTTGCTGGTATAATGCAGGCTGTTAGGGCCAATTTGTGTTTTAAGTTCTGCTATCCTACCAATTTGAGCATTAAAGTCACCTACCACGATTTTTATATCATGCCGCGGAATTTTATTGATGACTTCTTCGAGTTTTAGGAAGAACAGGTCTTTAATATCATCTGCTTTATCTTCAGTAGGTGCATGAACATTGACGATCGTTACATTGAATTTTTGCGTGCGGATTCTCAGTGTGCATAACCGCATATTAATTGGGCAAAAGTCGATAACATGCTGATTCACGCGACGGTGTATAAGAAAGCCAACTCCAAATTCTCCTCCGTTTTGATGACCGCAATAATAAAGAGTGTATCCTTTCGCTGTTTCATGGATTCCACTACCTGATCATCTTAGTTCTTGTAATCCCACTATATCCAGTGTGTAGCTCTCGACTTGTTGTGTGAGTTTTAGGAGATCTCCTGGTCTTCTAAGGCTTAGCACGTTCCATGTTCCCATTTTTAAAACGTAGTCCGGGTACAGTTTCCAAGGTCGTTCCAATAATGAATCCGAGATGTTCTGAGGCCTGTGTACAGAATTCTTGACAATAATTTTTTTACGGAAATGGGGTGTTAGCCCTTCACCCAACCCAAATTTTCGTGAATGGGTTCGTTCTGCATCTTAAGGTCACCACGCTTGATCCAAGACAGACGCCCGCTCCAAGCCGCCCCTAACATGGAGAACAGACGCTTGAATTGCATTGGTTTTATGGCGCCAATGACTCGCCATGGTGCAGAGTCATTGAGTATAAGCAGTATTTACTCTGCCCCATTCAACTACACCAACCTATTTCTGTTAGCGTTACCAAGGTAGCACGGCGTGGACGTAAAATTTCGGATTTTCGCTACCCAATTTAATTGGTAAGTTGATAGAGATATATTTTATGGACATATGATGGGTCAGAAGAGTGACCACTCTTACATACATTTTGCTAGCCAACGTCAATCCTTTTCTGAATAACTTGTTTTAAAATATCAGTGTGCAGTCTTTGTACACTAGCCGGCACGGTTGACCACCGATGCTCTTTTTTTGATAAGGGTAATTTTTGAAAAGTGTTGAAAGTGTGGTGGTTAATATATTTAAATCTAAATAATTAATCACCACAAAACTCAAAACGATCACACGATCAATTATACTCATGACATGAACCCTCTGCGAACGTTGCCAAGACTTAATCATACGCACGCCATCCATACGATAAATTAAGTAATTAATTTATTCGAAATCGAAATAATTTAATCAAATTGAGTTCAATGCCTTTTCTTCATCATTTTTGGTTGGCGGAAAAATAAAACAAAACACCCACTCTTATTCGGGCTTTGATCGAGTAAACTAAATTAATAAAATATATTAATCAAAAAAAAAAAATCAGAAGTGCGCTTGTCTAATAAACATTTCTGAAATCAGAATTATTGTTACCTTTATATTAAAGTTAAATAAAAATCAAAAGTTATACGCATATGTTAATAAATAAAATATATTGTAATAATTGTGAACACAAAGGATTGTGGTGTTATTATTTACATCCCTACGAACTGAAGCAATTCATCAAAAGTTTAACATATCTGTTTAACAACTATTCGTTGATTTCAGGCAAACATACTTCTGCCTCTAACAAAGAACTCTATGGGCTGCTCTAGTTTCAATGGGAATCAGGAAGCTCCTCTTTAATCACCGTATATGTCAACATACAGCAAGCTCAAGTTATACAAGACATTGATTAGACTGGTGCGATGTATAGGTCACAAACGTGAAAATTTATTTACATTTGAGCGTACGATCCTCAACTACATTTTTGGTCTACATAATACAAACGATAAAGAGCATAAGAACCGACATTACTTTGAAATCAGGCACCAGCTTTAGGGTGCTGATAAAACAGGTTGTATCCGTTCTAATATGATTACTTTGGCATGTTTTTCGATCAGTTTTACAGTCTTAAATGATTAAAAATGAATATTTTGATATTCCAAAGCAAGCAATTCTGGTCAGTTGTGGCAATGAATTTGTACGAAAATTATTAATTCAACTTAAGGGTAGTGTTAGGTCACAAATATAGATTTTAAGAGGTAGTTTAAAAATGATATATATATAAAGTATAATAATATCATTTTAAGATTGGTGTTTGACCTTCATATTATATTCGTGATCATTGGTCACATATTTTCTTTTTAATGACACATAAATTAAAGTTTCAAGTTGTGTTTTCCGTTTTCAATTATATAAAATAATCTTTCCGACTTTTCGCCTAAATTATTTAAAGAATTATGATATTTTAACAAATTTTGTATAGTAGGTAACGAGTTATATGAATTTATCCATCTAAGCTGCGTTTTTCGATGTGAGTTTTTGTGTAGAGACGTAAAAATGTTTGATATTATTGATAAGACCAGAGAAGACCATTTAATATTTCTAATAAATACGTTTGAAATTAATTAGATCACCAATACCCCATTTTTACTATAAACTTATTTTTAACGTTACTTGAATTTTCTTACATCTTCTTCTATCTTCTATAATAATAAAACAAAGAGCCTGCCTGTCTGTGTGGCTCTCCAAAGAAATCTACAGCCCACAGGAGTCAGAAATTTTGTCAGGAGAAGGTGATGGACAGGTTCTAAAACAGCTAAGAGCTCGATTTTAAAAGTTTATGTAGTTTTTTTTAATTAATTTTAAATTATCTATGGGGTTTGCCTAAATGTTGATTAAGTATATTTTAATTTGATTTTTATTCAAATTTCGTTTTATACGCTCCGCTATCTTTGATCGTCAATTGATTTGTTTTTCGCTAAACAAAATTATCATCATGAATGGGGGCAACTTCGCCGAAAATTTTTGTAGCCGTTTCGATCCCTGAATGTACTCCGACTACGAGGTAATGGTCCAGAAGAATTCTGCTGAAAGGCATTTAGCAACTGTGAGTGTTAGGTCTGAAATTCGTGGTATCGGAGAGTCAAGACCTTGTCCTTGCTGGAAGAAGAAGAATCGACAGGAATAAACGCCGCGCTTAGGTAAGGGCCAAACATTGTGGCCAACATTTTATCTGCTATCTCAGCACTCAGCAGTCTTCAACAAGCCAGTCATGACTGCCGGGATAGCAGTACGCACAGCCGTTGGGAGTTTCTCCCCCCCCATATAATTTTTAGTATATTCTCAGAAACGAGACATTGCGATTCAGCAGTTAAATCCCATGGGGGGCGGCAAGGCAAGGGTCGGCGTTATTGTGGCAAGTAACTGTGCTTGGTTTGCTGGGATGTTGCCCAGGGCGAATTGGCCCTCAAGCATGATAAACCAGGGTTCTGCTTTATCAGACCAAAAAGGAGGGACTTTAGGGAGTGGCATTATATTCAGAAAAAATGCTGTCAAAACTCTCCCCATGAAGAATTATTTGTTGCATTTCGGCGCCATATCAGCTTATGATAAAATTTGGTTCATCACATTATTTAAATTATATGCCTGAAATAAAATCTGTCATCTTTTGCTTTCTACTTATAAAAGTTGTTGTGTTAACTTTTAATAAGTACTAATTGGTTTTGATTTTAAAATACCATTCATATATACATTTATTTAGCTTCAGAAACCTATGCCGAATTGCTATTGCTGACTGCTAAATGAGAACATTATTACGATTTTTCTCAACATTTTTATAAAACTAATAAAATAACTTAAATTAAATTAAATGACAATAATAAGAATTTTTGTACTGGCATCGCCATGAGGCCATGAGACCTTCTACAGTTTTTAGAAATATAAAATATTTATGAGTCTCTCAATGCAGTGTTATTTCCAGAAAATAGCTCAACACAGACGACCGCTTGCGTTATACGCCCGTATTTTAAAAATAAAGGCATATTTACGCATGGCGGGATCGGTGTTGGTTGATTTGTTAATTTTTGTTTAATTTTTGATATATACAAATGTGAGACTATGTACGTCAGTCCATGCTATTAACATATGAGCTTACATGAGATATTGCTAACCAAGGTGATTTCTTAGTTATGCTTGCGAATGAACTCTATTCAGTCAACAATATGATCCTTATAATCTTAGTTTTGGAATATATATTGATAATGCCACGCCATCGCTTGCTCGAAAAAATGAGCCTTCAAATAACTCTATATCTGGACTTTGGTCGCTGAGGAGGACAGTGCATCACATAATCCAAGAATGTGCAACTGGCTGGATTATTTGCAACATAATGTGTGTTTCGTTCATGTGCGTTCATCTGTTATTTAAGATTCTAAATGCAATATATTTCTTATTTTCCTAGATGGAATAAAATATTTTGTTTTCCCAAAACTCATTTCCAATTTTTGTGTTAATATAAAGAAAGTTAAAAGACTCGCACATAGCTTCATCACTTCAAAAGATCATGAGACATTTTCGTTAATCGATGGATTTTAATATCGATTGAAGATTAACTAGGAAACGCTAAATGGAATTATATGACTTTTGAATTATCGTTCTACATAGTGATACTAGATTACAAGGTGTTTCCATTTAAATCGCAGCAGATCATATTTTTTGATAATTGAGTAAATGCCACAGTGATATCTCAGTTTTGTTGCAAATAACACTAATATTACGCAAATAATTGTATGGTAAAAGCATTGGCGGATGAACTCAATTCAGTCAACAGTAACACCCTCAATCTTAGTTGTGGAATATTCCTTGATGATGGCACACTATTGCTTACTTGAAGAAACGAGTACCGTTATAACTCTATATCTGAACTTTAATCAGGAAGACCGTTTGCCACAAGATCAAGTGTTATGCCATAGACTAGCTGGATTATTGGCAACCATTTCAATTTTTATTTTATCCATTCTTTCATGAAATACTGCCCTGTATCGAATTTTATTATGTGATAAAATTTATAGTTTAGTTACCCATTCTATAACACAACACATTTTATTTTAAAAGAAAAATAAATGAAACTGCGTAACATAAATAGCGGGTACGCTTGGAACCATAAATAGGGGCTACATTTCTATTCATATGACCAGTTCTTTTACATAAAGCAACATAAGAGTTAAGACGACATAATAAATATCAATTCCTCGCCTTTTGCCAGTTATTTTGTAACTGGTTGTATTTTTATTATATTTTGAAAACTAGTTAATAATAATTTGTTAATTAATTTGTACTAAACCCTAATTCTTACCAATCTAAAACAAATAGAACCAAAATATGTTTGTTGCATGTCATTTAAAAATTAAATAACTATGTCAAAACCACTATCAAAATATTCACAAATTTGATTTTTTATTTTTTCTTTCATAAAATTTATATATATTCTGACAGAAAAGGAAATTGGAAAACCATTATTATATCATTATCACGCGAATAGTAAATATGATAGGATAGATTAAGTATGTATGAATGTGGTCGAAAAAATTATTTTATTTTAGGTGTGGGTGTACCCTGGTTAAAAATTCCAATTCAAACCTATTGAATCCTATTAAATCCAATATAATTTCAATAGGATTAAATCGGATTGAATTGGTTTAATAGGAAGACTTCGATCTACCAATTAAAATTCAATCGGAATGAATGGGATTTAACAGGAAAAGAGGTTCAGCAGGATTCTAAAGGAAATTTCCAATTGAGTTTCAATCGGAAATTAAGAGATTCAATAGGAAAAAGGAACTTACAAAAAAATTAAACAATCTTATAAATTTAACAGGATTTAATTGGAAAAGATTTAATAGAAATGAATAGGATTAATCGGAATTCTGCAATGGAAATTTCCAATTAATTCCTATTTATATACATTTCCTATAGATTCCAGTTGAAAAATAAAATAGATATATTTAACAGGAATGAATAGGATTGTATTGGAAATAGATTTTTTGAATAGGATTTAATTGAAAATTCCCAATGCAGAATTCCGATTAATCTTTTTCAATTGGTTTGAATTGGAATGTTTAACCAGGGTATGCATGAACTATGTATCACAAATTCTAATTTAATAATTATTTATAATTTTGATTTGACATTTGGATCAAATAATAGTGTATATTATACATTGAGTAAATAATCATAATAATATCGTACGAATGTAAAACTTCAAAACAAAAGTCCAAACACAAACTTTATCTTAGACCTCTGCACAAACACATTCATTTTAAAATCAAAATACTCTTTCTGTAAAGTGTCAAAACATATAGTTGGCTTGTTTTAAATGTTTGACAGTATACAACACTAAAAACTTTTACCAAAACATCCAAAACATTATACACAAATAAAGTGTGAAAGATAAGAAAAAGTAAAACAGAACGTTATACCTGTAAAACGTGTGCATGTATAATGATTTAACATTGCACACTTTATGAAGCAAAAAAAAAAACGATGTTTTTTGAGGATGTTATTTTTTATAAAAGGTTTTTTTTTCAAAGGTTACTTGTTTAACATATTTTTATTTCAAAATTTATGCAAATTTATAATTTTAATTTAGAATAAACTTTTTTTTTAAATGCCTTACTTGCCTATTTTGGACTTAATGTGGGTGGAAATCTCGGCTAGCGCCTTTGCAAACTCCACATGTGTCCAAAATCTTTAGCTTTACGTCCTTGCATCATAATGTACTATAATGTTTATTACATATTTTAATAAAGCTAAGGAAAATTTTGTTTAATATCTACGTGTTGCATGGAATAAAATAGTAATATGAAATGAGCTGTTTTCTATTTTGTTTGCTAAATACCCATTTTAGTGTTTATCCCATTTACCTAATATCCATTTAAATGTTTTGTTCATGTCATAAAGAGAAAGAAAGGGTATTGCAAAAACAAAATGCTTACGGCACTCTCACTGTTACTTTTGTTGATCTGGACAAGAAATGGTTACGGAAAATTTATATTATAAACTGCATTTTAGATAAGTTTGTAAATGAGTAGGGCTGTGAAATAGTTTCAAAGGTTTTAAGTCATAAAATATAGAGCGTTTAAACGACCGTTTGAACCTAAGTAGATTTATAAAATTAATAAATCTTACTTCTATCACCTTAAAATATAGATCCTTGAGAATAAATGCTTGTGGTAACAATAGTGATGATGTAAGGTTAGTCAAAGAAGATGACGATGGTTTAATAGATTTTGAAGATGAAGACGCCGCAGAACAAGTGGAATATAACAACAACTTTTACGACGATGGAAACATATTATTTGAAAACGATAAAATAGCAGAATCTCGAGTTATGTCTTCGTGCACTTAAGAAATCGTCAGTAAGAACTAAAATTTTATCACCTACTAACTGCAGCAATAAAATAAATTGATTTTTGAAATTGCATTAATACTGCACTCGATTAGGCTCTGAAAAAATTAATGACAAGGATAAGGATATAGAAATATTTAAAAAAAATTAGATTATTATCGAAACGCTTATAGCTAGCAGTACAAAAACTGAGTAAAGAAAGGGCTACCGGTATAACAGCTTAAGGTGCTTTTTACTTTGTCCTAAAAAAATTAAACAAGATTAATGCTCTTTCCCATGAACTATATTAAAATTTGAACAACGATGTTAATAGACGAAGGCAAAAGAATATCATAGCATTATTGTTATATTTGCATCAAGGTATTTTTCCAAAAGGCAATTAGTTTTTAAACTATAGAAGAAAAACGTGTTCTAGACCGAGTTGTGAAAACTTGACCATTTTTGATTTTCCTGAAACTTGGCATATTAATAGTATGGACAAAATAAAAAATACAACTTTTTTAAAGTGCATAGTTTGAGCATAGGGGGGTCGAATATCAATTGGAATTTAATTAATTTTTTTCCTGAAAATAGTTCTATCTTTACTCTGAAATATATCAAATTTACAAAGAGGGGTTAAGTTTTGTTCTTGAGATATTTTTTTTTAAAGATTTTTAGTACGACTAAAATTCTAATATTTCATCATTTTTTTCAAACAACTTCCATTAACAAAAAATGCTAAATTCAATTAAATTTTAACTTTTTTTTTTTAAATATAGTTCTATCCTTACTTTAAAATACCTCAAATTTACAAAGAGGCGTTAATTCGTGTTCTTGAGATGTTTAATTTTAAAATTTTTTAGTTCGTTTAAAATTCTAATTGTTCATTATTTTTACGAACAATTTTTATCAACAAAAAACTTTAACCACTGAAGTTCGAAAAAGTGATGAAAAATTCTAATTTTAGTTGGACCAAAAATCTTTAAAATTAAATATCTCAAGAACACGAACTAAGCCCTCTTTGTACATTTGAAATATTTTAAAGTAAAGAAAGAAACATAAAAATTGCCGAAATTTCCCATACAAAGTTGTATGAAAAATTTAACCTATTTAGGTATTTGTTTTACGGACAGAAGAAAATAATATGTTTTATATAATATGCTTAATATATAGTCAGTAATAGTTCAAAAAGAAATTTAAATTATTTTTTTGTAGTAAAATGAGAAATTTCATAGACAATTCAACTCAAAAAATAAAGTTTCAATAAGGTCCAATCAAAACGCTTCATTTACTATTTTTTAGCAAATCAAAACGATTTGTTTCGATTATTTTTTTCTGTTAGGAAGGAACAGCGAATATTTTCGAATATTTTCCGCCTACTTAATATATTAATTTAAAACAAATATGCACATACAAAATTATGTGAAAATGCAATTTGCAAATAGTAAAAATGTCCGTTTTCATTCATAAATAAATTCATAAATAAATGATTGCATGTTTATGTTTATTTCTCAAAAATAAATTACAAATTTATAACATTTATGCGCCTACTAAGAAGAAATTATATTTAATTTTGTTTGACAACAAAGGATTATGTTGTTTGAAATAATGTTACTATTTCTGTTCGTTAAATTGTCTGCTAAATACAACTCGTCATCAAATTATTAGTCGATTATTTTTCAACATTACCACTCATGCCATTTGAGGTCAAAAATTTCCCTCGTGCGCTACGCGCACTCGGGACCTCAAATGACATTCGTAATAATGATTATGAAAAATAATCGACTATTATTTGACGACTCGTGATATTATATATGAATATTTCACTCATGTATAAATTTTCCCATAAGAAACGTTAAAAATAAAAAAATATCAGCGGATATACAAACGTTGCCTAGACAACGTTGTATATCCAACACAAAACAATTGAACCTATTTGACAAGACAGTTTTATTCGAAATACTGTATCATAGATACCTGTTTGTTTGTATTGTTATTATTAAAAAAGTCAAAATGAGCCGATTTGGTCATGCACTTAATGAACAAATAGACAAAGAAATTATAAAAACGACCCCAAAAAATACAATCAAATCAAATAAGAGTGTTTGGAAGCAGTTCATGGAATTTTGCACCGAAAAAAAATATACTTTTGGCCATGATACTTCGGCATCCGAGCTCGCGTCAATTTTAAAATGTTGGGCTTTTAATATGAGGAAAAGAAACGGCGAAGAATATAAAGACCATACAGTAAAACTCCTTTGGAATGTTACAGCGAAATTACTAATGGAAAAGTACTTTAATGAGTACAATATTAAAATAAATCCCTTCCATCAAATTGAATTTAAAGTGGCCCAAGACGCAAGAGATACAAAAAGAAAAGAATTACAGGTTATGGATGGTAAGCGTAAGGAATCAGCAAATTTCTTGACCTATAATGAGTTTGAAAAACTTATCCAAACTTGCGATGAACAAACCCCAGAAGGTATCCAAAAAGAAGTTTTTTTTGTTGTCTTACGAACTTGCTTGGAGAGGTGGAGAGGGCGCAAGAGCCGATACAACATTTTTTAAAGAAGAAACCGACAATAGTGGAGAGAAAACAGGTAGGATCGAGTATAACCCTGTATTTTCAAAAACTACGCAAGGGGGTAGCCGAAAACTAGCCGATTCAAAGTGGCTGGTGAAAAGTGACACAGATCCTAAAATTTGCCCCGTCAGAATGTTTTTAAAGCTCCAAGAAAAAAGAAAAAATGTCACCAACACCCGACTATTTTTAACTCCAAATCCATATTGAAAAACATCCGGAAATTGGTTTAAAAATAGCCCCGTAGGGGTTAATGAGATATCGGCTTGGACAAAGAGGCAAGCAAAAAAAACAGGGCTTAACATTACCAAAAAAATTACAAATCATTCACTTAGCGCTACTGCTGTATCAAAATTGGCCAAAAGCGGAGTTTCAGAACAAAACTTGATACAAATTACGGGTCATTCCAATGCAAAATCCATATCCAGCTATTTACAAATGGATGAAGACCACCACAGAACTATCATCGAGAAAATGAGGAAACGCGGAACGGAACTTCAGCAGACTCCTCAGACTCCAACTTCTTCTAGGACGAGCAGCAGCAGTTCCATGTCATCACAAAATCAAAATGTAATTAACAATTACAATAATTGCAATTTTTATTATTCAATCAATAATTAGTTAATATTTTTCAATTGTTTGTTGCTATTTGTTTAGTTTTTTTTATAAAATAAAAAAAAATTGTTATTGGATTTCAGTTACAGTTTTAATTATGTTACATGAAATTGAAAATTGTATGACAAAAAAAATTTTTATATATATTTCATTCTAGAAATATTCCCCCTAAATACCGCTCGTGCATAAAAATTAACCAGATAATTTTCATTCAAGCTTGTTATACTAATTCCACTCGTTCTTCGAACTCGTGGAATTATAAATAACAAGCTTTCATGAAAATTATCGGTAATTTTTAAGCACTCATGGTATTACCCCCGATAATTTGTAAAATTATTCAAGTTGTGTTTTGTATGAAATCTCATTTAATTTTTTTGGAATTTATTCTCCTTTCCCCCTTTTGCAGCGCCATTGCAGCAAACACCGGAACAAAATAATCGCTCAATAACATATTTGATAGTCTATATGGGCCCTACACGGATGATTAAAAAGTCGATAAAGCAGGTTTGACAGTAAACTAATTAATTTACGCCGCCATCTGAAAGTTTGCTTATGAACCATCCATATTTAACATTTAATTCACAATTAAAAAATATTAAGGCTTTTAATCGAGATAAAAACTATCCTTAGAGTATATATAAATATAGAGAGAACATAACTTTAAAATTGTATGAAGAGAGACATAAGAAATCGTGTTTGCTAATATGTCATATTCAATTTCTCATTTCGCCATTTGCATTTCTGTTTATTTACAACAACCAACTATTGTATTAAATTATAAATTAAAAACAATTAAATAATTTAAAACGAAACAAAAAGTACAATCTATTATTTTTAGTTGTGCTAATTTTTATAAAATGAATAAAAATAATTACGAGAGTATTTTACATTTATTGTGTTATTTCCAGTGATTTTATAATAGTGAATATTGTATTATTTGATAATGCAAATGTGCAAATATTTAAGGTATGTATACATCCTGAAAGTATATTATGAAAACTAGCTGGCGACCAACTTTTCATTATAGGCCAGGAAAAATAGTATTTTAACAACAAAAAAATTCGTTACAGCAAACTGACAGTGGGATATTGTAGAACACGATATTGTAAAAGAGGGAAACATAAATCGAACCAGCAGCTGCTATCCGGGGGAGAATGGGGAGGGTTTTTAGGGGTTGAAAAAGGTTTTTCGTGATTTCTGGCTAAACCGTGCATCCTATCAAAAAGAGTTATATGTAAAAGTTGTAGGGAATAAAAAGATCTACACTTTTTGTACGGACCATTTTTGCCCTCACCTCAACATTTTTCGAAAAAAATGCGAAAAACCGATTTTTTTCTTTTTTCTTGTTTTCTCTTACAAAAAAATTTTATGAAGTTCAAATTTTGGAAAAAGATACCTCCATTTATTGGAAAAAGGCAGCAATTTTTTCGGAGGGAAATATTTAGACGTTGTTGTTAAAATTAATTTTTTTGAAAAAAAAAACCAAATTTTTAACTGCGATTCCTCTTAAAACTACGCCTCCTAAAGAGTTCAGTTTTGACTCATTTACTCGTTCTTACGTCTATTTTTGATAAATGGTAAAAAAAGTATAAATCTATGGACAAAAAGGCGGGAAAATTGAAAAAACCGAAAAAATTGCTTTTTTCGTGGTAATTTGCATATTTATCGTTGAATAATTGTTACTAATTAATAAAATCATATTATTTTTTTTATTATTACGTAAACAACGATCATTCGGAAATACATTTATGAATAATTAGATGCTTTCGTTTTCGAACTTGATAAAAATTGTTCGAAAAAATAATCAACAATTAGAATTTCAGTCGTACTAAAAATCTTAAAAATTAAATATCTCAAGAACACGAATATTAGCCTCTTTGTAAATTTGTAATATTTTAGAGTAAGGATAGAACTGTTTTTACAAAAAAAAATAAATTAAATTTCAATTGATCTTCAACACAAACGCCAACTTTAAAAAAGTTTTTTAATATTTTAATTTAAAAATTAATAACAAAAACAATTAATTATTTTTTTTTTCAAACGATTAACTAATCACCTACAAAAAAAAAAAAGTTTGATAAAATTGGTAAAGCCGTTCTTGAGCAATTTGATTTCGAAAGTACATGGGATTGGCAGAATTTTCATTTTTCTAAAATATTTAATGCTTATTTTAGTTTATAATATATGATAATTAATATATGATATATTTTAATTTAATATGAATTTTTTATTGTAATTGAAAGGAAAATTCACTATCTATTTGATAAATTTCAGCAAAATCTGCAACTGGCATATTTTTGCTAACAAATATTCGAATTGGTTTTTATCGTCGAACAAAACGTCTGTCTGTAATTTGAGTATGTTTTGGGTAAAATATTAAACCTTCAGAAAACCCAAAAAAGCTTATTTAGTACCTTCTTTAAACCTCATTTAGTACCTTCTAAGCCCAAAATAAGTTTAATAGAATCAGTAAACTTGGGTTTAGTGTATGGCGCAAAGTACAAAAAAAATCAACGTATATTCAAATGTGTTTTTCTCAAAAACAAAAAATAACAATTGTCCTTATAGGTTTAGTATGTTTTAAGTAAATAACAAATCTGTAAAATATAAAAAACATGAAAGAAAACTAAAAGGTACTTTTTGAGATCGCCATGTTTGAAGAATAAAATTTACTTTTTTGTTACCTAAATAAACTAAAAGTAACGAAAGCATATAATTATTCATTAATTTATTTCCAAATGATTGTCGTTTACGTTTATCATTAAAAATTTAAATGATTTTATTAATTAATAACGATTATTCAACGATAAATATGCAAATTACCACGAAAAAAAAGCGATTTTCTCGGTTTTTTCAATTTTCCCGCCTTTTTTTCCATAACAGTGTACCATTTTTTTACCATTTATCATAAATAGACGTAAGAACGAGTAAATGAGTCAAAACTGAACTCATTAAGAGACGTAGTTTTAAGAGGAATCGCAGTTAAAAATTTGGTTTTTTTTTTCAAAAAAATTAATTTTAACAACAACGTCTAAATATTTCCCTCCGAAAAAATTGCTGCCTTTTTCCAATAAATGGAGGTATCTTTTTCCGAAATTTGAACTTCATAAAATTTTTTTTGTAAAAGAAAACAAGAAAAAAGAAAAAAATCGGTTTTTCGCATTTTTTTCGAAAAATGTTGAGGTGAGGGTAAAAATGGTCCGTACAAAAAGTGTAGATCTTTTTATTCCCTACAACTTTTACATATAACTCTTTTTGATAGGATGCACGGTTTAGCCAGAAATCATGAAAAACCTCTTTCAACCCCTAAAAACCCTCCCCATTCTCCCCCGGATAACAGCTGCTGGTTCGATTTATGTTTCCCTCTTTTACAATATCGTGTTCTACAATATCCCGTTGTCAGTTTGCTGTAACGAATTATTTTTTTTTTTTCTAATTTTTTCTCCTATTATTACTGGCCTATTATTGTGTAGTTTATTTTTAATAGATAAAAGATTAAAATTTATATATTTGGTTAGAATCAAATCCTAATCAGTCATTTTTCTTATTTCTTTTTATATAGTAGCAGTGAGGGAGAAACTATTATTTTTTTGTGGTAGGTTTTTTTCTTATAGATTTAAAAGAAACTCGCAATAATTGTACAATTTTGAATCAAATGAAAAATTTATGCACGTCTTTGGGAAGACAAACCGGTTTCTCTCTCAGAGAAATAAAGGAAAACAAACAAACAAAAAACGATTTGACAGAACATCAATCACGATTAATATTAGTTATGGTGGTCGGTTGAAACTATCCTATCTCTCAAGTTGGACCATTCAAAACTATCACTACTTTACAAGCCATGAAACATAACTTCTCACTA
Source organism: Diogma glabrata (assembly GCA_963693315.1). Taxonomy (NCBI): domain Eukaryota; kingdom Metazoa; phylum Arthropoda; class Insecta; order Diptera; family Cylindrotomidae; genus Diogma; species Diogma glabrata. The sequence continues at coordinate 23,429,734 of OY856186.1, read as the reverse complement.
ACACATACATGAATGGAAGTAGTCGGGAATATAAACTCCATAATATTATGTTGTGTTTTTTGTGTTGTTCTTTCAAAATTTTAAGAAATTTAAAATAAAATATACACATAATAAAGTTTAATAAGTTTTTTTTATAAAGTTTATTAATATACATAATATATAACTTTTTATGGAAATGATTATTTTATATAAAAAAAGGTGATTGAAGTGATTGAACATTACCACCAAATTTCATTTTGGTTTTAAAACATTTTCGTGAAATATAATATTTTATCTAATTTTAGATATAACAATAAACAACAATATATAATAATAAACAACATATAACAATAAACAACATATCACAGTTTCGGGAAATTTGGTCTGGAGGACTGGTTATAATGTTTTCTAAACATTAGTTGGTAAGAGTTAAGACTTCCTATTAATTCTATTATTTGTCGTTCTAGCATATGCCGTATTGTTAACAATATTAACACAAGAAACTATCCCTGGATATTTTTCGAAATTTTCTGAAGATTTAAACTATATAATTGAAGATATTACAAATAATAATCTTAAACGTGATTCAGTTTTAACTGAAATATTAGGATCAGTTTTCGCGGATGGGTTTGAAGTAAATATTTTAATTGTTATACGATTTTTCCCTATTAAGTTGTATATTTATTGGTCACTATAACTGGAGCCTTACACGCAATAGATAAACAATCTAAAATTCCTATTATACAAGTACAATTAGCACCAGTTCAATATATAAATGAGAATTTCGAAAATAATACAATTTTTCGGTTAATTAATTTAGTAGTACATTTTGTTACTTTAGGATTACTAAATGTAAGTAGCATTAGTCAATATGCTTCCTTAGTGTGCTTTTTTTTGGGGCGACAATTCTTTTTTCTGGTGCCCCACCGAAATTTTGTTGGAAATACCCAAGAAAACGTCCTCCTAAAATATGAGCCCTCAAAATTAATGTTTAGCACTCAGCATTTGCGTTTGAATATTTTCCATACAAAATACATGTAAACTTTAGTGTTTTTTAAAAAAAAAATTACAGCTCAGCGGCATTTTATACTATTTGAAAATGGAAAAAAGCAACTAAATCAGGATTAAATTATCTACAAAAATGCTTATGGAGATGTAACTGTTACTTACACCGGTGACACAGTACAGATCACAAAATTAAATTTTATATGAATTTCTTGTTCTTTTGTTTTTATTTCATAAATGGCTAAAGCTACAGGAAAAATGTCAATAACAAAGTTGTAGTTAATTAAGTTTCCTACAAAAAACTTATGAAAACCGAATCTTTATGATTGATATTTCTCGAGATAATAAGCTTTTATTAAAATGGATGTTTTAAGAGATTTTCGTCATCAATTTATGAAGACCGCAAGTTCTAAAATAATAAATGTTTATTATCTAGGGTTACAGTCGCTTTTTCTATGGATTACACGAATTCAGTTCTCAAACAAATCCTTATCCTTTGGAAATACAAAAGTATGAATTGATGGTTGAGAGTTGAGACGTAACATAGTTTTGCTTTTCTACTTGGAACCATACACTGTCGAGACGTTATATATATAAATATCTTTAATCACAAAACCACTACAATTGGTTTGTTTAATAATTTATTAAATTTGTTATTCTAGACTTGAATGAACCTAGGCAGCTATTAATGGCTTTTAGCACACTTATTCTAATTTAACGTAGATTTAATAATATTAGAAATAATAATTTATTTTAAAATTTACACAAATTTGTATCGCTTCCTAAGAACTTTGTTTTACAATAAAACTAATAATCACGGCACAATTTTGTTTATTTATTACAAAAACTATTCCACTATTCACTATACCTTTTGAATTAATACTTGTTATAAAGCTGTTATAAAACACTTTAATATATAATTAAAATTCGGCATCAAAACATTTCGTCAATAAATTTTACATATATTGACTACTAAAATGTCAAAAATATCCGACTACTTATGCCTTGTAAATGTATGTGTACTTCATGGCTTGTAAAGTAGTGTTAGTTTTGGACCATTATACACATTACACACACTTTGCAAAATTTTTGCGGATAATCGTCGATTTTTCTTAGTTTTCTTAGTCAAAAACAATTTGAACTTTATGTTTTTTGGTGATAAAGACGAGACTTCTAAATCCATTATAAAAAAAAGCGTGACGCGGTTTCTCGACCAACACCCCATCAAAATGTGTACAACGAGCGTTAAAGAAGAATAACTTCAAAAATTGTAAAATAAGTTGTATTTTTTATTTTGTTCTACTACTAATATGCCAAGTTTCAGAAAAATCAAAACTGGTCAAGTTCAAATCTCGACTTTTTCACCTCTGTAGATCACGTTCTTCATCTATTAAGAAACAAACATTTTCTATACTCAAAGGAAAAGAACATCAGAATTGCAGATCAACGCTCAAATTCTTCTAATGGAGAGCGGGATCAAACTTCAGTCTATAATGAACTACAGAATTGTCTTGCTTCATATATACAATATAAGTAAAACTCAAGAAAAAAACGAAAATTTAAACGTTGTTCAATCACTTAGATTTATGAACTATGGAGACAAATAAGGGTAACGAAACCAAATGTTGGATAATTCGTACGATTTACCGTTTACTATAAATCCTACTAGTCCCTGGGCTGATGCCGATTTCATGTTATGATTACCACATATTTTATACTTTGTCAGGCACCTGTCCTTGACGTGCCCGAAAACTTTTGTTCTACCATTTTTCTCGAATCGGCCTTTTTTTTGTTTGGCAAGCTCCGAAAAAGGCCGATTGCCCCATGGGGGTTGTAAATTTGTTTGAGAACCCGTGGGTAACCTTGTCCGACAAAAATTTGTCTGCTATTGTCTAGTCTAGTCCGACAACTCAAACATACCAAAATGTCAGTTGTCGGACTCGACAATAGCAAACTAATTTTGGTCGAACAAGCTTACCCTCGTGTTCTAAAACAAATTAACAATCCCCATAGTTAAAAAAAAAATTTACAAGATTCCGGACAATCGGCATTTTTCGGAGCTTTCGGAGCCAAACAAAAAAACGGCCGATTCGAATAAAATGGTAGAACAAAAGTTTTCGGACTCGTCAAAGACAGGCGCCTCACGAAGTTTAAAATATGTGGTAATTATCACATGAAATCGGCGCCGGTCCAGGCGCCTATACATCCATTCGCATGCCGCGGATGTATAGTCATCCACGGCATGCGAACTGATGTTTTCAGTAGCCAACAATATAGTAACCAAAATTTGCAGTTCGTTAGCTCCTTCCACACTTAATGAATTAATGTTTGAAAATACTATGTTCTAAACACGAAGTTATATTGAATCTTACAAATGATTACAAAAATTCATTTTTCATTTTTCCTTTTTTGAAATTGAATTCATTTATATTTGTTTAAGGCATTTTTAAGTTAAGTTGATTAAATATGTACCACTGTCCTGTTAAAAATTTGTTTTGTTTTAATTACCAAAATACCCGGGTATTTGATAAAATATCTACTACCCGGGTACTTAATATTCGAGTATTTTACGACCCCTTATTGACAATATACTAAATTATAAGGTTCTTTAGACTCTTAATTATCGTGCGCAATATATTTCAAATTATGAAATAAAGTGTGCAGTATAACGATAATAACGTTGCACACGAAAAATCAAGACATTCATGCAGAGCTCTAAATCTACTTTTCTTTTATAAACTATTTGACTGCAAAGATTAAAATTTTGATTGTCATCAATATATGTGAGTATCTAAATCTCTAAATTGCTATGAGACTGAAGTTTTTCTAATAAACTGAAATTTTCTAATAAACTAATAATTTTAAAAATAAAAATATTATTTGTTGAGGCTTCGTTTAAATTCTTTATAAGTTAAACTACCATTGGATTTTAATAAAAATCGTTGTGTTGTCATGACGATATTGTTTTTATTTGGCGGTGTAGTGCGTTATAGATTTATTACATTACTGATGCCTAAGTGATTTTGTCGTAAAAAAATCAATATTGCAATGAACTTTCTACTAACAAAAACTATATCCCACACAAGCGACAATTTTTAATTTGGTCGTTGAAAAACAATATTATCTGTTTTATCTCGAGAAAGTTATCATAACGTATATCTATCATATGCTTCAATGCAAATGTAATTATTTAAATTTTAATTTGTATTAAATATATGTGATAAGATATTACAATGAAGGTACTTAAAGTATTTTATTAATTATCAATCCAAATCTAAAGCCAAAAATAAAATGGTGAATTTATTTTTTCAAGGGTCTTGAATTACTATGACCATAAAATGTAGGCCCGAAATTGTTGAAATTTCACCAAAGAACTTTGGGCTAACCAGCCAATTTAAGAATAATAATATCGATTTGTAAATAATTGACACAAAAATCTCGCTAATTTTTTTTTTAGGTCAACTTGTGAAGAAACTAATCCATTCGCCCAGGAATTCGGTCAAATATATTTGCAGATTATCAATTTATATATGTATTTCAAGGTGCATGAAAAAAATACTACAAATCAGCTGACAAATAATTCAAATTTCAAGCACATATTTTAATCTCTAATTATATTATATAAAAGCACTTTTACTTTTTAAATTACCTTTCTTATAGATAACAAATAATTTTTAATATTGATAACCTAAAATAATATATTCAAAATTTTACCGTTTGTAATAATTTTTTTTGTTGATAAAGAATAAATTTCTTGCAATCTAATTTGTTGTTTTAACTTATAAACATAATAATTTTTTTTTCGATTTATTTACATACAAATTTTACTATATACACTAAATTTTATTACGAAAACTTAAAAATTAATTAAATCATTTAAAAGTTAAAAATAATTTATTTTTCTAGTATTAATATTGCAATCTTTATTTTAACAATTCGATGGTTGTACTAAAGACAAATTGGCGACGAAAAATCAATAGTTGTCAGAATTTTACTACATTCAATTGTTTATGAAAAATGATAGAGATAGGAGTATATATATGGATAGCTATGTTTTTCTCTTTTTTGATGTTTTTTTGTATGAAACACAAAATTCGATTGAAAATTCTATGTTTTCTCTTTCATTAGAAGTTTATGTAATTTGTTGGTTTTCTTAACCCTATGTGTAGTAACATTTTTAAGAGGGATTGGTGCAAAAGCAAGATTGGTGTTATATGAAATAATATAAGCGAAATATTTTATAACGGATTTTCAGTAACATAAATAAAAATATCGTGAAGAATGAAAATATTGTACAGATTGCATGAATACTTTAGAGACACAGCTTCTTGATGCCATACAACAACAAAATTCACTCAAGCTTCTAATCATTATCGGATAGCATGGTATAACGAATATAAGGTATTCTTGACAGCAAATCGAAAATTTTGTGTGACGTCATCCGGCGTAAATATAAAGAAACAAAAAATGTTTTAATTTGAAAATTAGAGAAAACATAATTTTTACGTTATGGTTTTCCTTATTTTTTTCATTAACAATTTGTTTATTAAGTTTTCTAGCTCTAAAGAACATTTTACAGGGTAGGAAATTCGACGTCCACGCCATGCTGCAGGGGCAATGCAGACAGAATTAGGTTGGTGTATCGGAGACAAGCAGAGAAAAACTACTTAGTCTATTACGCTACATCACGGCGAATTGGCGCCTTAAAACTTCTTATAACCTTAACATCATAACAGAACCATTAACGAAAATTTGGGTTGGGACTGAGGTTAATACCATCACTCCGAAAAAAAGCTTTGTTAAATTTGATAACCAAAAAAAGAATACCAGACACTAACAAAACAACAGAAGTTTTACCTGGACGTGAGAAAGAACCAAACTACCGAATCGGAACGTGAAACGTGTGCAGCCTGATCGCTCATGATGCTTTAATAAGCCTAGAGACAGAGGCTGAGAGGCATAGGATAGATATCATTTCTCTGCAAGAAATTAGACAGCCAATAATCGGCAAACAAAACTCGAATAGTCACTCTTAAGGCAGTATTGGTCAATCTTCTCGAAATGAATTTAGTACTGATTTCCTTGTTGGTGCACGCATACAAGAAGCCGTGTTGAAATTCATCCTGGTCAATGAGAGGATTTGTTACTTAGGGGTACGCGGTACATTAAACAATATTTCTCTTATTGCCTTGCATGCACCTACTGAAGTTAAGACCATCAATATTTTCTACATAGCACTGGAGGAGCTTATAAAATCAACACCAACAATGATAATGGTGAGAGAATGACTGAGTTTGCATTATCAAATAATTTGAGAATTGCCAGTACTTTCTTTTCGCATCGATCGATTCATAAGCAGACTTATGTTTTTAAACCGAATGGAAACTCTTGAAGTCAAATTGATCAAGTACTAGCAATAGCACGTTTCTTTTCGAGCGATTTGGATGTGCGTTCCTGTAGATGTGCAAATATTGGCAGTAACCACTTGTTTGTATGTTCTAAGATAAGGTTCCACTTTCAACGATCAATTCAACCATCTTTTACTCATTAGAGTATTTAAAAGCTTGTCTTTTAAAGTCCAATCATTTTCAGTGAAGTGTAAGGAACAAACTATCTTATAATAAATACGAACATTTTCTTTTTCCACTACAAATTGATTTTCTGGAAATTATTTTTTCTGGAAATTAAAAAACCTTATGTTTTGAGTATTATTTTTCACATTTGTTGAAAACTTTTGCAGGTTTTAACGTAGTTCGGCATTTAAATTTGTATATGTTTTAATAGTAAAACCAATACTAAAGTTCATTAATTAATGAATGAATAAATTTCAATCGTTTCATTAACTAATAAATTAATTTACAAATCATACTGAATATATTTTTAATTTAAAAACAATAGCTTTTCTCATTGATAATAACAACAAACGTATTATATAAAACTCTGAATGACGTCAATCAAAATCAAAATGGCATCGCTGTCACTCTAGTGAGAATACCTTATTTTCATTTTACCATGATCGGATAGAGTTGTTTTGAGATTTGGAAGGTGAAGTTGATTAAATAAATAAACTGAATTTATTATTTAGAACAAAGCAAAATTTTATTTAACTAAACTTAACAATGCGTGTTAACGTTTTGAAGATCAAACAAGAAGAAAAAAAAGACAAAACATAAATCGATAAATTACGTAAATTCGATAAATTACGTTAATATTTTTGCCGTGAAGCGGCGCTGAATTTTATTCATTTTTCAACACTTTCACCGAATGAATAAAATCTTTTCAATCCAAACATCATGTTTCTATTGAACTCTTATTCACCAAAGGTTTGGTGAACACATCTGCTAATTGGTCATCTGTGTTAACGTATTCAATCCGCTTCGTATAAATCACGTATAAAGTGATACTTCACATCGATGTGCTTGGTTCGCTGATGTAGCTCTGGATTTTTAATCAGTTTTATCGCGCTCTGATTATCGATGAACAATTTAACTGGTTTGGATTTATCATATCCTAGAATCTAGATCAAACATTAACTACTGAATCCATATAGCCTCTTTGACTCCTTCACATGCCGCCATATACTCAGCTTCTGTGCTTGATAATGTAACGGTCTTTTGTCGCTGACTTTTCCAGGTCACTATTTCCAATTAGAAAAGCATATCCAGTAGTTGAACGTCTGCTATCAACATCTCTGGCGTAGTCTGAGTCAGTGTAGCCAATTAACTCCACAGAATGACCACCCAGTTCAATACCTAGTTCCTTATGACCAACTAGATATCTTAGAATTCTTTTTAAAGCCTCAACATGCTGTTTCTTCGGGTTTTCTAAATACTTTGAAACTTCTCCAATTGCATACGCTATATCTGGTCTCGTCACCATAGCTGCAAATATTAATGAACCGACTGCCTGTCGATAGGGAAAACTAACATCACTTTCATATGATGCTTTCATTAATATTACATTGCTATCTGCTGGCGTTGACAAAGAATTTGCTTTAGTCATGTTGAATTTAGCTATAATCTTTTCAATATACATTTTTTGATGAATGTATATCTTTCGATCCTGTCGATTCCTAGCTATTTCGATTCCTACATAATGGTTAGCATCACCTATGGTTACTTCAAAATTATTTGACGGATGATCCATTATTAGTTTCATAATGTTTTTGCTTGTTGACAGTATAAGACCATCATCAACATATAATAATAAAATTGTTTTATTATTATTCTCGTTTCCGTAAAACACACACGGATCTGCTCGTGATTGAATCAGTTTGAAATCTTTCAAGAAATTTGTAAACTTCAAATTCCATACTCTCGAAGCCTGCTTTAATCCATAAAAACTTTTTTTCAAACGACCTGCTCTTTATCGCACGCCATACCTTTTGGAACTTCCATATAGATTTCTTCACTTAGTTCACCATTTAGAAACGCAGTTTTAACGTCGAACTGTGTGATTTCCATGTTCTCAATTGCTGCAATCGATAATGCAATTCGTATTGAATCATAGCGTACAACTGGGGAAAAAGTCTCACTATAATCAATACCTGCCTGTTGAGAATAACCTTTTGCTACTAATCGTGCGTTGTAGACCCCACTTGCATCCTACAATGTTACAATTTCTCGGTTTCATTACCAGTTCCCACCAGTTTCTTTAATGAATCAAGTTCCTCATTTATTGCTTCTATCCATCTGTCACTATCTTCCACAGTAATTGCTTCTTGAAAAGTGACAAGTTCCGATATGATTGCTGAATATGCATTATCAGTGAAACGAATTGGTGGATTAATTGTTTCTTGCAAATTATGCACATTATTATTACGAATACGCTGATTTTCAGCTTCATCGGGCTCTTGGACTGATTCATTCAAATTTTCCTCAACTGAATGAAAAGATTCATCATCATTGTCAATGATCTTTGGATCGATTCGTCGTTTGTCAGCATCTTTCTTTTCATCATTGATTTCAATTTTGTCTTCATTTGATTCATCGTCTGGATTCAAATCAAAATTTGCTTTAATGTTTTCTCATTAAATTTAACATCACAAGATATAATTCTTTCTGCCGGTTTGCTTTGGTATATGCATGAATCCTTCTGTTCCAAAAATTTTAATATGTCCAATTTCAGGTTTTCTTCCAAACTAAGCTTCAAATGGTGTGATCGACCCTTTTTTTGCACTAGTCGATCTATTCAGAACAAACACTGCCGTTCTGACAGCTTCTGGCCACAGACATTTTTATAAACCGCTTCCTAGCGGTCTCCCAACATTGATCTTGCTGACTCAATAATGGTACGATTATCTCTTTCAATTAATCCATTTTGCTCTGGAGTATAAGCAGCAATCCCTGAGATAATACCTCTTTCTTTGAACAACATCAAAACATCTTTAGTGACAAACTCTGTACCATTATCATATCGAATGTTCTTAACTGAGACATTTGTCGTATTTTGAATCAATGTTAGCAGATTCTTTAATCTCGAGTAAAGTTCAGATTTGTTTGTGATGGTGTAAACAAACCTAAAATTGGTTGCTTCATCTTGCATCAATAAGAAATATTTAGCACTTCCAATTCCAGTCTCGTTCATTGCTCCACAGAGATCCATATGCAAATACTCTCCTTTTACACTGTCTCGTTTTTCAGCTGTTCGATGACATGCGAACATTTTTGACATTCTTCGCAAAAAAAAATAATTCGAACTCGTGATTTTTATTCCATTTACCAAATTCTTATTGCTTAAGTTTTTTATCGCTTGAACATTTATGTGACCTAAACGTCTATGCCATTGCTCAAGTGATGATCCATTACTTGTTGCAGCAAAAGCACTTTCGTCACATCTTGGTTTAAAGTTCATAAAAATCTGATATGTCGATTTATCTTTATCACGTAGCAACTACATCGCCATTTGAATCGTACAAAATACAACCATCTTCTGTCATTACCATCTCAAAATTTTTCTCGATTACTACATTTACTGCAAACAAATTATGCCCAAAATTTGGAACATACTGAATGTTGCAGTCTCCAATATTGGCAGTGGACTGTATGTGAAGTTTAGATGAACGATGAGAATCAATATTGCGACTGCAGCATGCTTTGTACTTCATCAATTAAAATTGCAGAATATATATTAGTATGCCACCAACCATATGTAGACAGTATCCAATAAAGTGTATGTGATGTCATCAGTTATCCACCAAAAAAATGTCATACAATAACGACAGCCATAAAATATATACAATAACGACAGCCTAGCACAATTATAATTGTACTTGTACGTGATGTCATCAATTATTCACCATAAAATATATACAATAATGACAGCCATTAAATATACAATAACGACAGCCCAGCACAATTATAATAGTATCCAATGCAGTAATTGTAATTGTATGTGATGTCATCAATTATCCACCAAAAAATGTAATACAATAACCTAGCACAGTTATAATAATATCCAATACAGTAATCGTAGTTGTATGTGATGTCATCAATCATTCACCATAAAATATATACAATAACGACAGCCATAAACTATATACAATAACGACAGCCTAGCACAATTATAGTTGTATCCAATACAGTAATTGTACTTGTATGTGATGTCATCAATTATCCACCAAAAAATGTAATACAATAACCTAGCACAGTTATAACAGTATCCAATACAGTAATCGTAGTTGTATGTGATGTGTATGTCATCAATCATTCACCATAAAATATATACAATAACGACAGCCATAAACTATATACAATAACGACAGCCTAGCACAATTATAATATTGTGCTGTCGGTAATTTTACAGCTACACAGCTGCACAGGATGTCGTTAGAGTTGAGAAACCACAACACCCGTTTCTAACAAATGTGGTTGAAGAGCAAAAAAAACTAGTTTCTGCAAGAGAACAACAATTTACTAACACTCAAGGTGATGAAACAAACCTTAGCAAAAAACAATTTCAGCTGCAATCACCGGCATTCCAACATTGATTTAAAAAACGTATCGGTCAGCACCACAACAAAAACAATATTTAATTGGATCAATAACTTGAATTTTAATTACACATTTTCCTTATACTTTAAATTACACATTTTCTTTACTGATAATATCACAAATGAACATTTTTACATTTTGAATTAAATTAACAAAAAACACTAAACCATCTTAACATTACTTTACAATAACAGACAAGTTAAAATCAAAATGCCATACAGAAAAAACTAGATTACCCTTCGAATCGGAATCTTATTCTAGAAGAGATCTATAATTACAAAAATCATGTCGTTTAAATACGTCACAACACTCTCTTTTACGACAGCAGAGACACCAATTCTCTAGTCATGAACTAATTATAATGTTTTTGCTCAAAATTAGCCGTTTTGCTTGTAGACTGTTGACACCCCTGATTTCAAATAATTGATACATAGATTTTTTTAAAAAATGTCAACGAACCAAAACAAAAGGGTAAATAATTGATGTTATATAGGTTTTTATATAATTTAAAAATGTAATTTATTTTGTTTTTTTTAGAGTGTTGTGACCATTCATGATTTTATATATATAATAAATACCTGGAACTTGGACATCAACTACCGCTTGTAATTAACGTAAGTTTCTAATCATGTCAAATGTTCCATATATTTATTTATCTATACTAATTATTGTATTCTCTTTTTTTTGCTTTCATATAAATTTAATGACAATTAACGAGTCTGGGAACGCTAAATTCACGGCGTTAACACTGAACATTCTCGATTTTTCGTGGCAGCCATTTATTTTTAACTTTGGTATAAATCAGAACTGTTCCGTAACCATGTATTCTTTCATTTTGTTTATTTGCTATGTTAACAAAACGTTCATACGCATATTCTTTGTAATCAATAAACCATTCCTTTTTGAAGCTCATTTGCAATGAAGCCCCTGAATCAGCAATCCATACGTTGTCCATTTTTGTCGATGAATTTCCAACTACAGAGCAAAAACCAACGACTGATTCATCACCTTTTTGTTTATTATTATTCGTATTGTCAGATCTTGAAAAAATTTGATTCTTATTTTTCGGACATTCTTTCTTCCAGTGCCCTACTTGCTGACATTTATTGCATTTTGTTTTCTTTTTTATTCGCCGATTGAAAAATGTCCTTGCTTTGGTTTTTCGTTTCGTCTTTTCTTTGTTTTTGCTTGAAAAGCCACTTCATTAGTTTCATCATCTATAGCCTTTGAAAATTGATCTTCTTCGAGTTGTAATCGTGACAGCAAATTATCTAAAGTTCTAGCTTCCTTTATATTGTACGAGACTGTTTTGAAATTCGTGAATTTCGGCGTGATGCTACTGATTATTCGAACAATTTCGAACGCCATGATCTTCTATTTCTGCAGCCATTCTGGATACTTTGGACACATATGATGCCACCGATTCCTCAGCTTTCATTCTCAGAGCAAAATACTCTTCATACAGCGTCATGATTCTAACCTCGCTTCGTGTTTCATAAATCGAACACAATTTATCCATTATTTCCTTGGATGTCTTACATGATAGAATATGATTCGCTAAATCTGCCTCTATAGACGAAACTAGAAGCGATGTTGCAAACCCATTGCTCTTTTCCCACTTTTGTTTATCTGCATCAGTGGTCGTAGTTGTTACAACGAAAACACCATTCACAATTTCTAGCAAACCTTTTGCTTTAAAAGTTGCTTCCATCTGAAATTTAAGTAGTTAATTTTAATTTTTTTTTAATTTTCTTTTTCATAAATAATATTTAAAATAATCTGGTAGGATATCAAAATGAGTGAAAAAAGAAAAGTACCCTATTTAGACTGACAATCACAACAAAATTAAAAAGAAAAAAGATACTGTAAGGGCCGATTGTATGAATGCTCAATGCGGATAGAAGATAGATCCTCGGATTAATCGTCGTTTGTATATATACAAACGACGATTAATCCGAGGATTTATCTTCTATTCGCATTCATACAATCGGCCCTTAATTTAGATCAGATTGGCTAGCGGATCATGAATTTGAGGGTTGGCTAAGAAAATGTCCGGATGACGAAACTAAAGTATTTTGCTGTTTGTGTAAGAGTTACAGATATTTATTCACGTAATTTACGTCACTCCGCTCAAGCCATTCGTGAAAACGAGAAGAGGTTATAATAATTTTCTGAATTGTTTGTTTTTGTTGAGGCTTTTGTACATTCCTGGTTAAAATTGTATTTTTTGATATTTATATTAAAATATAATATTTATTTCAAATAAATAATTATGGATATGAACTAAATTAGTTTTTAAGTTGTGGAAAGCGTCCACACTAAAAACAGCATGCGGCGCAAATCTCTTTGATGTTTGTCAAAAAATTGACAAGCTACGGATCGTGTGTGTTGAATGTGAAAAAAATTCTTGCGTGCGCCACATACGTCCACACTACGTAGAATGCACCGTAAATATTTGCAGCGCGCGCGTTTGCGGCAGATATTTGTTGGTGTGGACCCGGCATAAGAGCTGGTTCTTTTAAACGAATAAACGAATAGCTGGTTCATCTATTCAATCAGAGGGACCTGCTCTTTTATTTGAAATGTTTATGCAAACTAATTATCACTGCCATCTCTAGCTAGTAAAACTATTTATGTATAACATATATATCTTTTAATACAAATTTAGTAATTATTAATTTGGAAATATCATTTCATTTTAATATGTTTAAATTGTATAATATAAGCTATTTGGCCATATTATGTTCTTGTATTATTCATTAACGTTAAAATTGCTTAAATTATTTTTAAAATTTAAGGACTGGTCCTTCTATTTGAAAGATCTTTTTCGAAAAAAACAATAGAACTTTCGAAAAGGAATTTTTTTCTCAAAGTCGAATATAAAGACCGGTTCGTATGTTCGCGGTAAGACTGTAGACTTGAAAGTTTTTTGGAAAATCAAACACAGATGATGAAGATGCAGCTGTGATATCCGAAATTACTCTCACCTACCACGGGGTCAAGCATAATAACAGTTATTTTTCTCAAGGTTTTGACAACAAACTAGTGAGAAAATTACCCAAGTAGCAATTTATGGTGCTAACACCGTTATATAACGGTGTTCACACTACAGTGTATTTTCAGTGTTTGGTTTAATTAAATTTTATATAACGTCAGTATCACGTCATCATATACGTCACCCAGGTTTTATGACTTTGGTAAATTAAATACGCTTAACACACGTCTGATTTTGGTAATTATACGAATTACAAATAATATTCCGTTAGGATAATATATATACATTTGATTGTTTAGCCGAATTTAAAATTTTATTGTTTTGAACACAAAAAAAGCCCTATAGTTTCAACGCGGGAAGAAAATTACTAGATTTATAAGGTCCATAAATTTTTTTTTAATTTTGAATTCATGGTTCAGGCGGTGGCCCATAACACCAAGTACAAAAATGGTCCCAATAATAACGACGGCTTCTGAAAATATAATCAGAAGTGTGAAATTGCCTCATCAGGGAGAGGAACGAAAATAAGGTTTTTCAGCCTAATAACGGATTAAACTTAAAATGATTCTATATAATTAAAGTTATTAACAAAAGTGATTCACTTTAATCCAGTTTATAGTCCTGGCTGGACGTTGTAAATTAGGTGATTAAAACATGATGACCTGCCATGAGTGGTGAGAAGCAGGTTCTCCAGCATCGATATGCGCAAGACCTTTATCATAAATGATGAGTATCTGTCATGCCGCTACTGAAAGATGAGCTCCTCATCTTTTCACAACATTCCACTCCACTCCAACACTCCAATCTAATATAGTTAGTTGATACAAAATTAATGATATAATTCAATGTTATATTATATATGTATTATATGGCAATTAAATCATGATAACTTGTCATGAACGGTGAGAAACAGGTTTCCCAGCATCGTTGTGCGCAAGACCATAATCATAAATGTAGAGTTTCTGTCATCCCGATGCTGAAAGAAGAGTTCCCCACCTTTTCACAACACCCCATGGTCTAAGCTAAAAGAATTAATAATTTTTACAAAGGTAACACAATTCTGTATGTAATTTAAGCGATGATCTTTACAATAAATAATATCGGTCGATATTTAAAAGCTCATTTTTGACAAACTTACGGCTATGAAGGCCAATATAAATCCCGCACTTGATACAATAAAGTTGAGATGTAGATATATCAGTATTCTTATTTTCATACAAACACAAAATGCTTTTCAATTGATAGAAGTTTGAAGTTGATAAAACTTCCAATTTGTTGAATTTCTTTTATATTTAACATTGATGATTGCAATTGAATTGTGACAATGGGTATTTGGCAATATTTCCACATGCATTCATTGTTAATGAAAATCCTGTCCATCTTGAGTTTTTTCATGCTTATCACATTGATTAAGGTTATTGTAATTCCAATATTGTGTTAAATCCTCCAATTGTATCCCAAAATTAAGGCAAACCAATGAAAAGTGAATTTGCAAGACTTTTATTCTCCATTTTGAAATGTGTTTTGAGAACACGTATTAACATTTTCAAGTGAATTCGTATTCGATGAAAATTATGTCTATCATCAGCTTTTTTCTCGATTATCACATTGATTAAGGTTGTTGTTACTCTTAGCTTGTGTTAAATCCTCCAATTATATTCCAAAATAAAGACGAATCAAGAGAAATTGAATTTGAAAGACTTCTATTCGATCGCCATTTTAAAATGTGTTTACTGCATACATGTTGATTTATAATTTCTAAAAATCTGATTCATTTGTCTTTTTTTTTGTTCGATAATCGTATACTTTAATGTGAAAGATTTCTCACTATAGACTGAGAGCTAGTGAACCCTTTGGGTAACGGTCGTTCTGTAAGGCTAGAATTTTTTTAGTGATAGCTCATGAAATGTGAAGTACGGAAACCACCACCTGGCAGGCATCAGCCGTGCACGTCATCATCCCCTTTATGTTTGAAAGTGTAAAACAAAAAAAAAAACTTCCTCGTGTAAGCTTGAAATTTTTATATGATTTAGCTCACTTATTGTAGAGTACAAAATAAAATTGACAGGCGATTTTGAGGTGCACAAGTATCTGCCAGGCGAATCGAAAGGTGTTAAAACCTGCGGGCCGGCCGTCACAACCGATGAAATCTAGAAAACTGCTGAACGGATTTCAAAAATGTTTGTTTCTAAAAATAAGTTTACTCAATGGGAAGAGTTAAAACAACGAGGTACTCGATTGCTTTCCTGGAAGTGTGTCAAATCGTCATGTGTGTCATAACAAGGAAATTTGCATATTTTTGGGTTAGAAAACGTTCATTTTAAGTGATTCCGAATATAAACATTGAATTTGAAGAAATCTTGACGGGTGGGAGTGGTATGTGATACCAAAAACTAGATTATTGCATTATAGTTTTGTCAAAAAAATGTTGTCAAGTGTGTCAAAAGAAAGATTTTTATTTATTTTTTTACCCAATTTTTCGGAAAAAAATAAAATTAATTATTTGTATGACCTGAAATTTTATTATTGTTATTGTGAATTATTGCATTATAAGTTTGTCAAAAAATTGTTGTCAAGTATGTCAAAAAATTTAACTGTTTGTATTACGAAAATGCGGCGTGGAAAATTTTTGAGCTTGTTATAGTTTATGAAATATTTTTTGAATTTTGAAAAAAGTTTGTATTTTTGATTTTGTAATAATTTTTGCAATATTTTTAAAATTTTTTGAAAAAGTTTTAATTTTTGATTTTGTTATAATTTTTGCAATATTTGTAGAATTTTGGAATTTTAGAATTTTTAAGAATTTTTGGAATATTATTAGAATTTAGAAAAAGTTTATATATTAGATTTTATTTTAATTTTTGGAATATATTGATAATCTTGAAAAACGTTTGATTTTAATTACTTTTTACAATATTATTGGAATCTTGAAAGAAAAATGAATTTTTGATCTTTAATATTTTGTAATATTTCTCGAAACGCTATATGGAGAGGTTTTTGAGTAGTTTGCTGATTGTATTATCTTTTCACTAAATTATGATAATTTATGATCTGTTATGATTTTCCGACAACGTTTTGATGTTTCGTGTTAGCTTTGTAATAAATTTCTAAACACGGATACCTTAGCTTTACGTCCTAGCATCATAATGTAGTATTAATGGAGAGGCTGAAATCTCAAGCTCCGAGAAATCAAGAATTCGGTTTTGGTGAAGGATTTTGATATAGTTTTCGGCATACAACTTTTATGAGGACATTGTTTTTAGTTTTTGGCAACGATGTATATCAAACAAACCTCTTTGTTAAAGTGCATGTATTTTTTTATCTCTGTTAAAAATTTATTACAAAACTAACACGAAACATCAAAACGTTGCCGGAAAATCATAACAGATCATAAATAAACATAATTTAGTGAAAATATGATACAATCAGAAAACTACTCAAAAACTTCTCCTTATAGCGTTCCGAGAAAATATTACAAAATCAAAAATTCGTATTTCTTTTAAAATTCCAAAAATATTGCCAAAATTATAACAAAACCATAAATTAAAACTTTTTCCAAAATTCTAAAAATATTGAAAAAATTGTTACAAAATCAAGAATACAAACTTTTTTCAAAATTCCAAAAATATTTCAAAAATTATAACAAGTTCAAAAATTTCCATGCCACATTTACGACATACAAACAGCTAATTTTTTTGACATACTTGAAAAATTTTTTTGACAAACTTATAATGCAATAAAATTTTCAATAATAATAATCATTTTATACAAATAACTAATTTTATTATTTTCTAAAGAAAGGAATGAAAATCTTTCTTTTGATACACTTGACAACATTTTTTGACAAACTTATAGTGCCACAATTCTCAATAATAATAATAAACTTTCAGGTCGTACAAATAATTAATTTAATTTTTTTCCGAAAAATTGGGTAAAAAATAAATAAAAATCTTTCTTTTGACACACTTGACAACATTTTTCTGAGGATGTAATACAATAATCTAGTTTTTGGTATCACATACCAGTCCCGACCATCAAGATTTCTTCAAATTCAATATTTATATCCGGAATCACTTAAAATGAAAGTTTTTTAAGCAAAAAATATGCAAATTTCCTTGTTATGACACACATGACGATTTTTTGACACACTTCCGGTAAAGCTATCGAACACATCGTTGTTTCAGTTCTTCCCATTGAGTAAACTTATTTTTAGAAACAAACATTTTTGAAATTCGTTCAGCAGTTTTCTAGATTTCATCGGTTGTGACGGCCGGCCCGCAGGTTTTAACACCTTTCGATTCGCCTGGCAGATATTTATGCACCTCAAAATCGCCTGTCAATTTAATTTTGTACTCTACAATAAGTGAGCTAAATCATATAAAAATTTCAAGCTTACAGGAGGAAGTTTTTTTTTTTAATTTTTTTACACTTTCAAACATAAAGGGGATGATGACGTGCACGGCTGATGCCTGCCAGGTCGTGGTTTCCGTACTTCACATTTCATGAATTATCACTAAAAAAATTCTAGCCTTACAGAACGACCGTTACCTAAAAGGTTCACTAGCTCTTGGACTACCATTGCTATTGTACGCAAATTATGAAATTACATTCAATTAATTAATTAATTTTATCGAAATTTATATGGTTTAGGTTTACTGTGATTTATTTTTAACGACCTACCATTTCGGTAGACCGGACAGAAGTCGCCCATAGATTACTTTTTAGTGTAAGCTATCGAATTTCTTTGTTTACACCTGAAAGTAAATATTCGATGATGATATTATTACTTCGGTGTAGAGTTGTTACTGGGGTAATTTAATGATTCCAAAAAAGCACAACGTATTCACTGCGGTCGAACAAAAGAAGCAATTATTGAGAATGTTTTGGGTCCTTTCTAAACAACAGAGGCCATAGCAATAAAATTAATTGAGTGTCTTCAATCAAGCGGCTTATTACGAAACAGATTAGTTGCATTTGGAGCCGACAATGCTTCTGTAAATTATGGAAAGTTTAAATCAGTATTTCAACATCTAAAACGAATGCTTGATATTATACATAATACCGCAAAGCAAGCTCTAAAACAAGCGCTAAAAATCTTGCTGAACTTAAAGAGTTTTTTATTTTTGTGGAATCGGAAAATGTGCAGTTACTTGGACACTCAACTTTCAGATTTTTAACGTTATTTCCAGTAGTAGATTGTATTCTACAATCGATTGGTCGGTGTTAAAATCATATTTTTTAAGCTAAGGAGAAGAAAAGGTTTCTAAAATAATTTGAACTTTTATCTGTGGGGATCAAAGTTCAGAAGTAAAAGATGATGAGAAACCGTCAAGAGGCCGTCATTACCTACTACGAAATCTAAAAAACCGATGGAGGGGTTTTAAAATTTTTTTTTTCTAAAAATAGGTATACTCAAGTGACAGGTCCGAAAGGACGTTGTGTTCGATAGCTGTACCGGAAGTGTGTCAAAAAATCATCAAGTGTGTCAAAAATAGCGAATTTTCAAATATTTTTGGCTTAAAAAACGTTCATTTTAAGTGATTACGAGTAGGAACATTAAATATGGAGAAATATTGATGGTAGGGATTGGTATGTGAGATCAAAAACTAGATAATTGCATTATAAGTTTGTCAAAAAAATGTTGTCAAGTGTGTCAAAAGAAAGATTTTTATTTTTTTTTTAGCCAATTTTTTGGGAAAAAAAATTTAGTTGTTTGTATGACGTAAATGTAATTGGACATGGAAATTTTTGAATTTGTTAAATAGTTTTTTAAATATTTTTGAAATCTTGAAAAAAATTTATATATTTGAATTTGTAATAATTTTTGCAATATTTTTAGAATTTTGGAATAAGTTTTAATTTCTGATTTTGTTATAATTTTTGGAATATTTTTAGGATTTTGAAATAAATAGAATTTCTGAATTTGTGAATTATATATATATATATATATATATATATATATATATATATATATATATATATATATATATATATATATATATCCATATATATATATATATATATATATATATATATATATATATATATATATATATATATATATATATATATATATATATATATATATATATATATATATATATATATATATATATATATATATATATATATATATTTTTAGTTTCAATTTTTGATTTTGTAAGAATTTTTGGAATATTTTTAGAATTTTGAAAAAAGTTTGATTTTATTTAATTTTTACAATATTTTTGGAATTTTGAAAGAAATATGAATTTGTGATTTTGAAATATTTTCTCGAAACGCCAAATGTAGAGGTTTTTTAGTAGTTTGCTGAGTGTATCATCTTTTTACTAAATTATGTTTATATATGATCTGTTATGATTTTCCGGCAACGTATTGATGTTTCGTGTTAGTTGTGTAATAAATTTCTTAACAGAGATAAAAAATTCTTGTACTTTAACAAAGAGTTATGTTTGATATACATCGCTGCCCAAAACTAAAAACCATGTCCTCATAAAAGTTTTTTGCCTAAAAATATATCAAAATCCTTAACCCAGACCGAAGTCTTGATATCTCAGAGCCTTGAGATTTCAGCCCTTCCATATTTTATTTTTTTCTTAAAGTGAAGCTTTTTTTAATTTTTAACATTTTTTGTTAAATTTTATTTTTTTACCTGTTGTTTATTGAATGAAATATTAAAAGAAATGGGAATGAATTTTTGAACTTAAATGTTTATTTTCATAGAAGAATATCGTTGATTTTGGTGGTGGAGAGAGATTGATGTGGAGGCCGTATGAGAGACAAAGCATTGAAGCAGATCAGTAGCCAATGTGGTGGCTTCAGTTAAGCATAACGATTATGTCCCGTTTTGTGATTTTGAAAAGCTGTTAACTCTAATCGGAGTAGATCCTAGAATCGAAAAGATTTTCGCAGTTCAAATACTGCACGTTCAAATCGCTCTGCCATGTGACCTCGGTCCAAGTTGCGCGTTCAAATGTTTGATGATATTTGCTACTACCATCACTACCACAAGGGAGATGCAAAAAAATGTGACCCTAAGGCCCGTATTTTTGAAAGTCGATAGAGATAAATCGACGGATTTATCTTCTCTTTCGTATTTTTAAACGGGGATAAACCCATTGATTCAATCTTGGATTAAAAATGTATCCTCCGATTTATACCTCAATATTGATGGCTAAAAGACAAATCGTCATTACTTTGCATCAAACAGTTTTTAAATATATTCAAGTAAAGTAAAATTTCTAAGAAAATCTATGCAAAATCTTCTATCAATTCATCTTCTTCTCCTCCGAGTCCATTGATTCAGATTATGAAATAATTATACCATATATCGGTATGTTTGAGGTATTATGCAACGGGGTCGTGTCAATTGGTAATCGGTGCTTTAATAGGAATAAATCAGACTGCAGTGGGCAATATAATACAAAATCAAATATTACTTGGAAAAAAATTCAAAAAAACAATATTACTGCGAAAATTTTAAAAAATGACTGGTTTTAATGCAAAATTCGATTTCGAAAATCAAAGATTTTAGCTTCATTCAAAAATACCACCAAAAAATGCATTGATCCAGCCATCTTTATAATTACAAAAAATAGCCTTAGTTAGAACAGTGGATTTTCAAAAACCACGGATTAATCCGACGATTTATCCTCGTTTAAAATTATGAGCGTACGTGTAAATATTATTCCGATTACTCAAATTCCTTTGCTTCAACATCTTGAAAAAACTTTTAAATTCATCACATGTGGCGGTGTGTGATGACAACAACTCCCAACTCCGTCTTCTCGTTCTCCACATTTCTTCTAGAAATATTGATTGATTGATGATTCATTGATACAGGCGCTGAAGTTTCCATTATCACCGAAACTGTGGAAGAAAAAATCTCTAGGAAATCAGACTTTTACCTCTACGCCGCTAACGCGACTAAAGTTAGCACGTACGGTACACAGTCTCTACACTTAAACATTGGTCATAGACGAGCGTTCTGTCAGACCTATGTTATAACCGATGTTACCATTGGAGCTGATTTTCTAAACCTTGGAGCTGATTTTCTAAACAAAAACGGTCTTTTAGTGGACACTAAAAATCGACGTCTTGTCGATCCACTAACTTCTTTATTCACTTTGGTTAAACTCTCCACTTCTCCATTACCTTCTCTTACTTTGATCAACGATTCTGTCAATGTAGAAATTCGTGATTCGTTAAAAAATTTTAAGGACTAAACGTTCAAAAACGATCTTTTTAAACCTGTGAAACACAATGTAGCTCACTTTATTGAAACACAAGGTCCTCCCGTTTTTTGTAAGTATTGTCGACTGACTCCAGACAAATTGGTTATCGCAAAGGCAGAATTTGATTTTATGTTTTTCCAAGGCATCTGCTGACCATCTAACAGTCCATGGGCCTCTCCTTTTCATCTCATTAAAAAGAAAAATGGCAAGGGGAGACCTTGCGGTGACGACCGTGCTCTGAACAATATCACAATTCCAGATAAATATCCTATTCCGCATATACAGGATTTTTGACATGAACTTCATGGATGCAAATTCTTCTTCATCCTCATTGACAGGAAGCTCTGTAAATCTATGTAGGCCATAAGTCGACAAAACTTAAGCGATCGTTGTTTTACCACAAAATGAAAATATCTACAAATCATGCTGGCATTCGTCAAGATCGTCACTCGTCATCAAGATTGGGCACAACATATTTTGCTAGCTTTCAAAAAGCATAGGTTAACTCTTAGCCTGTTTTGTATTTTTTCGATTTTCTTTTGCCTATCAATATTTTCCAAAATAAGACGATTGTTACATAAAACTGGCCATTAATCGTCAAAACTTAAGCTATCATTTCTTACATACAAAACAAAAATATCCACAAATGATATAAAATAAAAGTCATTTTAACTTTGCATAAATTTTAATAATTAATTGAATTTAACCTTATTCATAAGACTATCTAACAACTACGACTAAGTACATTTTATTGCTTATTGTTTTGTTTTAAATAATTAAAAATTATCTGTATTAACATAAGCTTAACAAGTATGTATAATCATATTGTTAACTTAATAAAATCAAAAATCTATTAATTATATCTTTTCGATTAACTATTTAACATATTATATATTTTAACTTAACCTAATCGTTATTAAAATAAAAAAATAAATAGTTAATATCATAGTTAAATTTTATTCTTTAAAAATATAGATTCTTGTTTCCATTCCAATTTAACGGTTACAAACTATATTTGAACTGTCATCCATTTTGGACAGCAACGAAAATTTTGTTTTAAAAATTAGTATTTGTTCTAAATAATTTAGACGTTAACTGAATTTCAAAATAAATTATTTCGATTGATTTGGACAAATATTTTCTTCTTCTTCTACGTTATTTTTTTTTCATATATGTATTATAATAAATTTTTGATATAATCAATAGCACTTTTTTTTCGTACATTTTCTTTGTATTATACAAAAACAAATCATTGAATTAAATATGAGAATCAATTGGATAATTATCAGCTTCTTCTAGCATATTACGAAAATTTGGTCGACCATTTGGTATTGTCCCGTTTTGTACTTTATTTGCTATACTATTAAACGTAGTTTTATTAACGTTATTACTCTTAATTATATTATTACTTATACTATTTCCATGTGGTCTTAGATGACCATTTGTAAGACTAACATGATGACTAATTGTTGGAATTACACTTGGTGCTTCTTCCAAATCTTGTACAACCGCATCGTTTGCATTATGAAGAATATTCGTACCTAAACTATTATCAATATGATTCTGTAGTCCACCATCAGTTCCAGCTGTTGGTGCATTAATATTTGTTAATTTTTGTATGCTTTGACGTATTGTTTTTTCGAACTCTCTTTGTACTGATGGACTATCTGTGTCACCGTCAACCTTGGGCGCAACAAAAGAAAAACATATTATTTGATTGATTTTCGATTAAAGGAAATTATTTTTTTCCGTATTCCATTCAAATATTAATATTTTTTTTTTTTCGTTCGGTTTCGAAAATTATAGGTATAAAAAGTTTTAGTTTAAACTATTAAACTATGAACATAGAATTGTTATTGGAAAAAAGTTTAAAATAATAAATAAGCATAAAAGTTATACATGTAATTATTTATTGTAAAATAGTTTTTGTTTGCAAAAATTGATAACAATTGACACGAGTAAATTTATTGATTTATATGAATTCAACATTTAATTACTAAGCCGACTCATAATAATATTCGAAGCATTTACACTATCGTTAACGATCTATTTGTTAACCCTCAAAAGACAAACAATCAATCAACTATGAATTTAATTGAATGCAATAAATGAAAAATAATTGACAAAATATGATCCAATTAATAAAAATGTTACTAATTATCATAATTAATTTAAACTTACGATAGACAACCGTCCTTCTGTATCCATTTGTTTTAACATTGGTAATGTCAACTCTCGAAATAATTCTAATCGTCGTCGAAAGGATGAAACAGTATCATCTAATCGCCCTCTTCCCAATTGTAATTTGGAACAATCTAATAAAACAACCGGTGGTTTTTGATTGTACTAAAACAAAATTGGAAAACAAATTTATTTGAAATAAAACAAAATTCTTTTATAAAAACTACTTTTTTCTCAAAATCTTTTATTTGATCCAAGTCCCGAGGATATCCATCAATGATAATTCCTTTTTTGTCACTCAATTTCGTAATTTGTTCTTCAAGAATACGATCGATTGATTTTTTTGGAACCATTTCACCACCTGTAATGGCTTCTTTAACAGAATAGTTTTCCGTATTTGGTTTTGGTCCTGATTCAGCTATTGAACGAAGTAACCTACCGATGCTGTAATAAATAAAATTAGTATTATAATTATTTAAATTTTGATGTATTTACCTTATATGACCCCATCCTGGGTTATAACTGACAGTTTTTAAACATAACGAAGCTTTATTGCTTCCAGGACCACCTATTATCCACAGTACTGGCGGAGCCTTAATATTTTTGTTTTCTATGAATTGTTGTTTTATTAAAACTGGTTGAGTTTTTGAGATTGAATAGCCGCTACTACTGCTACCAATATTTCTAATATTTTGACCCATAGATGTATTTACCTCCATTATTTCAGGTTTGGTCGGTGATTGTATTTGTTGATCAGCAACTGTAATAACTTTGTTTTGACTAGGTGCTGTGTCTACACTAACTATACTTCCTGGTATACCATCTATGCCTCTACCCATACCTGCAACTCCATTTAAAAGTGCTTCTTGATTTTCCTGTGCATTTAGAATATCTAATACGGCTGTTCGAAAATCTTTGTACACATCAGATGGAGAACGTTCACCATTTACCTAAATAAAATTTATTTGAATTTTAGTGTTGCAAAAATTTTTTTATACTTTAGTTAAACTTACTGCAACCAACATATCGCTTTGATCAAAATAATCCGCGACTGGCATTACATTTTTAAAAAAGTTTTCCAGTTCCATTTTTGCTAATGATAAAACAACATGTCCTAGTTTTGCACCATAATCTATTTGTTTTTGTAGTACTGCTTGTCGCCATGATATTAATATTACTCCATTTACCACCTGGATCTGTTAGACAAAATATCAATTGATTAACAACATAGAGAGAAATTATCTGAAAAATATATTTTTATATTCACAATGGTATTGCACTACTATATCAATAGAAGAAACGTTTAAATGAAGGTAAATTATATGTACATAAGGTTTTCATGAGTTATATTTAAGAACGTGTTAGTGATACATGAAGCGAAAAATTGTATGAATTAGATATATATATATATATATATATATATATATATATATATATATATATATATATATATATATATATATATATATATATATATATATATATATATATATATATATATATATATATATATATATATCTGGTAGTATTAATTTTTTCCATAAAAACATTAATATAATTTAATTAAACTCAAAATCCAGTGGACGAATTTGATGAATGCAGACAGACAAAATAGCAGAAATAATTTTATTAATAATAAGTTTAACGTATTGGCAAAACCAAACATTGATAATTTGCAATATCTTTACTTGCAAACTCAAATCAGATTGCTGATCAGAAATCCGGATTAGCGGAATCAGATTTTCTGTTTAACTGAGTTTCATTGGAACAGAGTATGCTAAAGTTATTTTAAAATGTGTAAAACGAATCATAATTGTCTGTTGAATAAGAATAATATCGTTGGATCGTGGCTTTAGTTTTGCTAGCTTTCATCAAACCAAACTTTGAAGTCAAACTGAGTTAGTATTGTTCGTTATATGAACAAAAATTTGGTTGGTTGTCTTTTGAAACAAGTGTTGATCAGGTTGAATATCATTAACATGTTTTGCTTAAAATAAATATTAAAAGTAAAAATTTATTGACCCTAAAATTATCGATAAGCAGAGCATGACACTCTTAATTTCAGGGTTATGGATTCAATCCCCACCTAGTACCACCACATGGAGATATAGATCAACTGGATACAGGAGAAGCACTAGAGAGAATTTTAGGGAAAGCACGTAACAGATTTGCCAAATTCTAGCTTTGTTAATTTACAATGGTTACCGTTATCTAAATGAAATTCTAACAAACAGAGGTTGTTGTTCTAAATTAAAAACCGCTTTACTAAACCGACGTCTTCACTTCCATCTAGTGAAGATGTGGGATTGGTTCGTTGAAGATTTTCGTAACCTTCTTCAGTACCATCCTGGCCATATACTGCTTCAGGCTCTTCCAAAATGGAGCGAACTATAGACACCAAACGTAAACAGACAAGAAGAAGAATAATTTATTTTAACAATAAATGTGCTGCCCAATTGAATTAGGTTCCCGAGCAGAAATTACTTAGGGAAAACCTGAATACAGTCAGGGCGTGATCAGGGCCTGGTCAGATCTACAAGAGCAATCCCTATTAGGGCACTCTGATGTGGGCCTGTCCCGGGCCTGATTTAGAATACCCTTTTAGGGTTAACCTTATTTGAATACATCCGGCCCTGATCAGGTTTTTCGTATTGGACCCCTAGCTGAAATTTCAATTTGTTAAAATTCACTAGAGCATTATCCTTTTTCGAAATATATAGTTAAAATCGTTTCATGCATGTTTTAGTTATCGCTTCTCGGCTGAAAAACTATAATAATAGTGATTACGGTGGTATGTATGTTTTCATTTTTCCCATTGTAATTTTTTATTTTAATTTGATTAATTTATGTATATAATATATAAATATATATCAGGGTCTGGTCCGGCTATCCCAATCAGGGCCTGATCCGATTATCCCAATCAGGGTCTGATCCGGTAATCCCTATCAGGACCTGATAGGGCAAAAGCGTTACACTCATGATCAGGGCCCAATCAGGCTGCCCTACCAATGCCTGATCCGGACTAGGGCAAACCTGCTCGGGTTGCTTTACTACACAGCATATCGATCGATCAAAAAGATAATATTATTACTAACGAAATGTTGAATTTCGAATTTTAGTTTGCAATTAATTATAGATGTGGTTATGAATTATGTGAATTGTTGCACTTAAAATTTCTTCTGTTATTGATTTTAATTTTGATTTGTTTAGCCCAAAATGCTCGAAAAATTGTAAGACGCTATTACCAAATGTCCTTCTGCTTCCAAACCATAATCCTCTAACTGTCCAGTCACTAAAGTTGTACATATTTTTGTATTTTTCTTTATAAAACGGGATGCATCCTTCATATATTGAACATTTTTCGTTGGCAATTTTCATATCTTGTTCTGGATCGTTGATTTCGTAACGGATTGTTGGGTCGATGATATATGCTTTCTTCAATTTGGTATCAAACGCCACGATGTCACTAAATCTCGACCGCCCTTCGGAGTCTATCGCATATACCTCTATGAAACATATTAGTCCCTTTTCCTCCAACAAATTTGCAAGCTGATTTTTGATCTTGTGATGCCGAGCGGTGATTAGCTGTGTATTTGACTGACAACTTCCGGTTACATGAGCAATAGATTCAATCTCTCTGTTGCATTTGCGACAGAGGGCGGAAGGAGAGACATTACCAGGCACACCATTCAGATTAGCGTAATTTGAATTGAGTTTGATGGCTGCAACCCATTCTGATGAGGATAATGTGTTCTTGTTGTAAATGAAATCGTTACTTGGAGTGTATGTTTGAAAATGTATAGCTCCTGATCCTTGGTATTTTAAATTGCACCAATTTTCGTAACTTTTTTGCCGTAATGCTTGTCGTAATGCTTTTGTTGAATCACCCTCGACGCCAAGCGATTCAATGCAATTCGACATTTCGGTTGAACAATCGTAAACTTCATGGAACAGACCATCGTCGATATTTGATAGTTTTTTTGCAATGGCGAAATGTTGAAGATGGACTTCCCAACTTGATCTCAGGATACCTAAGCCTCTCAGCTTTCGTGGCGAATAAAATAAATTGTCGTTGGTTCGTATCGGAAGTCCAATAATTTCTTTAATTGTTCGTCGAATCATTATATCAAGTCCATCCGTTACATATGATGGGATTTTATTTATTGGAGCTGTCTGCAAAGGATATATCAATGTCGGAAATATATATTGATTGACTATGTTCAATTTCTGGTCTGGTTTGAGTAATGGTGATGTTGATAGTTTATTCAAATTTTGGTTTAGTTTCTCGATTGTGGAATGATCAAAAATTAATTCAGAAGAAAAAGAGCAACCGAGGTATTTAATTTTTTCATCAGCTTTGATACTCATGATTTCATTACCGTCTGATAGTATAATTTTGTCTTCAACGATTCTACCTTTTACGATGACAATTGTTTGGCTTTTTTTTGGATTGATCTCAAGACCAATATTTCGGAAAAGGTCTTGCACCAAATCAATGGAACGTGTAGCACCTTCTTTAGAATTTGTAGAAACTGCCTGGTCGTCTGCAAAACCCGTCAAACAAAGTGCATCATATTCATTTGATAGTTGGTATCCGTTCGCATTGGCAAATTGTGGATCGCAAATTTTTTTGTAAATAAAATCAATTGCAATGTTAAACAGGATGGGTGACAGAGGACCAC
This sequence comes from Diogma glabrata, assembly GCA_963693315.1. Classification (NCBI taxonomy): domain Eukaryota; kingdom Metazoa; phylum Arthropoda; class Insecta; order Diptera; family Cylindrotomidae; genus Diogma; species Diogma glabrata. Next base: position 23,400,666 of record OY856186.1, on the reverse strand, counting down.
CTTGTGGGACACCGCATTGTACGTTTATAGGTTTTGAATTTCCTTCGTTTGTTTGTATCGACACTTCATTTTTCGTAAGAAGATTCATAATTAGGTCATGTAAATTTGATGAAATACCTTGAGCTTTAAGTGCTTCTGAGATGTGAAGATGACCTACTCGGTCGAATGCTTTTGAAACATCGAGGAATGTTATTACACAATCTTGGTTGAGTCGTTTTGCTTTATGTAGACATGCGTTTATCAATTTTGAATTTATATGACATCCAGGCATACCAGTTACAAATCCTCTTTGATTGTAGTTGATTTGAATCTGACGTCGTAGTTTTTCGTCTAGTAATTTTTCGATGATTCTTCTTACGACGGAATATATAGTGATTGGCCTCCAATTAGTGACTTCGTTCACATCGTCGCCTTTGTCGATTAATATAAGTTTACCTTCACGGAAACGTTTTGGGACAAATGAAGATGACAGCATAGAATTTGTAATACATGAGATGGATTTCGATATATTCATTTGTCTTAATGTCTTCATAAGTATGCGGTCCGATCCTGGAGATGTGTCCATTGATATCCTTTTCAATTGTTTTCTCACGTCCTCCTCAGTGATAATGATATTTTCTTTATAACCATTTGACTGATACGATTCCAAAATTCTATTATTTTTTTTCTCGAAAATCTTTTAAAATGTGTTTCGAGTATTTCCATTTTTATTTTGCATTGGTTGGACGTACCATCGCTCAAAACTTCACGTACCGCTTTCTTACGTTGATTATAGTACCAGTACTGTGTTAAATCATATTTATACTGATCTCGTCGACGTTGTTTTGATTTAGCATCGCTTCGTTGTGGATTAGATGAACGCGATTGTTGTGTTGCTGTAAGTGTCCTTTTTTTCTGTTGCCTCAGTCGGTAGAATTTAATGGCTGGATGTTTCGGTCCTGGCAATTTTTCATTTGCTTCGAATAAAAATTTTAAATATGAATCGATGTCACTATCGAATTTAATTTCATCAAAGTTGCCTTCATTTTCATGAGCTTCGAATATTTTTTCCCATTTCTTGCATTCTGGTTCCAATTCGGACTGCTCAGTTCTAATATTATCAACATTTTTAGTATTTGCCGACTTCCGTGTTAGTCGTGAAGTGATTTTATCTGCTGTACTATCATTAGCTTCACGTGCGTGCCGATTTCGATGTATTTTCATGCCCTTAAGAGTTGCAAACCCTTGTTTGCAGACATCACATGCGAATGATTTTTCTTCTAATTGTTTTTCAACGGTTGATTGCATGTTGGTGATCACTTTCGATATTGATATTATTGATTTTCTTGCTTGTTTTTTATTTATATTCCGTACGTAATTGCCCGTAGGTATTGATGTTACAGTTTTATGATGTTTTTGAGTTTTAGGAATTAAACGTCGAAAATGTCCGCTGTCTATCGGTCCATCGAAAAGCAAGAATACCTTCGTTTTCTGTTTATCTATTTCTACATTTCCTGTTAAACCAAAATCATAACAGATAAACTTATTTTGGTCGTCTATGTCTCGTTGTACAATTTGTCCAGCAAAATTGTAAATTTCAGCGATCGAACATAATTCAGAAAAAGTTCCGTAAATTCCATCTTGCAACATATATTCGAAGTATGCATTTTTGATCGTATTATTCATATTTTCATTTTCACCATATTTAGATAGAGATTCTATTTTATTTTGCAGATTGAATATAATATTGTCCTTGAATCTTTCCCAATTTGATTGAAAACCAGATGAGTTTCGAGACAAAATATAATTCACAGCTTCTAGTCGTAATTTCTTTTCGTTCGGAATCTTATTTAATTTTTCGTTATTATTGTTTACAAAATCGGCTAATGATAGGAATAAACAGTTTCCATCGGCTGCATTTTCTTTTATGTCAAATAGTAGACAAATATTTTCCGTGTTTTTTTCGTATCCAGGAATACGTATTTCTAGTTTATTTTCCATTGTATATGATCAATGTAATGCTTATGTTTCATTCATTGTGTTTTCCATGATTTTAATTGGAGAAAACTGGTTTTTTATTTATTTATTTTCAAGAGCAAAAATTTTTCACGTCTAACTCAAACGCCTACTTTATCGAAATTATTATTCCATTAATATATATATATTAATATATATTAATGGAACCCCTGTTCTCTTACCATTTGTATCATTCGGTACTGTTCTACAGAAGTACTAAAACAAAAATATTACATCTGGCGCTCATTTTTTTAGTTTTGTGAAAAGTTTAACCTTAAAAACATTAAAACTGTTAGTTTTGTGATTTTTAGTGTTAAACAGATATTTCAAAAGTATAAATAATAAATTCAACAAAAAACGATACCAATCTGCGCCCAAACAGAAAATATACTCTAAAATCGATACTTTTTCTATTGCCTTATTATTCCTTTAATTCTTATCTGAAAAATTCGTCTATCATCATTTTAATTTCTCAATTTCTCTGAGAAGTGAATTCAAATTCTATTTATTAATGTTTCAGATTTAGGTACACACATACATGTTTAAAATTATGAGAGTTTAGTAAATGTACTTTTTCCACTCCTATCACAGTAAATTATAAATTACATCACACTATCCATGACATGTAAATTGATTATTTCAAATGGCGTGCGGTAAGTAAAAAAAAGCGTGCGGTAATGGATTTTCATATATATATTAGCGCACGCTTTTGATGAAAAGAAATAGTTATTTGTTTAACTAGGCAGCAAAGTAGTAGATTGACTGCCGCGGCTGATAGTTCATAGCCGAGCGAGCGAGGCTAGGAATTCAGCCAAGGCAGTCAATCTACCTTGCTGCCGAGTTGAACACATAATTTTTTCTCCGATTAATTACAATGATATGTAATTTAATAATTATTACTTTAAAAATAAAGCAAAATTTTAAAAATGAAAAAAAAAATCGATTAAAAAAATTTTTTTTTTAATCGCAATATCTGTTTATTTCTATGAAGTCTAATTATTTTGCTGCCTAGGCAGCAAAGTACTTGCTTTGCTGCCTAGGCAGGAAAAGTGTCACTTTGCTGACTGAAATAAGTCTGCAAAATTTATGAATAATTTGATGTTCTAATTTGTTGAATGTTGAATCTCTTCACAATTTTAACAAAAATTTAACAAGACCTTTGTTCAGAAAATTTTTATTTTTAAATTAATTAAAAATTCAATTTACATAATATTGTTTTATTTTTACAATGAATGTGTTCAACTCAATGGTCAAACTAAGAGAGAGAATTTTATATAAAATTATCCTCTAGGAGGTAAAAACAAAAAAGAGAATAAGAGAGACGAAACAAAAAATAGAAAATGCATTCAGTTGATTAAACATAGCAAAATAATTGGTTGCATTCCTTTATTTATCGTTTCGCCGACTTCGTAAAAATTATGAATTTAAATATGTAGACAAATAAAACTCAATTGTTAGTGTTGATTCCTGTTACGCTGCAACATACTCCCCCAGTTAAGCAGGTACTGGCTTAACTATTCTGCTGTTCCGGAAGACATTCTATACAAGCGCTCCAAATTGAACTTGTACTTTGTGAACTATACAACTCAGGAATATGAAAATAAAAATGTTTAATTATTAATTAAGCTCTTAACATTTATTAATTATAAGTTCAGTTGATCTCATCTTGGTTAGATAACCGACATAATTTTGTGATAGCACGTTTGGTCGTACCGGTAGGTGTTTTTAGAGTCACAACACGGGTATGACCATCGAGGCCAGGCGAAACTTCTAATACTCGTCCTAGACTCCATTGCATTGGTGGTCGATTATCTTCAACGATCAAAACTAAATCATTTACTTTGAGATTTGCTGAATGAACCTTCCATTTAGATCGTTGTTGTAAGGTAGTGATGTATTCTAATGACCATCGCTTTCAAATATCTTGCATTTGACGTTGAATCAGCTGCCATTTAGATAGTCTTCCAATGTTAAAATGACTTAAATCTGGTTCAGGTAATTTTGTTAATGGTTCGCCAATTAGAAAATGGCCCGGAGTTAGAGGTTGAAGATCATCTGGGCTTTCAGATAGTGTCGAGATGGGTCGTGAATTTAAAACAGCTTCAATTTGAATAAACAGTGTACTAAGTTGTTCGTAAGTATAGCGAGTAACACCCATTATTCTTCTCATATGATGCTTAGCTGATTTAATCCCCGATTCCCACAATCCGCCAAAATGTGGCGAATGTGGAGGTATAAAATTCCACTTGATACCTTCAGTAGCTAGTGATGACAATATTGCATCATTTGACCTTAGTAAGAACTGACGTATGTTGTTTAGTTCAGAGTTTGCTCCTACGAAATTGGTGGCGTTGTCTGATGAAATTGATGCGGGTTTTCCACGTCTTCCAATAAATCTTAGTAAGCTGGAAATAAATGACTGAGTACTAAGATCACTAACTATTTCAATGTGTATCGCCTTTGTAGAAAAGCACACAAATAACGCGAAGTATGACTTTGTTGTTGTTCGACCACGACCTTGACTGACAATTGTGATTATAGGTCCACCAAAATCTACACCACAGTGGAGAAAAGCTCGGTTTGGTTGAAGTCTTTCCATCGGTAGACTACCCATCAGTTGCTGCATTGTAGTTGGCTTATTTCGAAAACATCGTATTCAAGAATGGACTACCCTTCTTGCCAAAATCCTTCCATGAATAGGCCAATATTGAAGACGAATATTTGCGAGTAAAGTCTGTGGTGCAGCGTGTAGCAAACGAAGGTGCCATTGTTCAAATAACATATAGGTGAGACGTGAATTCTTTGGTAAGACAATAGGATGCTTGGTTACTTCTGCCATATTGGATTTTTCCAAACGTCCACCAACCCGGATGATTGAATTCGCGTCTATAAAAGGATTCAGAGAAACCAATTTACTATGTTTGGAAACAGCTCTCTTTTCAGTTAATAACTTAAGTTCGTTTGCGAAATGTTGAGCTTGTTCATAACGAATCATATGAAAAAGTGAAGATTGCAACTCATCCACTGACAATTCGCTGTGATCATTTCGTTGTGATTGTTTGCGTTGACAATTTTTTAAAAATCGAATAACCCATGCCAACACTCGTTGAGTATATCGTAAATTATGAAATTTTGTTAGAACCGTTGCAATAATATTATCTTCTTTGTGCCTGCACAAAGTATGGATAAATTATCAAGCTGGATATTATTTGTAGATTTCATTTCCTTATGTATTTCAGGATACCTTTGAATATCGTAGACATCAGTTGATCCTGATTGACAAAAACTAGTACTGTTCATGAGCCAGTCAGGCCCATGCCACCAAATATTACTCGATTTGAGCAAGGCTGTAGTTACTCCTCTGGAGATCATATCGGCAGGGTTTTCTTGACCTTTCACATGAAACCATGATTCTTGGGAGATGATTTCACGAATCTCTATAACTCTACGTGCTATGAAAGATTTCCATTTTGATACGTCACCTTTAAGCCATTGCAAAACGATCATCGAATCTGTCCAGGCATACACCTTATTGAATTTTATCTTCAAAGCTGATTTAACCTTGGTCACTAATTGTGATAGCAATAATGCTCCACATAATTCAAGACGTGGTAGTGTGACCAATTTCAACGGAGCAACTCTAGATTTTGCACATAAAAGGTTGCAACATATAATACCATCTGAATCAAGTGTCTAAACATAGAGTGCCGCTCCGTAAGCCTTCTCCGATGCATCACAGAAGCAATGTAAGTTTATCTCGATGTAACTTTTTAAAGTAACGTGCCGATCTATTGCGATTTCCGGAATGTTTTGAACATCATTCATATACCATTGCCATTTCGTGTAGATATCTTGTGAAGCAAAATCGTCCCATTTCAAATTCAGCTGCCACAATTCTTGCATTAATATTTTCCCAGTGATGACTACAGGACTTAACAATCCCATTGGGTCAAACAATTTACTAATGTCGGATAGCATGGTCCGCTTTGTTGTTATTTTGCTGAAGTCGCCGATTTTAAATTGGAATTGATCAACAGATGGCTTATAGCACATTCCCAGAATACCAACCGTTTCTGTCATTGAAAAATCAAGTGTTGGATTTAAAGCATGTAAATTTGGAGGAATGGAATTAAGTACATCATGAGAGTTTGAACTCCATTTACGAAGCTCAAAATTCCCCTGAGATAATAGCAGCTGCAATTCTTGTCGGATTTGTTTTGCCGTACAAACATCTTCTGACCCGGTAATTAAATCATCAATATAAAAGTCACTGAGAACAATCCGCGAAGCTTTAGGGTATCTTTTCGTTTCTGTCTCCGCTAGTCGTTGTAAACATTTAGTTGCCATATAAGGAGCACTAGACGTGCCATAGGTCACCGTTCTTAATTTGTAATCTTGAATTTCTTCCGTTGGGCCATTGCGCCAAACAATACATTGAAAATGTTGATCTGCAGGATCTATAGAAATCTGTCTATACATTTTATGGATATCAGCTATCATAACTATATTGTGAAATCGAAATCTAAGCATTATATCAATTAAATCATCTTGAAGAGTGGGACCTACACAAAGCGTTTCACTCAATCCTACACCTGATGAGGTTTTCGCTGACGCATCAAACACAACACGAACCTTAGTGGATGTACTTGACTGCTTGATAACGCAGTGATGAGGAAGGTAAACGTTAAATTTATTATGATCCTCGGGTTCAAATTTACTTATATGATTTAATGATAAATATTCTGACATAAACTCCTGGTAATCTTTTCTCAATTCGGGTAACTTGGCTAATTTGTTTTCTATGGACAACAACCTCCTAATAGCAATATCTCGTGACTGCCCAAGTGAATCAACATTTTCTTTGAATGGTAACCTTAACACAAATTTTCCATTTTGATCTCGAGAAAAGGTTTTATCAAAATGTTCTTCACACGCTTGTTCGGAGAGTGACAAGAAGGGTTTTTCAAATGGAATCGTATTTTCTAGTTCCCAAAATTTGGCAATTTGAGTATTCAAATCATTAGTCGAGAATAATGTTACAGGCGCTACTAACGATGCATCATGTTGATAAGTTGCATGCTCGAATATATGTGTACCACCTACTAACCAACCAAATTTGGAATTTTGTAGCACAGGTAGATTTGCACCTAATTGTATCTGACCAACATTGAGTAGGTTGAAATATATTTCACTTCCAATCAATAAATCTATGTTTCCTGGTATGTGAAAAAAGGGGTCTGCCAAATCAATGGATCTTGGAATATTCCACCTTGAAATATTGACCTTAACAGCAGGAAGACTGCTCGTAATTTTTTCAATTATTAAGAATTGCAATTCTGCTGAAAAATTTGAATTTCTTGACATAATTTTAAGATTTGAACAAGACCATACTTGACTATTTTGTCCATTGATGCCGAAAATTGGAGAAAACATGGGAGATTTTTTAATACCAAGGCGAGTACAGAGTGCTTCCGTCATAAAATTAGCTTGAGATGCGGAATCTAGTAAAGCTCGACAGGTATGTATATTACCCTGAGAATCCTGAACATCAATTAATGTTGTAGACAAAAATATTTGACGACTAGTTGTAGTACTAAATATACTTCGGTTCATATATACTTCAGTGCCGTTTGATTCAGAACTATTAATTAGAACTGTTGATGTACCGTCATTTAACACATTCGAATGCTGAAGGGCAACTACCTTGCTATTTTGCGGATGTGTATCTTGAGACGACACAAGGGTTTTAGCTGACTGATTTAAATTTGAAATTGATTTAAGAATTTTGACTTCATTGTCATTATGTAACAATGAATTGTGCCGACCATTACATTTTGAACAAGATCTTGCCCAACACCGGTTAACCATATGTGATGATTTCAGACAATTGACACATAACTTTAATTTGTTAACTTCTATATTCCGATCATCCACCGATAATGAGAGAAATTTATCACAATTAAAAAAACTGTGTGAAAGTTTGCAAAATTGACAAGTAACGACAAAGTTTGTATTAATTACAAAGGCACATTTTTTATTATGAGTTGACCTTTGAATTGATTTATGAGTGGGATATTTTTTCGATTCACACAGTTGAACATTCGATAGAGATTCTAAAATGATGCATCGATTTTCTAGAAATGTTTGCAGCTCTTTCAAAGTGGAAATATCATTCTTATTGGAGTTAATTTCCCATTCCTTCCGAGTAACGGAATCCAATTTATGCTCCACTATGTACACTATCAAAACATCCCAATGCTCTACTGGTAAATTAAGTCCTCTTAATAATCTTAAATTTTTAGTTAAATTATCCAACAGGGAACGTAGTGAGTGAACAGATTCTATTTCCATTTTCGGATAGTTAAATAAGTTTGATAAATATTCTTTAATTAAAAGTTTTTTATTGTCAAAACGTTTTTTTAATAACTCCCAAGCGATACTATAACTGGCCGCTGTTGTATCCAATGAATCAATTATGTCACTAGCAGGAGATCCGAGTGCCGATTTTAAGTAGTGGAATTTTTGAACCGATGATATAGTTTGATTATCATGAATTAACGATCTAAAAGCTTCATAGAACGGTAACCATTGACCTTTCACAGTTCCATCAAACTTTGGCAATTTAATTGGAGGTAATTCCACTTGTCGACGCACTACGTTATCTGTGTGATTCTTTACACTAGTTGATTCCTTAGGCTTCGCGCTTTGTAACAGTTCCAATATTTTAGCTTTTAAATCTAAAAATTTATCGTCGAATTGCGATCTATCCTTGTCCTCGAAATCGGATACCGCTTCGATTTCGTTTTGAATTTTATTGTATTCTAAAAACTCATCCGACAAGTATTGCAACCTCACTTCCAAATGAAACACATTTATATTTTCCTCACTTAAATTATGTACATAATCCCGAATTCTATTAATTTTTTCGTATACCAACTCTCGCCTTTTTTCTAACTTTTCAGTATTTTTAGGGGCCATTATGGGAATCCGCACTTCACCGTCACTTGATATTTAATATTAAACTAAATTTCTCCAATAAAAAATCTTTGACTTACCACTATCCATGAATGTTGTAACCACGCTGCCAATGATGTTTTGTGGTTAACCTTTGTTGCAATAAGATGACCTTCAAGAGGTTGTAAAAACCACGCTCTGCTACCAATGAATAATTTGATGTTCTAATTTGTTGAATGTTGAATCTCTTCACAATTTTAACAAAAATTTAACAAGACCTTTGTTCAGAAAATTTTTATTTTTAAATTAATTAAAAATTCAATTTACATAATATTGTTTTATTTTTACAATGAATGTGTTCAACTCAATGGTCAAACTAAGAAAGAGAGTTTTATATAAAATTATCCTCTAGGAGGTAAAAACAAAAAAGAGAATAAGAGAGACGAAACAAAAAATAGAAAATGCATTCAGTTGATTAAACATAGCAAAATAATTGGTTGCATTCCTTTATTTATCGTTTCGCCTACTTCGTAAAAATTATGAATTTAAATATGTAGACAAATGAAACTCAATTGTAAGTGTTGATTCCTGTTACGCTGCAACAATTTATATTTGCTGTCTATCGGAGAAAACATTTTTATTTAAAGAAAAATTTGATTTTTAAAGACACAGAATAATGCAAAGCCCACCACAATTTGTAAACTTTTTGCATTTAATTTATAATTAGTAGTTCATTTTTTCAAGTAATTCTATGCGTTTGGGCATTAAAATATAAAAAAATTTCGAGTTGCAAAGCATTTTCCATGCTCGTGAAGATACTGCACTCGACACTACGCGTCTCGTGCGCAAAATTTTCCCTCGCATGTAAAATGCTATTTACAACTCTAGATATATAATATACTAATATTATCATCTCTGTTGAATAATAGTAAGTGCCTTATATTATATTAAATTCTATATTAATTTAGTTTTTATTTAAAATTATTGTTTGATAATTTTTGAGGAAAAATTAAACTATTGAATTTTTTTTTTCTTTTAAGACTTAACTTTTTTAAGACTTTCTTTCTTAAGACTTAACTTTTTTATAATATAAGAACTGAATCTAAAAAATTATGGTGCAAATTATGAAACTTTTTGCAATCCATACAATTTTTGACCGATCTAGTTTCGAACCAATGAGAAAATTAGTTTATCTAGTCGGGCAGCCCTGATGAGAATGATAATCTTTTTTAAAGATTAAAATTTTCTCATTGGTTCGAAACTAGATCGGTCGAAAATTGTATGGATTGCACAAAGATTTGCACCCTAATTTTTTAGATTCAGTTTTTATATAATTCTTGATGGGAGATTTTCCATCGGGGTGATGTTATATCACAAATAATTTACTGAGTTAATTGTTAACTTTTTTCTTTAAATAACTTAAAAATCTAATTTTATGATATTCTTTATCATTATGTTATAGTCATTTTGATAAACGCTCATTCAAGCACACATTCAACCGCTGATTTCGCACATACATGCAAAATTCATTCATTTATCAATTATCATAAATAACACTAGTTTACAAGAAAAATCTCCCGAAATAAAACCCAACTTTTCTTATAGGTTTGGACCTCTTGAACACGAATATCATATTCATTTTTTTTTTGGTTAGCTCTTGTTTTTGAGATATTCACGAAAAACCAATTTTTTTGGTGATCAAAAATGTTGTTTCGGTTTTCGAGTCTCATATTTTACAAAACAAACAAATTAAAAATATTAATGAAATAAATGCATAGTAAATACACCAACAAATATTTTGAGCTATATGTTGTAAAAATCCATTAAGGATTCTGGAAGTTACAGTCGAAAAAAGTTGAAAAAATACGAAAAATTCACGTTTTTTTTTATTTTTTCATTTTCAACGCCATAAATCTTGAACAAACAAACACACTAATTTTTTTTTAGTTTCTTTGAGCCTATAGTAATTTCAATTTTCTTTCTTTTAAGTTAAAAGACACGAATATTGGTGCAGTTTGCACCAAGTTATTCAAGTTTTCCCAAAGAAAGTCAAAGAAAGTCAAGCACAAATTCATTTTGTTTTATTTGTGGAAGTTACATAATACATGCTGCTAAATCACCCCATTTATAAGAACTGCCTATCTTCGTTACTAACTGATATTTTCCAACTCCTAAAATAAATCCGAGGTGGGAGGAGCTAGATCATGTCCAAAAACTTCACAAGAAAATTTCAATTTCGAGGAAAATCATATACAAATAAAATACAACTTTTGTCAAAACAAGACGTTTCATAATCAATTTACTGATATTTTTCAACTCCTGAAATAAGTCCAAGGTAGGAAGAGCTAGATCATGTCGTTAAACTTCCCAAAAAAATCTCAATTTCGAGAAAAATCATATACAAACAAAATACAACTTTTGTCAAAAAAAGACATTTCATAATCAACTAACTGATATTTTCCAACTCCTTAAATAAGTCCGAGGTAGGAGGAGCTAGATCTACTACGAAAACTACTTATATATAAATCAATTATGTTTCAGAATTTAAATTATTCTTAAAGTTAAATTTTTATTCCAAATTTTGAATTTTGACTTTCTTTGGAAAAACTTGAATAACTTGGTGCAAACTGCACCAATATTCGTATCTTTTAGCTTAAAAGAAAGAAAATTGAAGTTACTATAGGCTCCAAGAAATTAAAAAAAACTAGTGTCTTTATTTGTTCAAAATTTATGATGTTGAAAATGGAAAATTTTTAGAAAAACGTGAATTTTTCGTATTTTTGCAACTTTTTTCGACTGTAACTTCCAGAATCCTTAATGGATTTTTACAAAATATAGCTCAAAATATTTGTTGCTGTATTTACTATGCATATATTTCATTAATATATTTTTTTTGTGTGTTTTGTAAAATATGAGACCCAAAAACCGAAACAACATTTTTGATCACCAAAAAAATTGGTTTTTCGTGAATATCTCAAAAACAAGAGCTAACCAAAAAAAAAATGAATATGATATTGAAAAAATGAATAATGATGAATATGAAAAGTTGGTTTTTATACAGGGAGACAAAAAAAGTTCAAAATTTGTAAACTAGTGTAATGCAAGACAAAGGCCAAGTTAAAGTTTTACATTAGTTTAATAAAATTAATTGATTGATTAATTTATTGTCAATCGATCGACAGGAGGTGATGAATCTTGAAATTAACAAGTCGCTTAAGCATAGGATTTCTCAGTCTTTGCCACTGTCTTCTACTTGTATTTCGAAGCTGTATTAGATGTCTGATTTCTTGAGGGATAACTTTTTCATTATTACCTAGTGTTTTTTTTTCAATTTTGGGTATAGAAATTTTTTGAGCCTCAATAATTATTTCAATGGGTGATTTTAAACACTCATCACATCAATATCTTCACAGGTTAAAATATTTCTTACTTTTGACTCATTGCTTTAGTCAATTTTGTTATTAATGTGAGCTTTATAAGTGCTCCAATTCGCTTGAAAATAGTTTAAGACCTGGTTGGAAAATTCATCTTGGTCCGTTTCTGTTAGTATTTCAAATACAATGGGAAGATGGTAAGAGCTTAGTTCATTAAGAGTTATTATCTTGGATAATATTACAGGGTTATTGGTCAAAATAATATCTAATGTAGAGCCATGTACAGATTTGATTGAATAATGAGTTGGACAATCAGAGCATTCAATTATAAAATTACTGAACAACATTTCTTTGTATAGAGTGTCACCAGCTTTGTTTCGTCTGTTGCAAGTTATGTTATTGTTTCCACCAGGAAAGTATGCTGACACTAATGTTAAAATACCATTTCGTGTTGCGAGGTCTATTCCAATAGCTTCAATTATTTTTAAGTTAAATGATGGAAGTAATGTATATCTGAGATTTTTGTTTACAACTATTGCAACTCCCTCACCCTGAGAAACCATTCTATTTAGTCTATAAATTTTAAAATTTATATGAAAAAGAGTATCATTACTTCTTAGGCATGTTTCAGTTAATAAAGCGATATCTATTTTATTTTCTATTAAATAATCAAAAACCTCACTCTGTTTATTACGGATTGATTGTAAATTCCAAATTAAAAATATGGAGCGGGCTGAAATCTCACAGCTCTGAGATATCAAGACTTCGGTCTGGGTTAAGGATTCTGATATAGTTTTCGGCAAAAAACTTTTATGAGGACATGGTTTTTAGTTTTGGGCAGCGATGTATATCAAACGTAACTCTTTGTTAAAGTACATGCACTTTTTTTATCTCTGTTTAGAAATTTATTACAAAACTAATACGAAGCATCAATACGTTGTCGGAAAATTATTATAGATCATAAATTAACATAATATAGTGAAAATATGATACACTCAGCAAACTACTCAAAAACCTCTCCATTTAGCTTTCCGAGAAAATATTGTAAAAATTAAATAAAATCAAACTTTTTCAAAATTCCAAAAATATTCCAAAAATTAGAATAAAATCAAATATTTAAACTTTTTCTAAATTCCAATGATATTCCAAAAATTCTTAAAAATTCAAACTTTTTCCAAAATTCTAAAAATATTCCGAAAATTCTTATAAAATCAAAAGTTGAAACTTTTTTCAAAATTCCAAAAAATTATAATAAAAACTAAAATTTTAAATTTTTCAAAATTCTAAACATATTTCAAAAATTCTTACAAAATCAAAAATTAAAACTATTTCCATAATTCTAAAAATATTCTAAAAATTATTACAAAATCAAATATACAAACAGTTTTGAAAATTCCAAAAGTATTTCAAAAACTATAACAAATTGAAAAATTTCCATGTCCAATTTCATTTATAATTACATTTAGGTAGCTCATAAAAACCGCTACGTTTTTTTCCCAAAAAATTTGCTAAAAAAATAAATGAAATCATTTTCTGACACACTTGACATTATTTTTTTGACAAACTTATAATGCCATAATTCTCTAGATTAATAATAAAATTTCATGTCATACATATTATTAATTTTAATTTTTTCCGAAAAATTGGGTAAAAAAGTAAATAAAAATCTTTCTTTTGACACACTTGACAACATTTTTTGACAAACTTATAATGCCATAATCCTCAATAATAATAATAAAATTTCATTTCAAACAAATAATTAGTTTTATTTTTTTCCAAAAAATTGGGTAAAAAAATTAAAAAAATATTTCTTTTGACACACTTGACAACATTTTTTTGACAAACTTTTAATGCAATAATCTAGTTTTTGATCTCACATACCAATCCCGACCATCCAGACAGATTTCTCCACATTCCTTGTTCCTCTACTCATTATCACTTAAAATGAACGTTTTTTAAGCAAAAAATATGCATATTTTCTTGTTTTGACACACTTGACGGTATTTTTGACACACTTTCGGTACAGTTATCGCTCAAATCGTCCTTTTGGCTCTTACCATTGACTGTACCTATTTTTAGAATTCAAAATTTTTGAAATCCCTTCAGCCGTTTTCTAGATTTCGTCGGTTGTGACGGCCGGCCGTCCGGCAGACAGACATACATTTTTTTTGTTGCTTTTTCGAATCAGTAGGTCCTAAAACGTCGAGAAATGCCAAAAAAGTGGGGCTAAGAATCTCACTCTTAGCTCATGAATGTAATACTTAGATCTTTCAGACCGAAGTAATATTAAGATGCGCCATAATTATTTCATTGATAAATATTTCATCGTTAAATTTGATATTGCTGCTAATTGCTCAGCCTTTGTCTTTCATTTTGGAAAATTAAGAATGACATCATTAATAATTTCTATAATTTCTGACATTGTAAATAATTCATCTGCATTATTTTCAATACAGTTATTAATGTTATTTGTTTTATTTGTAATAATTCTAGAACAACTTAACCTATTATTTGTATTGCTAAAAGTGTTTGATTGTGTAGGTAGATCTGTTGAAATTTGATTGTTTGTATGTAAAGTTTGGTTTAAGGATGGAAATTCATTTTTATGTAATTCAAATCTTTGATGTGGTTTTTTTGATAAAAAATTTATGTCTTGTTTACCTTGGTATTGATTGTTTGTTCGTCTTGAAAAGTTATTTAATTGACGATTGATGTTAACATTTTCTTCAATAAAGTTGAATTCAGCTAGTTTTGGACATTTTTTGGAAGTTGATAGATGATTTTTGCCACCGTTTGCACACTTTATAATATCAGGGGTGGTACATGCGAATGATAGATGTGGTCCACTACATATTGAGCATTTGACTTGTCTAGAACAGTGGGATGTTTTAAGTCCAAACATTTGACAACGACGACATTAGGTTGGCCCGTTACGCTAACGATCACTTATTTATCACTTTTATTTTGTTTACTTTATCCATAGAAAATTTACTTTTGAAAAGGCTTATGAGGAAAACTTTATATCCGCCACAATTGTTTTTTGGTTTGAATGTAATTGGTCAAATTTTAATAAGTTTCGATTCCAGTATACCTTGTACAAACAGATCTGCTTTAATATCTTCAATTTCCAGATGGAAGTCTAGTAACAATAACTTTAATTGCTTTGTTTTCTTTAGAGTTGTATGTGAAATGTTCAATATTTTTGCTTTGCAAATCTTGTTTTAATGCGTTATATGCCGTTCCATAAAATACTGTAATTTACTGACATGTGGTCATAATTTTGATATTATATTTTATTATTTTTAGATTTTTTAAAATACTGCTAACATTATGTAGCTAATATTTGAAATAACAATTGGTGGAATTTGTATATGCTATTCTTACTGTTATTATTTGGTTGGTTAGGGATGACACCATTAGTATCTTCTTTATCGGATAGAGGTTCATATCTATTCGATATAGGAATATTTGATTCAACAGTTTCCATAGGATCTGCTTCCGTATAATTGACTCGATAAATGCTAATTTGTTTTGTGTTTGGCGTTTGCGCTCCTCTAGAGAACTAAATTTATCCTCAATCGAACTCATTCTTACATTTCGTTTTATCGCACGATTCAAAGTGTTATTAGTTGAAGTTGATGGCAATTCAGCATTGCGTTCTTCACCTCCAAGGTTCCCCGTGGTTAGATATTTATATTATAGAAACTACAACACCCACAAGAGATTAGTTGTTTCACAATTTATAATGTTTCACTTTCACAAAAAACAGAAAAACAGACCGTTAATCTTTAAATAATTTTATTTTATCGAAAAATTAAACAAAATTAAATTGATGCTTCACGTTCGGTGAATTAATTGTTTATGATCTCTGAGAAGTCATTTTTCTTCAAGAAATAAGGTTATCATCAGAGACACAATTATTTATTTCACTTTGAAACGTTTTAAGGGCGAAAGAACTGCATAATTGCGGTTACTGTAAACCCTAAATCTGAATTAATTCGGTCTGAAAGACCTAAGTATTACATTCATGAGCTCAAAGTGAAATTCTTACCCCCACTTTTTTTGGCATTTCTCGACGTTTTAGGACCTACTGATTCTAAAAAAGCAAAAAAAAAAAAAATGTGTGTCTGTGTCGGCCGTCCGTCCGGCCGTCTGGCCGTCCGGCCGTCCGGCCGTCACAACCGACGAAATCTAGAAAACCGCTGGACGGTTTTCAAATTTTTTTTTCTAAAAATAGGTTTACTCAATGGGAAGAGCCGAAAGGACGATGTGTTTGATAACTGTACCGGAAGTGTGCCAAAAAAATCGTCAAGTGTGTCAAAACAAGGAAAATTGCATATTTTTGGCTTAAAAAACGTTCATTTTAAGTGATTACGAGAAGGAACATTCAATTTGGAGAAATCTTGATGGTCGGGATTAGTATGTGAGACCAAAATCTAGATTATTGCATTAAAAGTTTGTCAAAAAATGTTGTCAAGTGTGTCAAAAGAAAGGTTTTTATTTATTTTTTACCCTATTTTCTTAGAAAAAAATTAAATTAATAGTTCAGTATGACATGATATTTTATTATTATTATAGAGAATTATGGCATTATAAGTTTGTCAAAAAATAATGTCAAGTGTGTCAAAAAATGATTTCATTTAATTTTTTAGCCAATTTTTTGGGAAAAAAAATGTTGCTGTTTTTATGACGTAAATGTAATTGAAAATGAAATTGGACATGGAAATTTTTGAATTTGTTATAGTTTTTGAAATATTTTTGGAATTTTGAAAAAGTTTGTATTTATGATTTTGTAATAATTTTTGGAATATTTTTAGAATTTCGGCAAAAGTTTTAATATTTGATTTTGTAAGAATTTTTGTAGTATTTTTAGAACTTTGAAAAATTTTAAATTTTTGATTTTATTATAATTTTTGGAATTTTGAAAAAAATTTTAAATTTTTAATTTTGTAATAATTTTTGCAATATTTTTAGAATTTTGGAAAAAGTTTGAATTTTTAAGAATTTTTTAAATATTATTGGAATTTAGAAAAAATTTAAATATTTGATTTTATTCTAATTTTTGGAATATTTTTGGAATTTTAAAAAAGTTTGATTTTATTTAATTTAACAATATTTTTGGAATTTTGATTATAATTTTCCGGCAACTTATTGATGTTTCGTGTTAGTTTTGTAATAAATTTTTAAACAGAGACAAAAAATACTTGTACTTTAACAAAGAGTTATGTTTGATATACATCGCTGCCCAAAACTAAAAGCCATGTCTTCATAAAATTTTTTTGCCAAAAACTATATCAAAATCCTTAACCCAGAGTGAAGTTTTGATATCTCAGAGCTTGAGATTTCAGCCCCTCCATATATTATTACATGTTTTTATAAATACAGTTGAAGCCACACGTGTGTTGTGTGGTCTAGTTTTAAGAACTACTTCATCTCGGAGGTTGTTAGTTTAAGTGGAGCAACGGCATCAGAATTTATCTGACTATTCTGTTTCTAGTTTTTCTGGAGCAATATTCTTCTATTCTGAGCAAAATACAATAGAGTAGATACTGTCAAATATGAATATGAATACAGTACGTATATTATTTATTGAAAAAACTTAATTGCGAGTCTTAGAGTAACATCCATTGATGACTAATACTGAAAATCTGTTATTTAGATTTAGAATAATTTATTTAAATTTATTTAATATTTTCCAAAAACAACTTAACTTAAGTTGTTAATTAATTAACAACTTTAATTTTTTTTTAATTACAATCAAAAGCATCAACTTTAAATTAAGTTGTTTTTGGAAAATATTAAATTTATTTAAAATAAATTATTCTAAATCAAATCAAACAACTTGGAGATCAAACCATCATTATATTTTAATTTACTAACAAAATTAAAATATTATTAAAACGTTTGTTATTTAACTTTTTTGATTACCGAAATTTAAACAGAAAATACCGACACTAATCAAGAAAAATATTTAAAACTTGGAATTTCAATATTGTTAATTAAATAATTTTAATTTTGTGTATTAAAAAAAATCAATTTTTATTTTCTTGATTTTTGGGTACACTTGGAAATTACACTGCAAAAAAACAACTAACTCGATATCAACTGTTTGTGTGCGTTGGAATGGTAACTGACTTAGGTCTATCGGCCTACCTAAAACACATAGTAGATTTTTTGCTTACACTTTTCAAAATATTATGAAATAATATTATGAATATTATGAAATAATCAAAAAATATTATGAAATAATATTTTTAAAGATGACGCTGATGTCGTAGGTGAAGGTGCATTTTTGAATGTTTTTTCTCATAATGAAAATTTTCAGAAATTTACCATCCTGATCGCAAATGAACTCGCTTTTTTATGGTACTTACATGCTAAGTATAAAGTTCATCACAAATGGTCCTTCAAATTTTAGCTATCAGTGTGGTCCAGAACCCAAATTTCATCATACACAGTATAACGAAACGGTGTCAAATCTCGGTAATTTAGAGCCGCATTACTTTCTCACAAATGTATATTAATAAGAACTCTTGAAGTTATTTTTTTTAAACTCAATTTCCAACCTTTCGTTCTTGATCATCTTTTTACATAATTTTCTTTCCAAATTTGATACTAGTTAGTTGTACAAACTCTTTAGTGGGTACAATAATTAACGACAAAAATTTCCCAAGAAACAAACTTATCGTTTTGTTATTGTTTACAAACGGTAGTTAATATACTATAAATAGACGCCGGTAGATGGCTTCTTTCTCTTATTCGGTCTGATTACTGGATTATTGTTTTGACGTCTGCAGTGAGTTTTGTTTTTGCCCATGAGGTCAATAAAAAAATTAATAAAATTAAATCCAGTCAAAAAAAATTCTGTGATAGATATATCTGTAATATTGTGATATAGTTTTGTTCATTTGCGCATGATCTCAATAAAAAAATTAATAAAATTAAATCTAGTCAAAACAAAGTTGGTGATAAAGATATATCGGAAATAGTGTTATATAGTTATGTTTGTTTACGCACGATATCAATAAAATATTAGTAAAATCTAGTCTAAAATTCTGTGATAAAAAAATATATAAAAAAAAAATTAATTCTGTGTAGTGTCTGTTGTCCAGAAAAAATATATAAACATTATATGTCGATAATATATATAAATATTCGGAAAATGTATTAAGTAAATTAAAATGTTTTAGTAAATAGTTGTAGGATAGCAATAGTTTAAAAGAAAACAATTCTTTTTTTGAACCTCTTTTGAAATGGCGATGATTAGCGTCTTATTAGATTAAATGTGTTTTGTCATGTTAAACTAATTTACCGAATAAAGCATTTATCAGAGACCGAATATAGTTGACAAATATAAATTAATGAAATCGACGTGAGTTTTTGATTAACAATTTATTTTCACGCAGAGAGAACAATACTACACCCAGTTAATTGTGTAAATTTAATTGATTTGCTGAACTATTTACTAAAAATCGGAATAGTGTGCAGATTTGTGCGATGCCAGTTTAGTGCGTCCGGAACTCGAGATCTGCTTAGACAAGCGGATCGTGAATTTCGTTCGCTTGGGGGACAAGTTGTTATATGAAAATCAGTAGCCAATACAATCAAAAGCAGACACGTTTACCTAAGCTGTCATCCATAATCACCAGGTGTGTCGGTGTCGCGATCTCTCGGAAACCAGCGGTTAAGTGAGATGTTTGGCAAGCTCGTAGCCAGGTTTGGGATGGAGATGGGAGTCTGACGCCATTATAGGGTGAGTCATATTTGGATTTTGGTTTATTTGTAAGTATGAATGATTATGTATATGCATGCAGGTGTAAGAGTGTGTGTATATGGATGTTCGCTTATGAATATCTGTGGATGTATAGGGACGAATGTAGTTGTATGGGTGTGGGGGTGTTTGCATGGGTATATTATTATTATTCGTTTATTTCGGCTCAACTAGCAGATTTACATATTATTATTGTATTAAAATATTAAAACATAAAACATATCAAACGCTTCAAAAGGCCTTAATAAGTAACATTAGATTTCAGATTCAATTATCACCAAAACAATTATTCAGTATGGGTTGTAGAATGGATTGATCGATAGATCCTACGATCGATCAAACCAGACTAATTACTTAATTTATTACAATACAATGCTTAAGTTTACCGTTATATAATACAAACTTGTGTTGAATACTCCAAATAAACAACGGACTGCGAATCTTAAGATTTCTTGTTTAGAACGTAAAGTAAGACAACAAAAAAAACAATGAATAGTTGAAAAATATTATTATTTAAATAGTAAGAATAGTTGCAAAAATTTAGATTAGCATTTGAAAATCTGTACAAAAAAAAATAAACTATACAATCAAATCAACAACAATATCATTACAACAACAATAATATCAGGCTTCAATGTCACTTCCATCACAAGATAACCCTCCGTTATCCAACAACTTAACTGTCGCTGACAGTTTCAATTACTCCAACAATTCCATCCCTTCCAACACTGGCATAATGACTTAATTACGATAACACTGAAATGTATAACACCCAATATCCGACTTGAAGGACACCCAAGCACTCAAGCATAGGGTCACAAAGCAAAGCAAATGGACTTTTTTAAATTGGTTATTATCATTGTAATAAGAACTATAAAAAGTCTTTTAATTTATTAATAAATTGTTACGCACTCGAATAGAGTTAATTCTATTATGTGGTTTGTTTATTAAACTAGTGTATCAATAAATTACCCTATGATATCAGAACGACAAAAGGGTATTACATTTATTCGTATTCATTAACAGTATATCCCGATAATGAAATTAACAGCTAACTATTAAGATGTAGGTCTGGGTGTTTACGTGCGTGTGAGTGTGTGCGTGTGTGAAAGTATGAGGTGTGAGAGTGTGTGCGTGTGTGTGAATGTAAGAAGTGCAAGAGCGGGTGTGTGCGTGATTAAATATGGGGGTTAGATGTGGTGATCGCGGGTTTCTTCACGTATGGGGGGGGTCGCCAGAGTCTATTTATTCCCCTTCGCTTTTCCTTGATCCGGTTCTAATTCGAAATACGCGTACTATACAGTTCATTTGTGCTGCAGCAGCAGGTTTTTTCGAATCGAACCCACAGACTGTCACTAGCTTTGGGACTTATAAATCTCTCTAGGTGACATTGGTGTACCAATGAAGGAGCGCTTCATTACAACAGATTCTCATTTCTGCGAGTAAGCAATAGTGTGGCATCACTAAGTAATACTATAAAGCTAATATTCGTTAACTTAAGTTGTAAGCTCGTATGTTAAAAGCAGGCACTGGCATAACGAATAAATTCTAATTTGATCAAAAAATCATGTGTGATTGATGTCTAGCAAGCATAGCATACAACTGCTATTCCAACAGCAGGAGTTCTGTTATCAGGCATAATAATCCACCAAAGCTTACTTTAATATGGACTTCTGTACTAATTAACATTTCCAACAATACATTTAAAATTGATTTTGGCAATCAATCTACTTTAATTACAATCAAAAGCATCAATCATCACACGAATAAAATTTTATTCAATTAAAACTAAAAATTGATTGAATGTTAATCAAATAAACTATAATCTCTAACTAAATATTTACATTTACTTTAAAAAAAACAAAAACTAAATTGATTATATATTATACCAAAACAAAAAGTTAACAAATATTTCAACAAAAATTTCTATTTATTTATCGTGTCTAAGGACATTCTCGTGTCCGTTATTAGTGGTATTGTCAACAATTTACACAATCCTTTACATACCGAATAAAATTTATTCATATTGATTTAATTGAAAAAAACTTTACCTTTTCTGAATACTCAACGACATCTCGCATTGACCTAGGATATCCGGACACTAAATATGCTTTAGCTGCTGGCGCCATTTTCATTTCTAGCATTAAAACTTCTGTCACTGTTTTCGATGATAGTTTTGAGAAATCTTGCATGTCTACGTTTAAAGATTAAATCGTTATAATTAATTATTCAAGTAGTTTTATGTTAGGTAAGCATACCATTTCCCATAGCATATTGTTGTAATAAATCCATCATGTTAATATGGGTGACACCACGTTTTTCTTGCATCAAAGTATCGCAATGCGTTACTTTACCACTACCTGGTCCACCTATAAATATGTTTAGGGAAATTTAATGAAATCTGTGATTGAAATATAAAATCGATTATTAAAGTAAATAAAATTAACCTTCAAGTTTATTATAGGAATTAGGGTTTTTTGAACCAATTAGTATCACGTTTAGTTGTTCCACGTGAATTTATATTTTACTTAACGCAATTTGATTTACAATTAATAACATCAATTTATTTTATTACATACATTTTTCACAGGCGATTTTTCTGTGACACGATATTTTCACTAATTGAATATCGTAATAATGTGTAATTAACTAAATCTGATAAAACAACTTAACATAATATTGTAAGCCTGATATTGTAATTTAGAGCAGATAAAATCGTGAACTTAAAGCGCCATTTTGATATTAAAACCAATATAAAAAAATTAAAAATTATTCAATCAAAAAGAATCCATTTTTTGCATATGGCGTCAATCTATTGGGCTATGAATATTGGAGGTTTTGTCACTACTCTTCATAGCAAAAGTAAGATTTAATTTCTCTCCATTTATAAAAAAAGCAGCATCTTCTTGTTATCCAATCCAATGCAATGTTACATATTGAAATATAAACAATAGACTAAATATTTTTTTAGTTTGTGCTTCATCCATACTCAACCCAAAAATTGGCAAGTAAGTTGACACCCAGTTGTACAAAATTTCTATTAATCTCTTACCCTGAAGCTTGAATAATTCCTTTGCTTTGTAAATAAGAAAAACTGACGAGTTATCATGTTTAAACTAGTGAAAGTACAAAATCTTATACCTTGCTCACGTTAAAGACACGTTGTTCGTCACTTCTTTGCCCGTAGATTTATAAGCACTATCATTGATTAAAATAAGCTTTTACCTTGTGTTCAGCCAGCTTTAAGCTTAGTGAGGCAATTTTTCTTTTTTATTGGTTGGTCTCGCAGCTGAGTTGTACTAATTGGTTAGCTAATTCAAGTAGCACTGCGACCTAGAGCTCTTTTGTGCTTAATCCGGATGTTGTTATAGATGAAAAACGTGAACGCAGGTGAAAAAGTCGAAATTTAAACTTGACCATTTTTGATTTTCCTGAAACTTGACATGTAAGTAGTATGGACAAAATAAAAAATACGACTTATTTTAAAATTTTTTTAAAGTGCGTAGTTTGAGCATAGGGGGCACCCCAACATGCATGAAAAATGAAAATTCTGCCAATCCGACGTAACTTTGAAATTAAATTGCTCAAGACCGGCTATACCGATTTCATCAAACTTTTTTTTGTTTGATAGATGATTATTTAGTGCTTTGAAAAAAAATTAATTAATTGTTTTTATAATTAGTTTTTGAATAAAAATATTAAAAAATCTTTTTTAAAGATGGCGCTAGGGTCGAAGATCAATTGGAATTTAATTAATTTTTTTTCTGAAAATAGTTCAATCCTCACTCTAAAATATATCAAATTAACTCAGAGGCGTTAATTTTTGTTCTTGAGATATTTAATTTAAAGGTTTTTAGTCCGATTAAAATTCTAATTGTTCATTATTTTCTCGAACTTCAGTGGTTAAAATTTTTTTATGACATAAATTGTTCGAAAAAATAATGAACAATTAGAATTTTAATCGGACTAAAAATCTTTAAAATTAAATATCTCAAGAACACGAATTAACGCCCCTTTGTAAATTTTATATATTTTAAAGTAAGGTTAGAGCTATATTTAAAAAAAAAAAGTTAAAATTTAATCGATTTTAAAATTTTTTGTTAATGGAAATTGTTTGAAAAAATGAAGAAAAATTTGAATTTCAGTCGTACTAAAAATCTTTAAAATTAAATATCTCAAGAACAAAAACTAACGCCTTTTGAGTTAATTTGATATATTTTAGAGTAAGGATAGAACTATTTTCAGAAAAAAAATTAATTAAATTCCAATTGATCTTCGACCCTAGCGCCATCTTTAAAAAAGTTTTTTAATATTTTTATTTAAAAATTAATTATAAAAACAATTAATTAATTTTTTTTTCAAAGGACTAATTAATCATATATCAAACAAAAAAAAGATTGGTGAAATCGGTATAGCCGGTCTTGAGCAATTTAATTTCAAAGTTACATCGGATTGGCAGAATTTTCATTTTTCATGCATGTTGGGGTGCTCCCTATGCTCAAACCATGCACTTTAAAAAAATTTTAATATAAGTTGTATTTTTTATTTTGCCCATACTACTTATATGACAAGGTTCAGGAAAATCAAAAATGGTCAAGTTTTCACAACTCTGTCTAGAACACGTTTTTCATCTATTCTGAAAATGACGTCGATGTCACCACAGAATGTGCAATTTGATCAAATTCGAGCACCGTTGCAGAAAATGTGTTTCATGGTGTCTAATTTGTATCTCTCGGAGGCAGCCTGGTCTAATTTGTTAAGATAATGATTTATCGGACCGTGTCTTGTGAAGCACCATGTTAATATATTCACAGACTCTCAAGATCGATTATTTTAAGAGAGGAGATGAAGAAGCTGCGTAGAAACTTTTTTGAATGAAGCAAACCTTTGCGCGTACACCATAGTATGTTTATTTTGTTCCTGTTCCCAGCTTTGGATAACTCATTGTTAATTTAAAGCACGGTTCTGGACCAATGAACTTTGTAGTGGCGCCCTTCTTGGCTAGCAAGTCTGCTACTTTATTGCTGTGTACTCCTGTGTGACCAGGTACCCACATAACTGTAACACGGATAGTTTCTGCAATTTTTTTTAGATTTTGGTAGCATTCCCATATAAGATTTTAATCGAAGCTCGTCGACTTTAGAGTGAATAGCGACGCCTGACTATCAGAAATAATGTATATATCAGTGTTGCTTTATTCACCTACGGCACACAGCATTCCACAGCAGTTGATGGCAAAGGTTTCGTCTTGAAGCTCTGTTGCAAAGACACCCAGTGCTAACGTCCGTTGGACCCTGGAACCAAACACCCCTGCACCAGTGCCCTTATTGCTTCGGAATCCATCCGTACACCAGATACTGACATTTGATGGTAGTGTTTGTAAGTAGCTCTCGATCCCTTCACTGGGCTCTATTTTAACAATAAACCGTCTATCTAGATCAGTGATATTTGCCATACAGTCTGAAATGTGGTAGGTCTCCACTTCGTTCTGCAGTTCCGAGAGGATCGTTAGATGACTGGTTAGGTTTGAGTGTTTCGACTAGCTACAGTTTTTGAGAACTAGATGCTGCTGCAGATCTGATGTATAGATGCAATGGAGGAATACGGAAAAGTTTCTCCATTGCAGATGTTGGTGTGGTTCTAAAAGCCACCTGTGGCACAGAGGACGACAAGTCCTTGTGTATTTTTGTGAGTACTGTCTGAGCAGATATTTGGTTTATTTTTGGCCACCAGACCATAGCTGTGTATGACAGTATGGATTTTATTATACTTCTGTGTAACCAAAGTATTATTTTGGGGCTTAATCCCCAGGTTTTTCCAAACAGGTTTCCAGACGCGAAGAAAGCCTGGTTTACTTTGTCCGAGATATGTTTTAGGTGTGAATTCCAAGTGAGCTTGCTACTGAGGTTCACACAAACACTTAATCTCTTTAACTCCTTGTACCCGTTCGCCACTAAACTTAGGAGGTTTGTAATTAATACTCCTTCTGTTTGTAAAGAATTTACGGTACTAGTTTTTTGTGTATTAACAGACAACGTCATTTTGTAGCACCAATTCATCACGAAGTTTGGGGCTGCCTGGGTTCGTTTATCGACGGTGGAGTCACGTTTACCTCTCACCATGACTGCAATATCATTGGCATAGCCTACAGTGGTGAAGCCAGAATTTTTTCAGACTATTTAGAAGATCATTTTTTTTATCAGCGACTATCAGTTAGAACGACGTAGAGAGTAGCCCTCCCTGGGGACATCCTCCAGAAGCCCTGTCATTAACCGATGCATTTCCTATAGTGTAGCTTTAATTTTCCGACTCTGTAGCATATTGATGATCCACGCCAAAATGTGCGTGTTTAGATTTTTTTTAGTGACCATTTCAGCAATAGCTGGAACATACACAATTATCAAAGACCCTCTTGTATGTCCATGAATGTGCATGCAAGTGCCTCCTTGTATTTCAGTTTGTTCTTAATCTCTTTCACGACTTTAAGCAATGGCGTTTCCGTAGATTTTGCGGTCTGTTATGCATGTTGCGTATGAGTTGAGAAGGTTTCACAAGACATACATGCTAAATATAGTAGTGCAGTACCTTTTCCTTTGTTTTAAGAGGAAAAGAGAATGGCAGTTAAACCTATTTGCAAAAGATCGAGAGATCAAGAATATTCCGCCGCCTCCTGGGGATTTGAACGGTCCGAACAATTAGATTGCCTACATCGTTTTGTTGGGGGAGAATATACTGTTGGCTAGTTCGTCTGAAACCTTCCTAGTTTCAGAACACAACGGACCAGAGTTTGGTATATTTTCCTCTTCCGAGCTCACAAATGTGAAGCCCAGAAAGTGGTTGTGTAATAGTGTTTTCGTGTTACCGTCTAGCCTGAAGATTAAACCCAGAGGGGTTGTGTGATCAGACGCAATCAATTTTTGGGTTTCGACCTCAATTGACAGAAAAATTTGAAAAAAGTCACAGAGAAAGGAAGTTTGATAAACTCTGAACGACAACTATAGCGAAGTGTAACATAATTATTTTTCTGTATTTTGAGGGGGTAAGATTGGGAAAGGGTGAAAAAATGTTTTTTGACCCAAACGAAACGCACTTAATTTAAAAAACATTAAAAATTTATTTTAGAATTTTGCAGTGCACAGTTTTTGAGTTATTGTCAAAAAAATGCAACAAAAGTTGGCCCCCTCCCCTACGTTTCATCATTGATTGACAAAAAAAATTTGAAAAATCTCATAGAGATAGGAAATTTGATAAACTTTTAAAGAAAAATATAATGAAGTATCAAATAATTTGATTTAAATATGTTTAGGGGATGGGAGTTGGGAATGGTGAAAGAGCAACTTATTTAAGAAATGCTGCGAGATTTGCACCAACATTACGTCCAAAATAGCTAACGTCCGTGCGTCATATATTATTTTTTATTCGCCGCAAGCAAAATTTGTAAAAAAAAGTTTAAAAATTAAAAGTTTGCATAAATTTTGAAATGATAATTTAATTTTAAAATAATTTTGAAAAATTTGTTGAACAAGTAACCTTCGACCAAAATATTTGAAATTTTTTCAAACAAATTGTATAACTATGACAACAAAAAATAACAAATATTTTGATTGGATTATGAAATTTTGAATTGAAAGGTTTGATTAAAATTTTTATTTTTTATATAATTTATAAAAATTTCAAAGTTTTATACTAGACAACAAAAAATAGGGTTAAAAAGTGACACTTTCCCATTGCAAATTATATTAATAAAGTAACACTTTAGTATGTAGGCGAATAAAAAAGTATCTATCTAAACAGACTTTCATTACACCATACTGAAAAAAGCAACGCACACAGCTCATAATTAAAAAACAAAATTGTCTCAGGTTTCTCAAAAGCATATCAAAAGTTACATACACAGATTCTTTCTATATATTTACCTAAAATAAATATAACTGGCACCTTTGGAGGATCGAATTTGACTTTTCCTAAATTTTGCATTGGTAAATTTCCGCTTGCTGGTGTTCGTGTATTTCCAGTATGTTGACCACCACCTTTCCATTCTGTTCCTAATTCTTCAGATTCTTGTCCAGTATTCGCTTCTGAAAAAGCAAAAAAGAAAATAAACATTACATGTTGATTACAAAAACACATTTTTTCAAATTACACTACTACAGTACTACAGTTGAGCTTTGTATGATTCTTTAGGTTTAGAACGTTAAAACAGTTTTTCTTCTCATATTTATGTACATATCAAAAATTTGAATTTTTTTGGCGAGTTAACCACCTGAGAAAATAGCAGTTTTTCTCATTTAAGAGAAAATGTTGTATGATTATTTTAATTAATAACAAATTGTGGTTAACATGACAGTTTTAAATATTTATATAAAAGTTAAAAATAAAGCGAATCATGATAAAATACAGTATTGTAGCATAAGCAGCATTTCCTAAGCGACATGAAAACGTTTTGTTACAAAAGCAATTCTACCATTTTAATGTGTGACACGTGGAAAATATCCTCTAGACTAATAACTTTTTAACGTTCAACCGTACACAAAAAAAAAACCTCAAAAGTATTGTACTTAAGTTTAGTTTTCAATTGGGGAAAAAGTCGTTAACCCAGGTTGATGGTAATAAATAATAACAGAAGTATGAAGGATTTTCATTCATCGATAAATATTTATAAAAAATAAACTCGTATATCAAATTTTTGAAACAAAATAAAAGAATATTTAATTTTAATGATTAAGGACGAAATAATGATTTTAAGACAGTAAATTGATGTTATTAATTTATTTTTAATAATTAATTTCAATATCAAATAGTTGAGCAAACACGTTTTATTAAATTTTTTTTTCACAAAGTGAATGCAATTATAAAAGTTTATAACACGAACAATTTATTATATCACGTCAATTTATGATTTCACGTTAAGATAATGATCTTAAAAATTTTTAATTTTTATAACTAGTCACATTAGCGGAAATTAAATTATTGATGAGGTTCTGCGATTGCGTAGGTTTGTATCGATTAGTTTGAGAGGTTATAATATAAACCACTACGGTTTTTGAAATTTTACTATACCGTGCAACAAGAATGATCGAAAGCGAGATTGATAATTAATTCTAAATCCTCTGGTTTTAATAAGCACCTTATTACAGCAGAGAGATCTCTTGCGATGAATTCTGTCTTTCCTTCAGAAAATCAAAATTGTATGGAAAATAATATAAGTAAAATAAAGTTTGAGAGCTGTGAACTATTTCAAATAACAAACGATCGTAACAAACGATCTTGTAACAAACCATCAAAATCCAGAAATTAATCTGGCTTCTCGGAGACAACTCTTACCCCGTATATAGATCACAAAACTGTCAAGGCCCAAGGCTCTAACACCACTAGAATAGATTTGCTCCATGTGATGGAAAAAACATGTAAAACCAAAATAACGTCTGCATTTGCAACACTAAAGGTTCCGACAAATCTAAAACATGATCTACGTCTAACGACTAGCTTTAAATTTTACATTATAGAAAACTGTACAAAAATTGTACAAAAATTCCCAATTCCAATTATGTTCAAAATCCAAAGTAAAACGCAAAACTTAATTTTTTTTTTTTTTTTTTTTTTTTTTTTTTTTTTAACGGCGTTCATGCTCCATGTAGGAGCGTTGCCAGGCTCATCAGCTTCGAATATTCACCACGGTCATTCGCAACAGCGACATAATTACCATGGCAGCCGATTTTTTTAAGGTCGTTTATTACGTCAGTCTCCCATTGTAGTCGTGGTCTACCTCGCGGTCTACCACTCCCTGGGGTACTAACGTACATTTTTCTAATCATTCCAGACTGTGAATCGGCTCGTAGAACATGCCCAAGCAATTCTATTAGAACGGATACAACCTATTATATCAGGACCCTCAAGAAGGTCTCTGATCTCAAAGTTATATCGGGTTCTATACTCTCCATCGTCTGTCTTAAGTGGACCAAAAATGTAGCGTAGGATCTTACGCTCAAATACAGATAAATGCGATTCATCATTTTGTGTAGGGGTCCACGTTTGTGACCCATACATCACAACCGGTCTAATCAATGTCTTGTATAACTTGAGCTTGGTGTTAGTTGATACATACGGAGATCCAAGGAGAGTTTTGATTGAGTAGAAAGTTCGATTACCTGCAGCGATTCGAGCTTTTATATCTGTAAGTATGCTGTTGTTTGAGTCAAGCATTGATCCCAAATATTTAAAAGATTCAACTCCCTCAATTCGTTCATCGCCGCACATCAAATCTTTCTTCTCAGACTCTCTTGAAACATTCATATGTTTGGTTTTATTGTAGTTAATTTGAAGACCAATTTTTCTAGCTCCACTCTCAAGCGACTTAAAAGTCTCACTCATAACAGCTTCACTTCGGCCGAGGATGACAACATCATCAGCGTATGCAATCATCTGTACTGAATTTATTGACAAGATATTGTTGTTAGTCGGTAGTTTCTTTTGACGGCACACATATTCCAAGGCTAAATTAAAAAGTATAGGAGAGATAGCATCACCTTGTCTTAACCCGGAGTCGACTTTAAAAAACCTTGATATTTCGTTCTCTACTCGTACACAGCATTGAGAGTTCTGTACTGTCATTTTGCATAGTGATACCAGTTTACCAGGAATTCCCATTGACACCAGAGCAGACCATAGAGTCTCTCGTTCGAGAGAGTCGTAGGCCTGCCTGAAATCAATGAAGAGTTGGTGCACTGGTATGTTGAACTCTCGGCACTTTTCCAAAATCATCCTTATCGAGAAAAGTGCATCGGTGGTACCTCGGCCCCGCCGGAAACCACACTGATATTCTCCAAACAGTTGTTCAGCAAAAGGATTGATTTTGGATAGCAAAATGTAAGAAAAGATCTTATATGCTGTGCAGAGTAGAGCGATTCCTCTGTAGTTTGAACATTGTAGGCGATTACCTTTTTTATGGATTGGTATCAGCATAGCTGTGTTCCAGTCCTGTGGCATGGCTTCAGTCCTCCATATCATTTGAACAAGTTCAAACAATCTTGAAGATAGAGTTTCACCACCATGTACAATAATTTCGGATGTTATATCGTCGATACCAGGTGCTTTATTGCATTTTAATTTTGACAGCGCCGCTTCGAATTCCTCTTTGGTGGGTTCGTCTACATGTACCTTTGACGCACGAATAAGCTTTGCTCGTCGCCCGACTTGTTTCTGGTCACTTAAGTTGAAAAGATTCTCAAAATAAGCGGCCCAAGTATCTAAAATATTTTTAAGGTCTACTTGTAGCTCCCCATCTTCGTTTTGAATAGCAGTCGATCTAGTTTGAGGGCCCTTCTTTAAGGTTTTAACCTGTTGAAAGAAGTTACGCGATTGATGTTCCTTATTGAAGCTTTCAATCTCCTCACACATTCTCTTCCACCATTCTCTCTTCGTTCGTCTACATAACTTTGTAACGGCTTGTCTTGCCAGTTTATAGTTCTCCTTCGTGGACCTGGTGTTGCGTCCTTGCAGACATTTCAGATAGCAATCTCTTTTGTATTGAATAGCGTCAAGACATGCTTGATCCATTTATTTATTTATTTATTTATTTATTTATTTATTCAATTGATCAACAAAATATGATTTCACTGACCTACATTTTAAGCTTTAAACATTTTGGAACTCCTAAAAATATTTATAATAAAAATAAAAACAAATTAAAATTTAATTTAACCGACCTCCTATACATATTAAAATTTAAATAATTTGCTAACATCTAATTAAAATTTAATAATTAAAATTAAAACCAAATAAAATTTAATTTAATTGACCTACTTATAAAATTTTATGTTTTAAATAATTTAGTAATTTCATTTTTAAACTCATTTCTACCGATGTTGAAATCGAAAGCGCTGTAGAACATGTTAAACCTGTTTATAGCCATATCCAGAGGATTATTTTTACCATAATTCGTTTTATGAAATCGTGGTTGTAATAAAGCACGGTCACGAATGTTTAAATTTTTAGCAAGAATATCAAGCATAGACAACAGAATGGGTGAGTCAGTGTGTCCACTTAACAAATCAAAAATGAAACAAGCAGAGCTAATTGAACGCCTTTGTTCAAGTGTTAGAATATCGAGCTGAACACAACGTTCTAAATATGGGATATACTCCTGATTATTAAGCCAATAACGACAAATTCGGCGGCTAAATTTCCGTTGAATGCGTTCAATACGATTAACTCGAGCAACATAATGTGGGTTCCAAATTATAGATAAATATTCTAATTGTGATCGAACTAAAGAAAAAAACAATGTTTTAAACGTAGAAGCATCTCGGAAATCCTTACATGTTCTAAACATAAATCCAAGCATAGCATTGGCTTTATTTATTATTGTTTCAGTATGTTGAATAAAATTTAGGCTACAATCAAGGTGAATGCCAAGATCCTTATGCACATTCACTTTTTCAATAACAGTACTGTTAAAATTGTACGCGTAGCTTATGGGATTTTTCTTCCGATAAAAACTCATAACTCGACATTTCCCAATATTAAGTTCCAATTTGTTTCGTTGACACCATACAGTAAAACGGTTTAAATCTTGTTGAAGAAGCTTACAATCATTTAATGTAACTATTTTAACAAATACTTTCATATCATCTGCATACAGCAAAAATTTTGAGTGCATCAGACAACTACCAACGTCATTAATAAATATTAAAAATAGTAGAGGTCCAAGGTGACTACCCTGTGGCACCCCTGAAGTAACGTCTATCCCAGACGATATACGATCCCTTAATTTCACTTTTTGTATTCTATCTTCAAGATAAGAAGCTAACCACAAAAGCATGGCAGAGTGAACACCAGCGCAGCGCAACTTAGATATTACAATTGGTGAATACTACATCCACCTGCTCACCCTCTTCTATTGTATTCACAACGAAATCAACAAATTCAATCATATTTGTAGAAGCAGATCTGCCAGGAAAAAAACCATGTTGCTGGGGAATGACACACTTTCCAATCTCCTTAAACAATATATCCCGAACAATACATTCGAACAACTTAGGGGTAGCAGATAGAATAGAAATGGGTCTATAGTTTTCAACTAATGATCTATCTCCACTTTTATACACCGGAATGACATACGAAGACTTCCAGCAAGCGGGAACAAATCCAACTTCAAGTGATCTATTAAATAACAATTGCAAGGGATAAGCTAGAGAAAAAGCACAGTTGCGCAAAATAATGGCAGGTAGATTATCGGGACCAGAATTATGATTAGATTTAAGGCTACAAAGATATTCACAAATTTGATTAACATCAAGTCTAATGAAACCAATGCTAGCAATAGCTTGATCATCATCGGAACCAGATAACGATTCAGACAATTTACACGATTCAGACACTGGTAAAAAGTTTGAAGAGAAAAATGTTGAAAACATTTCACTTACTACAGAAGAACATTCAGACTCTTGAGATTGGAATTTCATAAATCGAGGATAACCAGAAATGCCACTCCTCGAATTTATGAAAGACCAGAATTTCTTAGGATTCCTGTTTATTCCAAGTTCAATATTACTTACGTATTTACGAAACTTTAATCGTTGCATTTTTTTAAAGGCACGCCGAGCATTTCTAAACGCACAGTAGCTAGATAGATGAAAACGGGTTGTATACTGTTTCCGTAACCGATCCATACGGTTTTTGGCCCGCCGAAGCGCGTTATCCGACCATGGATTTGTTTTCGGTTGACGCTTTGCACAAATTGGAATGAAATTTTGAATTCCTAGAGCTATTACCTCGTAGAATCTCTTCACTGCAAGATCCAAGTCACAAAAATCAAACAGCGCTAGCCAATCAACATCATCATAAAATAAATTTAAATTAATGTAATCACCTTTATTAAAGTTTAAATACGAACTCTTAACATTACTTACAAATTCAATATTACCAAGATCAATTGTTAGAAGAATTGACTTATGATGTTCATCGTTTTTAACCAAACATTCATGACATTCCTCCAAATTATACAATGATTCAAAGAAGTTCCCGGATACAAAAGCTAAATCCAATAACCGACCACGAGAATTAAATAAGCCGTTAATTTGATTCAAATCTAAGGATGCTAGAGAATCTACAAAATGAGACTCAAGAGCAGAGAGATTATTATTAGGTAGAAGGCTATTAGAATTCATTTGCCAAGATATATACGGTAAGTTGAAATCGCCGAACACCAGTACTATTGTACTATCGTCAATAGATTCAACAATAGACGTTATGATGTTACAGTGCTCAGAATAAAATATTAAATTAGAACTAGGGGGAATGTAATGAGCTCCAATCACAAACTTCCTTAAAGGAGTTTTAACTTTAGCCCACACAGCCTCACAGTCCAATGGCGATACAAAATCAATCTTTTTGGAAATAAAGTCAGATTTTAATGCAATCAGCACACCTCCGCCTCGAGAATATGAACGATCACACCTGAAAACTACGTAGTTGCTAGAAAAAAGTTCCGAATCAAAGACATCAGGAGAAAGCCATGTTTCAGTTAAAACTACAATGTCATAATCATTGTCACTTAAAGCTAAAGAAAATTGAATAGTTTTTGTACGTAAGCCTCTAACATTCTGATAGTAAATTTTGAGTGAAGTTGAATAAGAATTATCAGAAGCATTTGATCCAATAACCCCTACATTTTGATGACCATCGTATATGTTGTGATTTACTTTAAGCCCTCTTGAGTCAAGCGTGGGCGTAAAAAACGGTTCCCATATTTTGCACGGTTTGTAAATTCTTTTACCAGAGCACCATCAGGCCATACTTCAGGAGCAAGCATTAAATCAAATGTGCTACCAGAAACATCAATTTTAAAAGATACGTAGCCACGGCTACCATCGTCACCTTTAGGTTTCAATTGCGTTAGTACCATATCTTCAATATCAAATTTACTTTTAATGTAGTTCCTAACATCTTCATAATTAACTTCCTTATGCAACCTAGACACAAACAACCATTTGAGAGGTTGAACTGTCCGTAGTGACGTATTTAGCATACCACTGCCGATTATCACTTCAGAAGAGTTTTTATTCCCAGTTTCTACCGAACCAGTAGATAAAGGTTCAGAAGCACCTACATTAATACTAGATCCTTTTGATTTGCTTACAATTTTGGATCCAGATTGGATGTTGTTAGAAGCAGGTATATCTTTTGAAGACTTAGAAGCAGGACTATCTTTAGAAGGTTTAATATTTTTATTTACCGCCTCCTTCCTTATTCGTCACAACAGGTAACTCAACCACCACAGATG
Source organism: Diogma glabrata (assembly GCA_963693315.1). Taxonomy (NCBI): domain Eukaryota; kingdom Metazoa; phylum Arthropoda; class Insecta; order Diptera; family Cylindrotomidae; genus Diogma; species Diogma glabrata. Next base: position 23,365,289 of record OY856186.1, on the reverse strand, counting down.
TTCTTGAATCATTTGAACTTGCCACACCCGAGAACGGCTTGCAATTTGCTCTAAGATTTTCAAGCGCAACATGCAGTTCACCAACCATATCTTTAAGTTCGCCGTTTTCTTTCCTGATACTGTTCAAATTAGCCTCCAGATTCAAGTGAAATACTCTCGATGACTCTTTCAAAGCCATCAACTCATTATAAATCGATGACAGTGTAATTTTAGCCGTATTCTGAGCGTTTAAAACAAGCGGCTGGACTTGATCAACATCTTCTTTATCCAACAAAATATCCAAGGGTGTAGTTGTGCTACTACTTCTCAATTTGCGAGTTGGTGAATGTATCATAATTAATATTTAATAATAAACCGTGTTTATTTTGAAAATTTTGAATAGATTTGTATACCGCTAAAATCAAATGCAACCATATAAAATAAAAAACGGAAACTATCCCAGCATCAAAATAAAATCAAATAAAATCATACAGTTATCCTGTTACTTAAAATTGTTAATTCTTGTCGTGATTATATTTTTGTTTTTGTTGTAAACGAGTAATACACAATTTCAAATGAGATGTTACGTTTAGATGTGTTAATATTAGTATATGAAATAAATTTGTTTTTTAAGCTTACATATAACAAAATGTTCAGTTTATGTAGCCTGTACTGTACTTTAAATTATTTATTTATTATGAAAATTTCTATGAAAAGAACAGAAAACACATTCACAATACAGTTTTCAGTAATGCACTATTTTAAATGTTAATTTTTTATTTGTAATTTTATCACCAATAACAGAAAATCTTTATTGTTTTATTTTGTATCTGTTCTGTATATATATAAGCACGACTAATAGTTCTTACTAAAAAAAAATCTCGACACAATTCACTACAGTTAACTTTTAAAATTACAAGAAATGTTTTGCATGTAGGAAAAACAAATTAAAATGGATTTTTAATGTTTCCATAAATAAAAGCACAAATGATAAATATTTATTGCAATGAAAAAAACACGTCCTTTTTCTTTGAAATCAAAATTTAAAAAAAGCCATCCATGGCTTCTGGGAGTGGTTTTGCGGTCGTCCAAGTATTCCCTCAGCAGCGCCTAAAACAGCATCTTTGAGCAAATACCATGACTTATCGACGTCTCCATTAATGGTTTCTGATTTCTCCAATGTTTCGGCAATATGGATTTGATATCTCTCTTCTGTTTCAGCATTCTTTAATGATGAGATGTTAAAACGTTTCCGTTGATTGAATTTTGGAATGCCTGGATTTGGGAAGTGGAACCTTATCGTTGCACATACAAGGAAGTGGTCACTTCCAATGTATGCACCTCTAAAGGATCGCACATTCAGAACGCTCGAAAAGAAACGTGTTGTTACTAGAACGTGATCAATTTGATTTCGAGTATTTCCATTCGGTGAGACCCAAGTCTGCTTATGAATCGATCGATGCGGAAAGAACGTACTGGCAATTCTCAAATTATTTGATAATGCAAACTCAGTCATTCTCTCACCATTATCATTCGAATTCAAATGCAGACTGTTGGGGCCCACCACATTTCCATAAGAGATATCTCTTCCAACCTGCCCATTAAAGTCACCAAGAACCATAGTGAAGTCGCGTGTTGGTGTTTGTTTCATAACCTCTTCCAGTACTATGTAGAAATTATCCTTCTCGTCGACGGTCTTAGCTTCAGTAGGTGCATGCACGGCAATAAGAGAAATATTGTTATATGTACCACGTACACGTCGGTAGCAGATCCTCTCACTGACCGGGATGAATTTCATCACGGCTTCTTGTATGCGTGCACCAACAAGAAAGCCAGTTCCAAATTCTCTTCGAGAAGGATGACCACTACAGTATAGAGAGTGACTATCCAAATCTTGTTTTCCGATTATTGGCTGTCTAATTTCTTGCAGAGCTATGATATCCATCCCATACCTCTCAGCCTCTGTTTCTAGACTTATAAGAGCATCAGGAGCGCTCAGGCTGCGCACGTTCCACGTTCCGATCCGGTAGTCTGGTCCTTTTTCACGTCCAGGTAAAATTCTGTTTTTGTCCGGGTCTGTTTTTCTTTTCTGATTTCCAAATTTAACAAATAATTTTTTTTTCCGGGGTTAGGGTGTTAACCTTAGGCCCAACCCAAATTGTCGTGAATGGGTCCGTTCTGCATCTTAAGGTTACCAGAAACAACCTTTTGACACGTTTATATAGCGAGCCGCTTGATCCAAGACAGACGCTCGCTTCAAGCCGCCCCTAACATGGAGAACAGACGCTTGAGTCGCATTGGTTTTAAGGCGCCAATTCGCCATGATGTACCATGATTGACTAAGCAGTTTTTATCCTGATTAATTTTTGAATATTTTTCGGTAACTTTTCGGTGAATGTGTCCGGTTTGTTCACGATAGTATATTTTTAAAAATATAATTCAATTAAATTATAAAAAAAACAATTTAATTCCTCTAATCAATTAATTATTATTGAAAAAGTTTTAAATAAATCTAGTCTCACAACTCCAAAAATTGTCTCCGGTACACCAACCTAATTCTGTCAGCATTAACCAGGCAGCACGGTGTGGACGTCGAATATCGGATTTCGCTACCCCCCAAAACTTAATAATCACATAAATATTTTAAAATCTGTCCAAAATTTCTAGTTGGATGAACAAAATAACTGAAATCAGATAACATTTGCATATCCACTTAACAAAACTCTAACCAATTGGGATCATGTGTTATAGTTCAAGGATTCTGTTTAATTATACAAATACTTTAACGTTTTAAGAACCATCCAAGTTTTTGAAGTAAAAAACTTCAAATGCCACAAGAAGTATGTTCCATAACCAACAGATTGGAAAAAATTTAACAAAAGTCTAAAATACGTCTGTTTGTTTTTGGGGTGAAGAAAATACAAAAAGGAGAACAGATCTTAAGATTTTTATTCGCAAACTCACCATTCTAGTTCTTGTTCCACATTTAACATAATGATGGTTAGATGGTTTTGGTCCTTATGAATTAATAACCAGTCACGGATCAATACTAATTTTATTTTTGGAGGCAGCCAAAATATCGTTAACCAGAACTATGTTTGGAAGTACCCTACCCAAAACTCCAACAAAGCGAATCGTGTTCCACTTCTAACGGTTTGTAATACATTTAATAAATGTTTAAATGATTTTGAACCGAGCCCTGTTTCAATTCCTGCTCTAAATTAAAAACCAAAACTGTCCTAAAACAACTTATTATCCTATTTTCAGTTCTCCCTCTACTTTGAAATAAAAAATTCAAAGGCAAAACATCCAAAGAAAAATAAATTTATTTTATTTTTTTGCAAATAAATTTATTTTTTCGGCTAACGGCTGTAAAGTTTAACTTTACTGCCGCTGGGGAGTAGCTAAAGTCTTACTTTTTAGCCGGCGGCTGCAAAAGTGACGTCATTTTTACTTTTTCTGCCGGCGGCTGTAAAGTAACTTCCATATTTTTACGGCGGCTGTAAAGTAATTTTCATATTTTTACGGCGGCTGTAAAGTAATTTTCATATTTTTACGGCGGCAGTAAAGTAAAATAAAATGATATTATTAATTTGTTCAAAACAGAATGCATTTCAGTTCATTTTAATGAATAAAAATAAAAAAAAATTAATTTCATAAAATTTATTACCTAAAACATATTTTTAAAAAATTTGATGCATTAATTTCATATTTTTAAACAAATTTAAACGTTTGCCGAAAAAATAGTGTATTGAATTCGGAGCTAAAGTGACTTTTTGTGTTTCGTCTATAATTGTCGGCCTCCCTACGGTCGGCCGCCAAACTATAGACTCAACACAAAAAGTACGACTTTAGCTCCTAATTCAATAATATACTATTTTCTAATTCAAATAAATATCAAAATTTGATTACTTCATATTCAATATATGTTGATGATACATTTTTATTATTTAATGGAACTTCTCGGCAAATTGAAATTTTCAAAAATTATTTGAATAAAAGGCGCTTTCCAATCGAGTGAATTACTGAATGATTCACTTAAACGGAATTGGTCTAATATTCAGTAAATCATCAAAAATACAGCCAAAACAACAAAAAACAGCAATTTTTTGATATTTCAAAAATATATAACCAAAATCGAAAATTTAGACACAAACAAATATGTTCCGATTTAGTTTTTTATTATTTTTAACGTTTGACCACAAACCGTAAATAAAAAAATATGAATATGTTAAACTGATGAACCTATTTTTTCCTTCACTTTATTCAATTCAATTCAGTTCTGTAGTAGCTCAGTTTACGTTCAGTGGAAACGGAATATTACCATTAGAACATACAAATTCCGGAATACAATTCAGTTTAAGTGAATCATTCAGTAATTCACTCGATTGGAAAGCGCCTAAAATTAACAAAAATGTTAAAACCTAATATATTGTTTTAATCCAAGTTTGCTTTTGAATGAATTTTAATCACTTTATCCTTGGAATGACAATTTATGAATTTTATAAAAAGATTTTTTCGAGCATCAACATCTAGAGTTTTAATTTGTAAGTTCGGAGAAAGCCACCAAAAAATAGAAGTTTACTTCATAAGTAGTTGAAGGTTTGGAATTTCAACATTTGGCGCCTCCGGGTGGACTTTCGTTCGGGCGTAAATAAACGGCCAGGGGTTGGTGATAAAGTTTGTGTGGTGGTGTGGAGAATAATAGAACAAACAATTGTGGGGTCGTCCGGAATCGGCCTTAACTAAGGGTTGGACGGGGACAGTGAAAAAAGTTTGTTCTAACCCCGACCATCTAGAAATTGGGAGAAAGATTTTTGCTGCGTAGAAAATCAATTGCTACCAGCATGAATAAACTCAAGAATGCTAGAAAGATTTTTCGTGGGTTGTTAACTCGTACAATAAATGAGGTGGAAACCGAGTTAGCGACTCAAGAAGTGGATACAATTATCTTGAAAACAAAATACGAAAGATTAAATGAGTTGCAAGTCAAAATACAAGATACGGATCAATCTATTTTTAATGAGTTGTTGGCTAACGAAGACACCACCGACGAAGAGAGAATGTTGGAATCAGAAGCAGCCGAAGATATTATGACTAACATGGTGAAGATGAAGTTGAAGATTGACAAGCGAATTTCTGAAATCGAAGAGAGCTTTAATGAAGACAGAGTATCCACAGTTAGTTCGATTGGCCATTCTAAACGACGATTCAAATTACCGAAAATTGAACTAATAAACTTTAGCGGTAAAGTAATAGATTGGCTGGGATGGCGGGCTCAATTTGAAAAGATTCACAACGATGACGAATTGACCGGTGCCGATAAATTTCAGTATTTAATTCAGTTAATGGAACCGAAAACAAAGGGTGAAGAAATCGTCAAAGGATTTCCCGTAACCAAAGATGATTACCCGAAGGTCATTGACGTGTTAAACGAAAGATTCGGGAAAAAAAAGATCTTGATTCAAGTATACATAAGAGAGTTGTTGGGTATGAAGATGGGTATGAACAATCTCAGCTCAAATTTCAGTGTGTCAACAATCTACGACAGATTGGTTGGTCATATCCGGTCGCTCGAGTCTTTAAAGATAACAGTTGAACCAGCATCTTTATTTCTTTATCCTATGGTGGAATCAAGTTTACCAGAATACATTATGGTAGCTTGGCAACGAAGTCCATTGTATGAAAAAGATGGTCCTCAGGAAAATTCACCGAAGAGTGAACTCGACTTCTTATTGGAATTTCTTCGTCAAGAGGTTAAGAGAGAAGAACAAAGAGCATTGACAAAATCTGGTTTCATGAGTAAAGGCAAGCAGATTTTCAAGAAGAAGGAAATGAATATACTGACTTCAGCTGGTCTACATGTTGGTGAACCTAAATTAGAATGCATATTTTGTAGAAGACAGCATGCTTCTCAAGAATGTAATACCGCAAAAGAATGGTCATTGGACGACAAGTTTAAGAAAATAAAAGAGAAGAAACTTTGTCACCAATGTCTCCGACGAGGCCATCGAAAGATGTACAGCAAAGTAAAGGTGTCATGTTCCGGTTGTCTTTATCCACATTTTCATATCTTATACCCTGATTCACTAAAGAATAAGAAAATCGTTTCACTTCCGTCGAATATAGTATAGCAGCAATGCAGCTTGTAACGCTTCAGCTGTTATGGTGCTTTTGAAAACAATTCTGATCTCAATTTATGATAAGAATAGTCCGATCACTGCTCGTGCATTGCTGGATGATGGCAGTCATCGAAGTTATATTACCACCGAGTTGATCAGTCGTACCAATAGCAAAGAAATTGGGAAATTTTTCGAACGACATACTCTTTTCGGAGGGATATTGAGCGACATCGAAGAAAGAACGAGGTATGAAGTAATCCTAGGAGGATGGAAAAAGTCTCCGAACTACACCGTTGATATACCGTTGAGTTGATATACTCAATTGGTCAATAAATCAAAAATTACCGGCGAAATCAGAAAATTACCAAAAGGACCATGGCTGAAAGAGTAAAAGGAACAAAATATTTACATCATTGATTATGGGTCACGAAGTGAAGAAGTTGATATACTCATCGGTGCCGATCTAATCCCGAAATTGTCAACGAACAATAGTATTTCATTGAGTTGTGGTTTACAAGCAGTCGAAACAGTTTTTGGCTGGACAATAATGGGTCCCACTCAGGCAGATGTTCAGTTGAATACATCGATGCATCTGGTTTTATCTCAGATAGACGATATAAACATTAGTCAGTTATGAGATTTAGAGAGCATTGGGATTCGTGATCCAGTAGAGGTCAAGACTATTGACGAGAGAAATTTTCAAACAAATTAACACTTCCTGCAGACAGTTTCTCGTGAAGAAGATGGTAGATATTTGATAGAACTACCTTGGGTTAACGAAATTCAGCAAATGCCAAACAATTTTGGGTTAGTTAAGAAACGGTTAACCAGCATAACTAAAAAATTGAAAGCAAATGGCATGTATGAAATATACGAAGAATTGTTTAAACAGTGGGAACAAGAAGGATTCATCGAAGAAGTTACCATCGAAAATATTGACTTAGACAAATGTAACTTTATTCCGCACCATCCAGTATATAAGGCCGAAAACAAGACTACACCAGTCAGACCAGTTTTTGATGCATCGTGTAAAATGGGAAGGCATCCATCTTTGAATGAATGCTTGGAGAAAGAACCGAATGTCGTCGAAGTATTGATTGCTGTTTTCATTCGTTTCAGATTGGGTCTGATTGGTGTCATCTCGGATATCAGAAAGGCGTTTCAAATGATTGCAGTCCAAAATAAAGATCAAGGTTATCTGTTGTTTTTAGGGTGGGAGCATTCATCAAGTGAAAAAATTAAAATATTCCGCAACAAGCGAGTGGTTTTTGGATTGGTATGCAGTCCATTTATTCTGGGTGCTGTAATTAACAATCATTTGGATAATGTTAACAACGATGACAAGGCGGTGGATCTAAAACTGAAGAAATCTCTGTATGTGGATAATAGTGTGACATCAGTCAACTCCATGGAAGAATATGAAGATTTTAAATCACGAGCTGTTCGAATATTGGCTGATGCGAAATTAGAATTACGACAATGGGAGCTTGGTGGTGTATTGGGATCTCAGTTGGAACAAAATTTTGAAGATGACAATTTCGCTCGTTATTCACTCCCGAAAGTTACCGAACAACCAGATGAAACCGTAACATCAGTTCTTGGTATGAAATGGGATAAGCAAAGAGATCTTATTTCATGTGGTTCATTTCCGACGATGCCAGAGAGTGTAACAAAGCGATCGTTATTGGCAGCCATAAATAAGATATTCGATTCATCGGGAATTTTGTCACCAGCGATGGTATATCTGAAAATTTTGTTACAATCAACATGGATCAATAAAATGGATTGGGATGAAGAACTCGCAACAGAAACCATATCAAAATTCAAGAAATGGATGATGGAATTGGACTACCTTAAAAGAGTCAAAGTCCCACGTTTCTTGAAAGGACAAAGTTTTATGCACTCAAGTGAACAATTGCATATGTTTTGTGATGCAAGTGAGGCAGCATATGCCGCTGAAGTTTTCCTGAGGGTTGAAAACGAAGGAGATGTCTCAGTGCAATTGATTCAAGCGAAGGCAAGAGTATCACCAACAAAGAGAATAACGATTCCACGTCTGGAATTGATGGCTTGTACAATAGCTGCTCGGTTGAGAAATTCTGTAAAAGAAGTTTTGGAGTATGAGATACAAACGTTTTATTGGAGTGATTCAACGACGGCCTTGCCATGGATAAAGCGGAACGACGAGTGAGGAACCTTTGTAGGAAATCGTGTTCGTGAAATCGTGAAGTTCAGTTCAGCGGACGAATGGAGGACCAGGAAAATTAAACCCAGCCGAATTCCCATCCAGAAGTTCTTCTCCGAAAGAATTATTCGAATCAATTTGGTGGGAGGGACCGCAATGGCTCAAACTTCCATTAACAGAATAGCCCAACCAAGACTTCAAAATCGATAAAGAAATAGTGAATGAAGAGAAGAAGAAAACAGCTAACAGAAACGACGTGAATTTAGTAAATCCTATTTTCACATCAGGAAACTTATTTTTAAACTCCACATAATCTTCATTTAATGTACATAGCAATAAGCGCTTTTGTGTTTTTATGCGCTCATCTCCTTTTTTTAAAGATATTGCATCTCGTTTGCCTGGCAATAATCTACTGATTTCATCACTTTTATAGAACTGCTCCACAACATTTATATTTGTTGTGGATAAAACTCTTTTATCCGTCGCAGATGAATGCTGAAAATTATTTTTATGTAGAGTTTTACTTTTTTCAACCAAATGACGCGAAGCATTACTGTTGTTTGTTATTATAATTATATTGTTATTTTATTATATTATTATGTTTAAAAATATAATAATTTATATTATTATATTTAAAAAAAATTCTACTTGAAGTCGTATTTTTCATTTATCAAAGGCTATCTATAAACTAAAAATAAACCAAATTAAAAAGGGTCGAGTCAAAATGTCGCAAAATTTTGCTGAACTTGGCTGAAATTGCTTTTATAATTTTTTATTTATGAAAGACTATCTATAAACAAAAAATAATCAAAATTAAAAGGGGTCAAGTCAAAATTTCCCAAAAATTTGCTGAACTTGCGTGAAATTGCTCATACAGACAATGGTACAAATTTCACCGGGACAGAGAATTTGCTTAAAAAATTAAATTGGAAGAAGATCCAAGAAGAATTCAAAGTTATGCGCATCACCTGCATTTTAAATCCACCTGCAGCTCCATGGTGGGGTGGGTTTTGGGAAAGGCTTGTACGAACGATGAAAGGATATTTAAGAAGAATATTGGGCCATAATAAGTTAGCAAAAGTAGCATTGGACCAAACCACAATATGCTACGTCGAATCCTTAATGAATAGTCGTCCACTCACCTACCTTTCCGAAGATCCAGATGATTTGTTACCAATTACACCATCAGCATTTTTACAAGATATTCAAGAAACACAATTCCCGGAGATGGAAGAAATCAACGGTCGGAAATTGAGAGAGAAATTGAAACACATTAAACAATTAAAGCAAGAACAACGGGAAAGATTTCGCAGTGAGTATCTTGGTCAATTGGTTGAAAGAAAACAATCGGAAGGAACCTACGAATTCGAACTTGGCGAAGTAATTCTTATCGTCAGCGACAAGTAGTTCTTATCGTCAGCAAATAAAAAACGATTAAAATGGCCCATAGCTCGAATCATAGAACTCTTACCTGATGCTAGAACTTACTCGTCATATTCAACGATTGATTCCTATGGAAATAAAAAGTTCCGGTGGTACATTTAAAATTAACAATGATGCGATAGAACGAGCGAAATCAAAGGAAAAATTGTTAATCGACAAACCAATGAAGACGAATCGCAAAGAAATCAAAAAGAACAAGTGAGGTAAAGGAGGCTGATGAACCTGAAGAGATCAGAACGTGATCTGGACGAAAGGTTTTGCCACCGATACGTTTACGTTATTAAAAGAAATCCGTTATTTTTTTCAGTACATGAAAATGAATTAATTATTCACGAATAATTGGTGGGAGGATGTTAAAACCTAATTTATTGTTTTAATCCAAGTTTGCTTTTGAATGAATTTTAATCACTTTATCCTTCGAATGACAATTTATGAATTTTATAAACAGATTTTTGTAGAATAAAATTATTATTTCGATCATCAACAGCTAGAGTTAGTTTTAATTTGTAAGTTCAGACAAAGCCACCAAAAAATAGAAGTTCGCTTCATAAGTAGTTGAAGGTTTGGAATTTCAACAAAAAAAATAAAATTTACTCTGGAAATTGAAAAGGATAACATGTTAAACTTTTTGGATTTGACCATGTCAAAGAATAATAACAATTTTGAGTTCAAAATTTATAGAAAACCGGCCACAACTCGTATTACAATTAACTCTAGCTCACACCATCCATATTCTCAAAAAATGTCTGCTTATAACTCATTTGTAAATAGATTGCTTACTTTCCAATAAATCATTTAAATTTCCAGAATGAAGTAAACACAATTAAATTTATTGCTATTAAAAACGGATACAACCCAAATATTATTGATAAAATATTAAGTCGAAATTCAAAAAGAATAAATGACCATAATTCTATAAACAGATTGAATACTAATACAGATATAAAATACATTTCTATAAATTACACTTATTTACTACCAAACATAATAGATAATCAATTTAAAAAATATAAATTTAAAATTTCTTTCAAAACAATAAACAGTCTATATAAAAATTTCAAATTCAAAGACAAACCTAAACTAGAATTCTTCTGCTCTGGCATTTATCAAATAAATTGTGATGCCTGTGATAAATTTTGTATTGGCCAAACAGGTAGAAAATTCATCACCAGATTTTCAGAACATTTGCCGAAACAAGACATTCAAAATATAAAATCAATTTTTGCTCAACATTAAGTCGATGAAAATGAATGATACAAGTTTTAAAAATAATTTTAAAGTTTTACATTTTTGTAACAAAGGTACTCTCATGGATTCAATGAAAGAGTATGAAATACATAAAGCAATTAAGAAGTCACCATTTTTAATTTTGAATGAACAACTATCATTTAGTTCTAATATTTTGTACAATTTAATTATAAATTAATATTTTTCTTTATTATTTTTGTTATTGTCATATTTTATAATTTTAATCCTTTCATTTTTGTTTTGATTTTTTATGTTTAACTTAGTGCATATTTTTAGAAACAAACAAAATTTTTCAAATAATATTGTCATAAATGTAAAATTTTTCACTGAAGATAGATATTTATATCTGAAACCGGTCTGAAATATATATTTTTTAAAATAAGTTGTTAGAAAATAAAACATTTTTATTAAATTATTAAATTTAATAATTAATCCAAAGAAACACAGTAAATCAAAGTTTAGTATTTTATTTTTGACCTTCAATAATAGAAATTAGATCATAACTCATAACTCATTACAAAAAACAAATATGTAACTTTCATTAAAGTGTTCAATATAAATAAGTTTTAAGTTGTTCAAAATTTATTCAATGTGAAATTGTAGCATCTGATATTCGTGTTGGTATATATATTTATTTATTTTTGTGATATGATTAAAATAGCGCTTTACTCATTCTCATTTAACTGGATCTATATTTGAGATACTGTGATGAAAATTATGAATAATTGTTGGGCGTGAGGGTGATCAATGTATATTTGAAAAGAAACAGAGATAGAAAATTCTCGTTAATAAACAGATATTCTGTTCGATCAAGTCAATTATTGGAAACAATGTAAAATAAAAGAATCAATTTTGATTATGTGTTTGAATTATAATTGTTAATTGTTTAATTATCTAAAAGTTTTGTAATTTTAAATTTTAAAATTGGAAAAAATAAGAAATTGAAAATTTTTTTCTTCAAAAGATTATCAAAGTTTTATTTGTGAATGCTAATCTGGGAATCATAAACAAAAAGTTGGAAAACAGATTGAAGATTGGTTCTTCATTCTGCATCGGATGCTATTGCAAAGTTTAGTTGTAAGAACTTTAAATAATATCATGAATATTTAGTATGTAGGTAAGAACGTGTAATATAATTCAATAAAATGCCGTTAAATTTTACAAAGCGTCAATGAATGATTCTACAGATTATTGCATTAACCGATTTTTAGATGCAATTTGTGTTAGCCTACAATCAGCATTTTTTCCAGAGGAGATATATTTTTATTTTATAATAATATAATAGGATTATCAAAAAGCTTAACTTATAACATTTTAATCCAACCTCAAATATTTCCATACATTCGATATTCTTATTAAACTGATCAAAAGAAAAGTTGGTAAAATTAAAGTCAAAATGATGAAATATTTAAATTTAATTGAATCGTCAATAATAGAAATCAATACTTAATTAGAAGAGAAAACTATAATTTATTTAGATTATTTTCTTTTTAATTTTCCCTCCTAAACCTTATTTTCAAGGTTAATATAGTTAACTCAAATGCGTTTAATAAAACTTGGCTGTAATCGTTTTGTTTTTTTTTATTATGTAAATAACGAAGGTTACATTAATTGAATTGTAATTGTTTGAAAAAGTTTAGGATAGCTCTCAAAACACATAATAGATAGGTTTTTAATTTTTAATTAGCTTGTTTTTATATTACTTCGGTCTGAAAGTTACTTCGGTCTAAAAGATCTAAGTATTACATTCATGAGCCAAAAGGGAAGTCCCCCACTTTTTTGGCATTTCTCGACGTTTTAGGACCTACTGATTCTAAAAAAAACAAAATGTACGTCTTTCTGCCGGCCGTCACAACCGACGAAATCTAGAAAACGGCTGCAGGGGTTTTAAAAATGTTGGTTTCTCAAAATAGGTACACTCAATGGTAATAGCCGAAAGGACGATGTGTTCGATAACTGTACGGAAAGTGTGTCAAAAATCGTCAAGTGTGTCAAAACAAGGAAATATGCATATTTTTTGCTTAAAAAACGTTTAAGTGATAATGAGTAAGAACAAAGAATGTGGAGGAATCTTGATGGATGGGATTGGTATGTGAGATCAAAAACTAGATTATTGCATTCGAAGTTTGTCAAAAAATTGTTGTCAAGTGTTTCAAAAGAAAGATTTTTATTTATTATTTTACCCAATTTTTTGGAAAAAAATAAAATTAATTATTTGTATGACATGAAATTTTATTATTATTATTGAGAATTATGGCATTATAAGTTTGTTAAAAATATAATGTCAAGTGTGTCTAAAGATTTCATTTATTTTTTAGCCAATTTTTTGGGAAAAAAAATTTAGCTGTTTTTAAGACGTAAATATAATTGAACATGAAATTGGACCTGCAAATTTTTAAGTTTGTTACAGTTTTTTTGAAATACTTGGAATTTTGAAAAAAGTTTTTTTTTTGATTTCGTAATAATTTTTGCAATATTTCTAGAATTTTGGAAAAAGTTTTTATCTTTGATTTTGTTATAATTTTTGCAATATTTTTAGAATTTTGAAAAAAGAATTAGAATTTGTGAATTTTATATATATTTTTAGAATTTTGAAAAAAGTTTCAATTTTTGATTTTGTAAGAATTTTCGGAATAGTTTTAGAATTTTGAAAAATTTTAAATTTTTGATTTTATTATAATTTTGGAAAAAGTTTCAATTTTTGATAATGTTATAATTTTTGCAATATTTTTAGACCTTTGGAAAAAGTTTGAATTTTTGGATTCTTAAGAATTTTTGGAATATTATTAGAATTTAGAAAAAGTTTAAATATTTAATTTTATTCTAATTTTTGGAATATTTTTGGAATTTTGAAAAAGTTACAATTTGTGATTTTGTAATATTTTCTCGAAACGCTAAATGGAGAGGTCTTTGATGGTGATGGGAACAATCGAGTTATTCGAATGTTGAAACATTTCAAATTATTCGATTGTCCATAACAGATACCGAATAAAAAATTCATTCGAATAAAACTAGTTACTAGTTTTTTTATTCGAAGGGTTTTTACTAATTTTTTTTTTGTTTTTACAACTAGTTTTTTTATTCGAAAGGATTTTTGTTCGAAGCGTTTTTTTATTCGAAGTGTTTTTGCTACTAGTTTTTTTTCGAAGTGTTTTTATTCGAATAACTTTTTTTTTATCAGAAAGAATTTGCAACCAAGAGATTCATTCGTTTTAAAATTAGTAGTTGGATGGAACAGTCGAACAAATAGTTATCGGTTGTAAAATAATTGAGCTATGTAGTTTTCTTGATTAGAAAAATTATTTGCAAAATATTAAATCTTTTATTTTGTTTTATGTTTTTGAAAACAGTTTAAAGAAAAAAAAATAAAGCTTTGAGCTATAGTTATTTTAAATTTTGAGAAGAAATAATTTTGTAGAATTATTTGATGTTTATTATTGATAAATATTTGTTTGGGTATAATTGTGTTTTTATCTTTATAAAAATTATGTTGTTGAAAAAATTGGTATCAATTGGTATCAAGACATCAAAGTGTGAAAGTTAAAAGTGTTTGCTGAAGATTTTTTTGAAATATTGTTGTATGAAATTGATATATAACGATTGTAAGATTTATAGGTTTAAGATATAATAATGACCCATGCTGTACCAAAAGATTAATTATAGCCGTGGTTAATAGTTATTTACGTACCAAGGTTGTTATAAGGATTTTAACGGCCCGAAGGCGATATGAGGGATTCATATCGCCTGAAGGCCGTTAAACACACCAATTGAGGGGATGAGACTAAAAATATTTTGAAATTGAAAATTAAGGAACACCCTAATATATATATATAAACGATATGAGATATAACGAAAACGACCGGCACTCTCACCGTCGCATTTGTTGAGGTAGATCAAAAAAATTTTCTGTACATGTGTGTTCTATTAATATCTCGGAAGAATTCGTGAATCAGCAAAATCCGACACTTGGTTAAGGAACTAGAGCCTTTTTTCTAAAAAAATTGATTTTTTAAAACCGTTATAACGGCCGTTTGGATACTAATATCTAAAAAAAAAACAAATTTAGAATTTTTGGAATCTTTTTTATCAATTTGTTTTAAAAATAGACCTCTGCAGTTAGATGTTCCTGAGTGAGTGGCTCCAACAAAAAAGCTTGTAAAACACAAAATGCGTTTGAATCAACCGGCCCTCTCATAGTCGCATTTGTAGAGCCAAATCAATAAACCTTCCGTAAACATGTGTGTTTTATTAATATCTTGGATAAAATCGTAGATCAGAAAAATCTGAAACATGGTTAAATAACTAGAGGCTTTATACTAGAAAAAAAATTCGTGTTTTTAATCCGTTATAACGACCGTTTGGATACTAATATTTTTAAAAACTTCATAAATTTAGAATCTGTAGAAACATTTTAATCTTTTTCTTATCAATATAAACCTCTGCAGTTAGAGGTTTTTGACTTGTTGGCTTCAACAAAAAAGTTTGCACCAATCTATAACTACAATTTCCTAAAACCTTATAACAGTCAATGAAAAAAAAAATAAAAAGGTTTGAATAGAAGAAATTAATTTTTTTTCTTAGAAATAAACTATTTTGATATTTTGCAGTAATTGGACGACATATGATATATGATATAGCGTAGGTTTATGTCATAAATTGTCACACACATATTATTATGTGGTAGATTTGATATTTGTTTGTTGCAAAATTGGATATAGTTTTGCTTTGTAGCTAATTTTCATTTTAAAATTTGTTCGATATCTGTTTGAAATTAGTTTGTATTGTTTAAACTAATCTGATACATCAGATTCTACTTGCACACAAAACTGTCTGATTTCGAAATCTACCTATTTCTAGCGGATATACGTGCCGCTTGACTTTTTATAGAATGGAAGACCCGGAATAATATTGCAGCTATAGATGAGGCCGTCATATCGGCGTACTTCCAAGAATTGGTATGTTCTTAAAAGTCGTTATATATTGCACTGTAAGCCGTATTTATATTCCTTTTTTAGTTTCAGTCTGAAAAATTCTTCAACGTTTTTATTTCAGTAGATTGTTAACTTTTTACAGATTCGTTCAATAACTCTGCACATCCATATCAACATATAGTTTTAATCCAAATTTGACTTTTCAACGATCTTTTAAAACTAGCAGACGTTAACTTATTTTGAAGTAATACTTTAATTCCGGTATAATTTATTGAGGATTCCAAAATTTTTGGTACCCTATTATCGTTTATACAGCAAAGCGCTTAAGCTCTTTAAACAATTCACTTCCATTTTATAATTACATAAAAAAAATTATAAATCAAATATATAACTGCAAATATATTCACAGCTGTCTGATGAACATTTATTTTATTGAACCGACCGTGAATTAACCGACGAAACGATGAACCGATTCGACGGAAAAAAAACGAAAAGAAAAAAAGTAACACAACAATAACATATTGATTTCACACAATAATTTTGTTTTATTTTAAATCACAATATATATTACACTATATAATAGTACACCTATATAAGCAATGATTTTACGACTAGCTTTTAATTTCTTTTCTTTTATTTTGAAAAACAAATATGAACACTTTTTTTAGTTTGACTTTACCGAATTACATTTAAAATGTTCAAATATCCATCAACGGCCCGAAACATTATTTTTAAGTTATATCTCAATAACAACTCAAAAATTTGAAGAATATTTCTTCTTCATATATTTTTAAAAATTAAATAAACAAGAAAGAAGGAAGAGTTGATTGCACATATCTTTAACTCGTCGTGCATATTATTGCATACAATACAATGAAACAGTTAATAACAGATTGTTTCATTTTTTTCCAAAACGTTTTTCTTGTTTTTCTATCGATTTATAAAACATAAACAAAAGTTAGAACCACCCATTTATCAATTAAGAATACAAGCAAAAAGAACTGGAGATGTCCATGTATTGCCACATTCATTTCTTTCTCTGTTTTATTATAATATGGAAAGAAAGAAATTTAAACGTTAGCAATTGTTTCATTTTTATAAAAACAAGGAAAAAAAACAAAATTCAAAACTTAAATAGAATGCAGATATATAAACAAAAACTATTATAACCTTGATGCTTCGAGTGGGTCAAAGAAAAAATATTGCGACGCTGATGCATAGGCTGACTTCACCACAGCTCTGGAAACATAGTGTTCTGGATATATAATGAGCTAATATTCATAAAATACTTTAATTAAAAGCTAACCAATATTATGGACTTCGTTGTTCTAATAATAAAAATATTAAAGCAGGCAGTAGTATCCCAACAAACATAAATTCTGTTGTACGAGAAAAAGTAAACAAAAATTTTATCGGAAGTGACAAAGCGGAAGTTAGGATGCAGAACTAATGTAAACCGTACTAAATGTATGTACCAAATTTCATCCAACTCGATTATCAGGTACAGAAGCTATTGAGCTTCCAAAATAACAGGTGCTTGGAGGACCCCCTACCACTTTGTTCACTATCGCTCAAAAACTAATCAGTTCTTTGCCATACATGTTTGCATTTTTTTCTAAAGTGTTATCAAAATTGGTTCACGAACCAATGCTGTGTGCTCCCAACAAACATTGAAAAAATGATGACACAGTTAACAGGTGTTCGGGAGACCCCGTACCACTTATCCCAATATTGTCCAAAAACTGATCAGTTCCTTGTCATTTAAGTTTCCATCTTTTTCCAAAGTGTTATTAGAATTGATTAATGACTGAAGTCTGTATGCTCCCAACAAACTTTAAAAACAAAGTGTGAAAAGTCAGCAGTTGTATGGTAGACCCCCCCGCCACTTTGATCAATGTGTCCCAAAACATGATAATTATCTTTTCACACTGATTGGAACCCTATTCCATAAGTTTCATCCTAATCACTTCATTATTGTAGGCTGTAGTGTGCATAAAGGCAATGGCAAAACTTCAAAAAAGTACAAAAAAAATTTTTTTACCGGAAGTGAAAAACCGGAAGTCGGGATGCAGAACTATTTTAAACCGTACTATAAACTCATGTACCAAGTTTCATCCAATTCCCTTATCAGGTACAGAAGTTATAGAGCGTTCAAAAAAACAGGTGCTCCAGGGACCCCCCACCACTTTGATCACTATCGCTCAAAAACTAATCAGTTCTTTGCCATACATGTTTGCATCTTTTTCCAAAGTGTCATCAAGATTCGTTCACGAACGAATGCTGTGTGCTCCCAACAAACATTGAAAAAAGTGTGACACATTAAACAGGTGTTCGGGAGGACCCCCACCACTTATTCCAATACTATCCAAAAACTAATCAGTTCTTTGTTACTTAAGTCTCCATCTTTTTCTAAAGTTTCATTAAAATAAATTAATGAATGAAGTCTGAATGAAGTTTCCATCTTTTTCCAAAGTGTTATTAGAATTGATTAATGACTGAAGTCTGTATGCTCCCAACAAACTTTAAAAACAAAGTGTGAAAAGTCAGCAGTTGTATGGTAGACCCCCCCGCCACTTTGATCAATGTGTCCCAAAACATGATAATTATCTTTTCACACTGATTGGAACCCTATTCCATAAGTTTCATCATAATCACTTCATTATTGTAGGCTGTAGTGTGCATAAAGACACTGAAAAAACTTCAAAAAAGTACAAAAAAATTTTTTTACCGGAAGTGAAAAACGGGAACTTGGGATGCAGAACTATTGTAAACCGTACTACATACTCATGTACCAAGTTTCATCCAATTCGCTTATCAGGTACAGAAGTTATACAGCTTTCAAAAAAACAGGTGCTCCAGGGACCCCCCACCACTTTGTTCACTATCGCTTAAAAACTAATCAGTTCTTTGCTATACATGTTTGCATCTTTTTCCAAAGTGTCATCAAAATTCGTTCACGAACGAATGCTGTGTGCTCCCAACAAACATAAAAACTTTGTGGAAAAAACCACCTGTTGTATGGTGGACCCCCCAACCCTTTATCCAATGTGCTCCAAAAGCTGATAAAATCTTTCTCATGTTATTTAAAAGCTTTTCGCAACGTTTCATGAAAATCGATCGGTAATTGTGGGCTACAGTAGGGATAAACACCTGAAAAGAAAACATTTTAACCGGAAGTGACAAACCGGAAGTTGGTATGCAGAAATATTGGAAACAGTACTAAAACCTTATATACCAAGTTTCAATAAGATCATTTCCGGAGATCAGAAGTTATTCAAGATTTAAACTTAGAGGTGTTCGGGAGACCCCCCGCCATTTTGTCCAAATTTGAAATGAATCCAGATCTTCCATTTTCAAGTGAACCTGTATCATTTGCCAAAGTTTCATCAAGATCCTATGCAGAAAACTCACCCACCCACCCACCCACCCACGCACACACAGACGTACACCAAAATTTTTTTTGGCTAGTTAGATAGAGGATGGTCCAAAACAAAAGATAAAATAAAATTTGGGGTATGTAAGATTTTTTTTTTCACGATAGATTGCATTACTTCACACAATTTAAAATTGTGGTGAAGTAAAAATCAGGGGTACCGATGATTATTAATAGAAATGTTAATGAAAAATGCAATGTAGTCGTATTTTAAACAAAAAATGGAAAAGTATGGTGGTTGGTTAGGAAAATAGTCTTTTGGCAAAAGGTTTGAACTGCAAAGAAATATTTTCCTGTCAACTCATCTATACAGAACTTAAATTTGTTCTGGAGTCGATTGTAGGTTTTCTTAAAAATGCTACCTGTTAAATATCACGTAATTTGGCGGGCATAACACCTCATAAAAGTTTTTTGCCGAAAACTATATCAAAATCCTTAACCCAGACCAAAGTCTTGATATCTTACAGCCTTGAGATTTCAGCCCCTTCATATTTTAGAACTTGTGTTATGAAGATTAAAGGCAAAACCTTACGGGGTTAAAATATGTGAATGAATAAATAAGAGGTTTCATATAGGTATCTTAGTGGTGATTTTGAGGGGTTAAGAAAAATCCAATGGATAAAATGCCGATGGTTAAAATATTCACTACATTTTTTATGTTTTCGTTTAAAAAATTATTGCGACGCTGATGCATAGGCTGACTTCACCACAGCTTTGGAAACATAGTTATCTGAATATATAGGCTAATATCCATCAACTTCTTTAATTAAAGGCTAATCAATGTTATAGATTTCACGTAGTTCTAATTATAAAAATATTAAAGAAAGCAATAGTATCCCCCCCACAAGCATAAATTCTATTGTACGAGAAAAGGTGAAAAAAATTTTACCACAAGTGAAAAACCGAAAGTTGGAATGCAGAACTGCAGAAGTGTCATCAAAATTCATTCATGAACGAACGCTATATGCTCCCAACAAACATTGAACAAATGTTGACACAATAAACAGGTGTTCGGGAGGCCCCCACCGCTTATCCCAATATTGTCCAAAAACTAATCAGTTTTTTGTCATTTAATACTCCATCTTTTCTCAAAGTGTCATTCAAATTGATTTATGAATGAAGTCTGTATGCTCCCAATAAAATTTAAAAACAAAGTGTGAAAAGTCAGCAGTTGTATGGTAGACCTACCGCCACTTTGATCAATGTGTCCTAAAAGATGATAATTATCTTCGCACACTAATTGAAACCTTTTTCATAAGTTTCATCATAATCACTTCATTATTGTAGGCTGTAGTGTGCATAAAGACACTGAGAAATCTTCAAAAAATAAAAAACAAATTGTTGACCGGAAGTGAAAAAACCGGAAGTTGGGATACAGAACCGTACTAAATGCTTATGTACCAAGCTGCATCCAATTTGATTTTCAGGTACAGATGTTATTGAGCTTTTAAAAAAGCAGGTGTTTGGGGGACCACCAGCACTTTGTTCACTATCGCTCAGTAACTAATCAGTTGTTCTTTGCCATACATATTTGCATCTTTTTCCAAAGTGTCATTAAAATTTATTCACGAACGAATGTGGTATGCTCCCAACAAACATAAAAAACATGAAGGAAAAAACCACTTGTTGCATTGTAAACCTCCCAACCCTTTATCCAATGTACTCCAAAAGCTGATAAAATCTTTCTCCTGAAAGATAGTGATAAACACCTGAAAAAAAACTTTTTAGCCGAAGTGACAAACCGGAAGATGGTATGCAGAAATATTGTAAACAGTACTGAAACCTGATATACCCAGTTTCCTTAAGATCATAATCCGGGATTAGAAGTTATTTTAGATTTAAGCTTAGAGGTTTTCGGAAGACCCCCGCCATTTTGTTCAAATTTGAAACGAATCCAGATCTTCCCTTTGAAGTGAACTTGGATCATTTTCCAAAGTTTCATCAAGATCCTATGCAGGAATATCACGCACTCAACATACCACCCACCCACCCACACACAAACGTACACCAACATTTTTATTGGCTATTTAGATAGAACATGTTCCAAAACAAAAGAAAAAACAAAATTTCGCGTACGCAAGATTTTTGTTCCTCGATAGATTCCATTACATCACACAATTTAAAATTGTGGTGAAGTAAAAATTAAGTAAAAGTATTTTTGAAGTTAGTCACAGTTAACTAATATAAAACAGAAGAATGCCTTGTCAACAAAAAATAACAATTAAGAACAATATTTAGACAATAAACTCATAACAGATGCACGAGTACGTTGATTAATTATATCATCTTATGGTCGAGTTTATAGTAGCTGAAGGTGGTAATAGTTTACGAACTGCGCAACCAAATATTTATGTTACTTCTTTAAAAAGAATTTAATTTTTCTGATCACCAAACCAATGAACATATGTATGGAACAATATGTTCAAAGTGGGTATATGTGGAAAAATACAAATAAAATAAAAATGTTGTAAGGTTTGAGAAAAAATCGTTCGCCAAGGAACGTAAACCCAACTAGCATAAGTTAGTAGCAATGGGGCTAAGGTTATAAGTAAAAGAGTCTCAAGATCAAATATGTAATGCAACGGTAGCTTTATTGCGACTGAAAATGGCTAAACTGTACTAATATTATTCTACACCACTAGTTCCAAACAAAAACACTTTTGTAATAATAAATTAAAAACTAATCGAATTTCAGTATGTCGTGCTTGCTCTCGTGCATTGCCCAAAATCGTTGGTGTCGTATAACAAGTTGATATATGAAAAGTAAAAATGGAAACCAAAACAAATTTTGAAATAAAATACTTTCTGAAAATATATATTGTTCTTGCAATTTGAATAACTTTGGAAAAGAGCTTAATCTATCGAGTGGTTAGAGAGCTTGAGTTTCTTTAACACAAAGCTTTGATACGGGTTAGTCACTATTGGATTCCTAATAGAAACATTAGCTGCGTTTTTTTCATTTGGGTCAGGGTCAAGGTCTAGATCAACTCTATTTTTTACATGTAAAAACAACAACAACTTAACCCAGATATTTATCTGGGTCTGGATCAATGATCTAAAATATTTTGGTTACATAAAATTGCAAGAGATGGCGAAACGTAGGTTTTGATTTTATAAGGTTGGTATGGTCATTTTAAAGCTTATAAATGTCAAAGAGAATTTATTCAAAATAAAAAAACTGTCAAAGATATTTTGTTAAATTTGTTTAAAATCAATTTTAATATGATTTGTTTTCAACATGATTTCAATAAATTTGCTTAAAATTAATTTTAAAGCAATATCTACGGTATGAAATCCCTTTTTTTTTAAAGAATTGATGTTTACAATTTTTTATTAATTATCAATTATTTTATTTCACGCCATTTGCAATAATCAATGAACATTGCCATATGAAAAAAAATGGATTAGTGTTTCTGATTAAATTTTTTTGAATTTTTTTTATATGAAGTTTTATTTTTCAAGAGACGTTAAATATTTTTTGATTTTTTTTTATATTGAGTTTTAATTTCAAAATGGCGCTACAAGTTCACAATTTTTTTTCCTCTCAGCCCAGTGTTGCCAACAATTTAAAATATAATATTTTTTTTCTTTGCGTGACCCACATCGTTTTTTTCAAACCTTGACCCTGACCCAAATGAAAAAAACGCAGCTATTATAAAAACAAAGTTCAAAATGGCTGAGTATTTTTTGAAAATTATCTATAAACCATTCCAATATTTACTTCATTTCGAGTATAAGAAATTTATTGCTCGACCGTAGTGAGGGGGCTTTAATTTCTTTGAATGAAATTCCATTTTTCAAAAATATAAAATTTCTTCTAGTGCTTCTTGTTTTTGTTGATTGGGACTCTGACATCATATAAAAATCAGACAAAATTTGTTTTTCTCAATTATTTACATTGAAAATAATGATAAAACGAAAAAACAGTTATGAACCAGAGTATGTACTTTTCAAATTTAAAGATAGTTATAAAATAGTAAGATTTTAGTGCAGCCATAGAAAAAGAATATTAACTATCGAATTCTATAGAGTCTTATGAAGCAGTTGTCCATGGAGTTTCATTAGTGTTGAAAAGATGTTTTACAGATTCGAGGATGTCGATATAATTATTATCGTTCTCTCCATATTGAACAATCAGTTCAACCGGGTTTTTTGTCACAATTTTTTCTCTTGCGTTTTCATTATTTTTTTTTTTTGACACATATACATAACTTGTATGAGTGTACAATATTTTGAGTTCCGTGAGTTTACTGAAGTTGTGCAAGTTGATTGTTTTCTATTTTAAAAAATTTATTTTCAAATTAATAGGAAAGGGTTAGTTAAATTTTTAAATAGAGAAAAACAGGAAGTATGTGTTTGTATTATCCAGGCGTCGATGAATATAAAGGAAATATGTATTCATATTTTCTGCGATTATTTCCGAACAAAATAACAGTGAGCAAGTTATTATGAAATTATTTCTAAAAGTTTTTTTTTGTGTTTGCTTGTGATAAAAAGATATTTAAATAATTGATTTCTTATTTGCATGTTCTAAAAACAAGCATTAACTATATGAAGTTGATACCAAATGTTTTGATATAGTTAAATGTGAGATTGTCATCGATGATTCATGCAACAGAACAGTTATATGAAATTTATGATAAATCAATTTGAATGTAATTGTATGCAACCAACATAAATGTACTAAAATGTACTGAAATCTTTGGTTATTAAAATTAGATAAAGGAAATTTTCAAATATATGATACTTGTGTCAGGATATAAATTTGAAATATTATACTCAGAGCTATTTTGAGAAGATAATTTATAGTTATGCCTATCTGAGAATTGCCTAATTGATGTTATTATTTTGAATTCAACAATCGCACGTACATCATGTGTAACGATTTCTTTTTCATTATATTGCATTATTGTTTGTCGCCGTTACCATTGGCGCAACGATTTTTAAATGTAATAAATCATATATTGCACATCACACGATTGGCTAGTAAAGAGGTAGCATGACAAGTTAGATCAAACTTTAATAGTTTGGGTGAATGAAACATTTTAGTTTATAAATGTAATAATTATATATGATGTGATGTGTGCCTTTTGGGGTCTTTTGGGGTCGCCATAGCCCCTGTTCTTTGTTTATTTGAAGCCTATTGTGATGGGCTGAGAGAGGGTATAATCGAACTCATAAACTGCGCTAGTCAGATATTTAATTCTCAAGGCACGTAATTCTTTTAATATTCCTGATAGCGATTGCGTTTGTATGTGTGTGTCTCTCTGTCTGTGGACAATATATCACAGAAACTACTTGACCGATTGACACCAAATTTGGTACACAGGTATCAGTCTAAAATCTCAATATCCTTATTTTTGTGGCATTTTATTATATTTAGCTAGTGTGTCCGTCTGTCTGAATGTGAAAAAAATATCTCAAAAACTACTTGAGCTATTGTAACGCCACAAAATATTAAGGACGCCATCTATTATCCATATCGAATCATTGTTGATTCGATATATATATTTTAGTTTTCGTAATGTTGGTATTAATGAAATATTATTTGACACTTGTATTTTCTACAACTTCCGATATGCAATTTGTGTAAGACAGCTCCGTGAATAAACGATATATATAAAATCCTGATTAAATCACCGCTGTTTTAATTTTATTCAATTTGACATCACAATAATCTACGTAAGTTTACACTATTGAGTCCGAATTTGTTTCACAGGCATTTGAAACCAATATATGGCAATCCGAGATATGAGTTTTAAAGTTTAAGCTCGGTTTAAAGTGAGTTTTAATCCTCGGCTACAACTTTACATGATCCTATAAATGGTAAAACATTTTTCACTATAATGACGCAATACGAAAACAACTGTTACTGGCAAATGTATTGGCTGTGATAATTGTTCAAAACAATAGCTTATCTGGAGGTAGAACCATCTCTGTCTTAGACGATGACATTAAATGGCAGTGACCGAAAATTGTTCTCAATTCAGTTTCGCTAAAAAATGTTTTTTTTTAAGCATCCTTTACCTGTTTTAATTTTTAATTTACTCAATTTTATGGTCAAGCTGCACTTAATTGGAAAGAAAGTCGGATATTTAACGGTTAAAGTAAAAAACTAACCCATTAAATAATTATTAAATAAATCGAAGATATCTCTTTATTGTCATAATACCCTAAACTTGCACAAGTGAAAGACCAAAGGTCCCACAGCAACATGCGTTCTAGGCATGTTGATGAATGCAAATTTTTTTGTTGGTCACTAAAGAATGGAAAACTAAACAATAAATCCTGTCACATAAAAAATATGACATCGGCCAATATTTCATGTTTCCTATCATGACAAAATAAAAATAAATTAAATAAATTATAAAATAAAAGATAATTTAAAATAAATTATTGACAATAATCCAAGCTAGTGAAATATGCCACGATCGTGTGACGTATTTTCTTCCTCAGTGATTAAAAACTATATACACAGTTAAATGAAGGCTGATTTTTAGGATGCAACCGTTGATTGAATAGAGTCCATCTCCCAGCACCGCTAACATATTACCTTAAGTCTTGACTAGTGATATCTCACTACTATTGCTAGTGGTATGTAACATCTCACATTAGCTCTTATATCAATAGCAGGATCTGGGGTTGTCACATCAATAGATCCAAAATTAAAAAAAATTACATATCAACAAAAATTGATCCTGTGTCTACTCTATTTACAGCCTTATCTTTGCCTATCAATAACCGACGCCAAGTTGTAGCCTTAAAACATTTCTACATACATATGACTATTCAAAATTTTTGAGAATTATCCGTTTCGCTTTATGCAAGACCAACATACAATGCACTCTTTAAAAGCAGACAATGTTAATAATATTGTAAAAGCTTAACGCATCAGACCTAACAGAATTTAAATCAGCTTGTCTAGTGAACCAATAGTAAAAATCTTATCTATATTTTAACCAATTCCATGTACAACGTATTAAAACAAACAAACAAAACAAACTAGACTATTTTAATGCTATAACCAGGCAAAGGTTATTTATTGTTGCTGTTGTTGTCAAACGAATGAAAATCATGTAAGATTTTTTTCAAACATGTAAGAGTTTGAGAATTATTACAATGTGAATGTCCTTCAAAATGCTATGTAATCGACCTTTTACATATGTTTTCGTTTATTTCATTATGATAATGAGTCATTTAATAAAAACTTTTTCTATATTATTGCTATTGGGATTTTCAAGTTGAGAATATGACATATGTGAACATCATTTAATAATTAATTGTCCCATTCTTCACATACATTATTCACACTGTTTATTGTTCGAAGAAGTGTTACAAACAAGGAGTTCATGTTATTTGTTGTGTTAACGATCCAGAAAATATTAATATTTATTTTGTATATTCAGCGTTTGATAACAACACCATTTTAACATGCTTGCAAGATATCCCATAAATTTATATATAATTGTTGTTTACATTTTTTAAACGAATTTCTATTATTTCTAAAAATAGTTGCATGAAACTTTATTTTTGCGAATTTACAATAAAATAATAATCGACGATGATCGACTTGAAGTTTGCGTGATTTACAACCAAAACAAACAACTTTATCGATGTTACATTGTTTTTTTTTTTTGGTATAAATATCTTACCTGTATCCAAACAAATACCCATTATCCATTCGTTGTATGATTATTTTTGAAAAGATTCACCATAGTAAAAGTCCCAAAACAAAAAACTATTACTAAAAGTAATATATTTTTTTTTAATTTTTTTCACTAAAACTTTTATCAATTTCCCACAGTGGAATAATAAAATAATCCAATATCATTATTCAAATGTTTTTAATATTTTAAAATTCACTAACAGCCGTTAAGTAAAAGAAAATTATTAAATATTTTTTTTACAAATTTATATTTAAATTTTTATGATTTTTAATTCGAAATTGAAAATTTTCGTGCTTCGGGTTGAAAAAGCATCGACTCACTGTCAATGTCGATGACAATTCATATTGTTTTTTACCATCATTAAGCTTTTGAATTTTTAATGATGGTCAGTTCAATTGTCTATGTGTAAGCTATGTAATATTTTATTTTTTATGTATGTATATAAGGTAAATAATACAGTTTAATACAGTGAAATGAATATAATAAAAACGTTACTCAAGTCCGTTTTTGAAAAATGAAAAAATAATGAAAAATTGATAGCAACAGATACTGTACAAGGAGTAGATAATAATTACTGTTAAGTTTATAGATATATTTATTCAAAAGATAATCTTTTGTAAATATTGATGTATTATTATAAAAATTGTATAACAATTACAAAACATACAACCAAAGTGATTGCTAAAAAAACAAACCATAAATGAAAAAAATTCTTGAAAACTAGCAATGTAGTGAGTGGTATGACAATATCATATTCTAATTAACTAAATACGACAAATGAAAATTCACCTCTACATGATTTTTATTATTATTGGTCTTTTACAGAAGAATGTGAGCTATCCAAAAGTGTCCTTTATTTGCATTAATTTTGGCTATTCCATGGCGTTCTACTTGAAAGCTTAATTTACTTAATTATAATGGAAAGAAAGTGAAAGGGTTCTGTCTAACACAAATTGTTGGTCAAATATATTGGTCAAATATTGGTCTTTATATTAATAAACAGTAGTTAATGAATTAAATTTCGTTGACTCAATAAAGTATAACTAAATTCATAATATTAATAAATTTTTCATTGAACCAACGAAAGTAATTATGAAATAGTTGCTGTTTAATAATATGACGAAGAATTTTTTTTCAGTTAAGGGTACTTGTTTGTTACTTTTCTGATCAAAAATAAGTTTAAGTATCATTGATGAACTCCAAACTTATGGCAACAATTTTTTAATAAATTTATTATTGATAGATTTAATTTGGAAAACATTTGTGACATTCTCTCTCGCGCGTTCGTAGTAGCTACATGTATCTTTTAATTTAATAAAATATTTAAATAAAAATTACAATATAATACTCGTTTTTCTAATCGTGGTCATTACATTTTACATAAAATAGATTTTTGTGCAAGTAGTATTAGTTATTAACTATATTAAATTTGTGTTTTTATAAAAATTATATATTTTTCGATTTTTATTACTGTGTATTTATAATATGTGTTGCATTATTATAAACGAATATAGTGATTACATGCATAAAAACTTTGTGATGAATTAATAACGGTGTTTAGTTTCTAAACATACTGTGTTAGTGAAGGTGAATTGGTGGACTATACAATTTCTCCTTAAACAATTTTATGATTGAAAACTAAGAATCAATTAATTAAACAGTAATAGTATCTAATAGAACAGAAACAGTAATCTATATAAATGTGTTAACTCTGAATTTCATATCAGCAAATTATAATTTTTGAATTTAAGTAGAATATGAAAATCATTTGTTTCATCTGTACGGGAAATATTACAGCTGTACGTGCTCCAGGTCTACAATGTAGTGGATCTTGTAAAAAGTATTTCCACGACAAGTGTGTTTCTCTATCACCTATTATTCTAGATTCTATAGCTAAAAACACAGTTAGATGGACTTGTACAAAATGTTCTAAGCAAGTGCGTCGGTCAGTTGTAATTCCTGCGATCGAGCCTAATAAGGTCTTACCATCTGAATTTTCACCAAACAATAGTACAGGTAATCAAGAGACTACAATTAACAGTCCATCAAATAGCCTCAATAGCAAATCTAACCATATTTTAAATTCTATTGCTTTAACGGAATCATCTTCGTCTGTTTTATCATCTAGCTCAAACAATAAAACTTTTAAAAAATCTCATGCTAATACTGATAACGTCAACGACATTGAAGTAATAAAAAAAGCCATTAAAAAACTCGAATTAGCTCGCATATCGGATTTAGAATTAATAAAACAACTCAAAAATAAAATAAACTACCTGGAAAATAAACTCAATTGTAGTGATAAACTTATTAGTGATAATCGCGATCTTAAAAATCAAGTTAGCTCGCTTGAAAACAATCTTTGTGACATTGATCAACAATTACGTCAAAACAACCTTGAAATTGTTGGCATTCCAGAATCATCAGATGAAAATCTACCAAATATTATTAAAACAATTTCGGTTGCCATCCGCTGTCCAATAAACGATTCGCAGATCGAAGGCTGTCACAGGGCTCAATCAAGTTTTCAAAAATTGTGACACTAATCTAACTAATCAAACTAAGAAAACTTCTAAGCCTCGTAATGTAATCATTAAATTCAACAATAAAATCATACGTAACAATTTCTTACAATCATACAAAACATGCAAACCGTTAACCATTAACAATTTACATTTGTACCATAATACTAATACCAATAATAATAATAATTATAATAATACTTCTACGGTCATTGATGATAAAATCTATATTAACGAACATTTAAACCCAAGAATCAAATCAACATTGATTATCACTGGTCTGCAACAAAATCCTCCTTCAAAAAATTATGTCATAACTATGAAGATTTTGATGCTCTGAATCTGTTCCCTATGGCCAATTTTTTCTATCACGTCTAGATTTTTCGATATGAATTTTTTTCCAAAATATCATAAATTTCGGTTTTTTTAAATTCGTTTTATGCGTTAACATTACAAACAATGTATATACATACGAAATAGGTTTTTGCTAGTTATAAGTAGGGCTTCCAGTCGTCCCGATTTCGGCGGGATTGTCCCGCCGTACAAGTTTTGTCCCGGCGTCCCGTTTTAGCACCAAAAAATCCCGCCCAACACCAATCTACCAAACTTTATAAAAAAAAATCTGCGTTGTATTTATATGTTGCTTGCTGTCTCATGTCTGTCGCGGTTAAATAATTTTCTGATGGTTGTGTTTCAAACTACACGATAAACTACAAAATGCAAATACAAACTACATTTTTATATGAAAATCGCTCAGCGACAATGCTATAATTCTGTGAGCAAAGTATGATTTACATATACATATACATAATTTGACATCCGATGTATTTTGTAGTATGTCGCTTTAATTTTGTTTGGCTTATTATTAACTAGCAGGACCCGGCGTACGTTGCTACGCCTATAAAAAAGTTTGAGTGCGTAGATTTTGTTGAATTAGTAAGAATAATTTCAAAGAGTAGTAATGAGAATAGAAGAAGCCCATTTTAATTTTTTCATTTGGGAAATATGAATAACAGAGATCATTATCACTCTAGCTGATCAATCCAGATAGTTTGAAAATTGAAAGGAAGGTCAACATTTGAAAGTGATTGGTAAAGAGTTTCGGAGAGTTTAAATTAAACACTTGCAATTTTTCGCGTTAATCGGCTTAATATGTGTCGCGAAAAATTAGGTGAACGTCAAAACATTCATTTATTGGGGGTTACAGTTGTCAATGACTTACTCTGGAACCGTCATACTTGCGATACAAAATAGGCACACCGCACCAAAATTTACTGTTTTATCGTACCATTTCATGTTGACTAATATCATTTATCAATCTATCCAGATTATTTGCTGATCTTAAATAAAGTCAATTTAGATTTTCAAATATATTTTACCAATTATTTCCAATGCTCTACATGCGCTCTGCTCTGTGTGCTTTTATTAGTAATGGAGCATGTCACTGAAAGAAAACTTTGAAGAGCAGACTAAATAGTAAATATGCATAGCGCAGATGTTCGATACGAAACACGATTTTGATCGAAAAACCGGTCTAAGAATGACAGCATTTTTAGTGAAGGTTTTCGTTTTTTGGGTTTTGTCGATTTATGGCCATCGCCTTATTTCGACATTTCTGCCAGAGTTTTAAAAAAAAAATTTGGACAAACATAATAATAAGACTAATTTTTAGTATAATATAAAAATAATAATAAGAATAATATCATTTATAAATCCATACTTAAATACTAATCTAAAACCAGTCAAATCACTTCATTTGTTGACATATTTGCATATATTTTACCGATTTCTTCAAATAACCTACATTGTTTGTTTGTTTTTTAAATTAATGGGGACGCATATTTTCTTAATAAGTAAAACACTTTCAACCTGTAGCTTTGATATTATTTTTCATAATCCTTTTCTTCAATACAAAGGTTCCATTGCAAAAACTTTCTGCATCAATATTTCTAAAAAGAGGAAAAGAATTTTTCAATTTTCCAATTTTCTATATTTTGAACATGTATAACATATGTATAAACCAAATGAAATATGTATTACACATGTATATACACCAAACCAAGAACATGTTTGTTGTAAATTAGAAATATTTGTTGCAACGTAATGTGTTCGATACATACAATTGTATCATGTATGTATAAATATATATAAATATATATTTATATATAATATATATATATAATATATATATAAATATATAAATGTATATAATTTTCATCCAAATGAATTTGTTTGTCACATTATACTTTAATTTTTCATTTGAATGGTAATTCTGTTTTGCGGAAAAAAAAATCGATCAAAGATACCTGAGTAAAAGTTGCATAAAATTCAAGTATAAAATATAATATACATTTAGGCATACATTTAACCATTAGGAAAATTAAAATTATTAATTATAAAAAATCTAAATTAAATTTTAAAATTTCGGCTCCGAGGTGCATTAGTACCTGTTAATGGCCTTCTCCTGACAAAATTTCAGACTCCTGTGTGCTACAAATTTCGCTGGAGAGCGCACGCAGACAGACAAACACTTTATTTTATTATTATAGATTAATTAGTTTTATCCAAATTGAAAAAAAGAATCAAAGTTAATCTTACATTTTACTAAATGACGTTTTTTTTGTAACGCCCATGGGTAAGAAATGCACATTAGAAATTTTTTTACTAATAACCAAAACCGAGCAAGAAATCAACAGTTGGAGGATTTGGAAATTGTAGAAGATGTAGTGGCAGAGAATGATGATAATGAAAATTGTCAAGAAGATATTTAGTTGGTGAAGGTGATGTTGTTGGTGTATCCGAATTCGATATTGATGAAGAAAGTGCTGCATAGTCAATAGCTAAGAAGCATAAAGTATCAAAGCGGCATGTAAAGTTTGATAAAAATAACTTTGATTGACTCTTAACTGGCCCAAAATAAAATAACATAGCTAAAAATGACATAAACATTATAAGTCTCAACTTTAAACGGCATATTAGAAATTTGAAAGCAAGTTTGTCTAACTAAAACATCATTTATACCAGCAAATAGTACCATTGGCCAAATAAATGTCTTTGTAGCTGTGACGGGATTTGCGTATCATTCTGTAATGCATTCCCAGTCTTATGTGGCTACCGTTTCTTCAGAAAAATTATTTTGTTCATTATTTAAAGATTTAACCATTAGGTTGAATTCATCCATTAGCTAGCGGTACCTGCGGTAAGGAAAAATTATTTCTAAAGTTTTAGGTCCAGGTTACAACTCCTATTCTAATGGATAATATTAACAAATCTTTATATTTTTCTATAAGCATTGGCGCATAAACATAAAGGGAACGTAAAAACATTTCCCATAATTATTACGTTTTTCGATAAAATGTTGGTACAACAAGCGGTTTGTTGGCATTTTATATTTTGGACAACCTTAAATCAGTTAATATAACTGAATCGCTTAAGTGATTATTTTAACAATCTTTTTATTGATAAAGTAGCATTTTGCGCAGAATATGCTAATGTTAATTTTGGTAAAAACCAAATAGAATTAGAAAAAACTTATAGTGAATTCTTATATATAGTGAATTCTTTTCAACTGTAGTGAATTCTTTTCAACTGTACCGAACAAATTTCAGTACAGTTCCAACACCGAATTATTTTTTTTTTGAAATTTAATCCAAAAGAATACAAAATTCGATAATTCGGTGTTGGAACTTGTTCGGTACAAACGAAAAGAATTCACTATAATAAAAATATTATTCCAATTGGTTACCGTAAAAAAAGGTATTTTATCATTTAAAAAATTTGATGTTGATGTTAAAAATAGATGTAATTGGTAATTAAATATTTTGAGTCTTTAAGAAGTTACTTTCTGACCAAAAAAAATTTTCAAATATGTACAGTTAAAATGTGTTTTTGAAATTCTTAATTGTTTTTACGCACAAACGCATTGTAAAACACATTTTACAACCTGGGTATCATGGCTGAAAGTTGAACTTAACGCCCGTAAAATAAAAGCCCGTTGTTATATGAAATATTAGTATATTTGTCTACTTTACCGCCCGTAAAATAATCGCCCGTAAAATATTCATAAAATTAGAACAAACAAATAAATTATTGTATGAAGTTTATAGAGAAAATCATGGCATTTTTAGTAATTTTCAAAATGTCTAGCGAGATTAAAAAAGCCAAAGACTGATATATTCTACAATTAAGTTGTGCAGTTTTGCGTAAAACGTTGTACATACACTCAGGCTGAAAGGAAGATTACGTCCTTGGTTCAATAAAAGCCCTCGCTTCGCGTCGGGCTTTAATATGAACCGCAGGCGTAATCTTCTACTTTCAGCCCTCGATATGTAACAGTATATTACATATCTAGAGTTGTAAATAGCATTTTACATGCTTTACAACTCGAAATTTGTTATATACTTTTTCTACGACTCTGTTTTAATGCCCAAACGCATATAATTACTTGAAAAAATGAACTACTAGTTATAAATTAAATGCAAATAGTTTACAACTTGTGGTAGGCTATGCATTATTCTGTGTCAAAATGAATTGAAATATTTAATTTTTAAAAATCAAATTTTTCTTTAAATAAGAATTTTTCTTTTTATTAAAAGCGTGCGGTAGTACATATATGCAAATCCATTACCGCACGCTTTTTTTACTTACCGCACGCTATTTGAAATAATCAATTTACATGTCATGGATAGTGTGATGTAATTTATAATTTACTGTGATAGGAGTAGAAAAATAACTATTCCATGCCAAAAATTACATTACATTTAATCTATATTGTGTTTAACCCTGCTTTTATGGGATAATTACAATTATAATTATTGAAGAAGTAAAATTTAAATAACATGTCTCTTTTCCGACGACTTTCCCATTTATGTATAGGTGCTTAATATTTTTTCTACATATTGGCATTGTCCCGCCGAACAACTTTTGAAAACTGGAAGCCCTAGTTATAAGTGAAAGAAGGAAAGTGCCGAAAGTGAAATATATGGTAGTACATATGCGCCTGCGCAGTATACACTGTGACTTTACAACAGTTAGTTGAAAACTTGTCTTTTAGTTGTTTACGTTTTATATCAAATAATTTAGTAAGTTTTGCACAAGATTCATGTTATAAATATATTTTAAGTATTTTATGTGTAGGTTATCTATTTTTTTATGAACAGAGATAAAAAATATAAAATAGAAATTTAAAAATTTTTTTTAAATAAATTTCATTCAATTTTAGGTTACAAAATGCCGCGCACTTGTAAGAATTCTACCGACTGTTTTTGCTACATTTGTGGTGAGTTTACTCTAAAAACACAGCGAAATGCGATAACAGATCTTGTTAAAAAAGCTTATCAGCTTTATTTTGGATTCTCTATCGATGAGAGGGATAAAAGTTGGTTCCCAAAAATTTGCTGTAACAGTTGTTCAAGAACGTTGAGAGGTTGGCTTGAAGGAAGTCACAAATCTATGCCGTTTACGATGCCAATGCTTTGGAGTGAACCTCAGAATCATGAAAATGACTGTTATTTCTGCATGACATCAACACGAGGATTCTCGAGAAAAAAATAAAAACAAGATTGTATATCCAAACATCGCATCTGCAAAGAGACCACTTCTTCGTGTTGAAGGCAGTTCTTCCAGCAGTAGCTCCAGCGAGAAGATGGAAAATAAAAATGCTTCTGGTCTACAGCCTCAATCCAGTTTTATTTCTTCCTGTACATCTTCTTCATCATACGCTTTATCTGGATCTTCAAGCCCCTCAAAAGAACCTTATTTTCTTAAACAACCTGATTTAAATGATCTCGTTAGAGACTTGGGGCTATCAAAATCTAAGGCTCAGTTACTCGGATCAAGATTGAAACAGTGGAATTTGTTGGATAAAAGTACAAGAGTCTCATATTTTCGCACAAGACAAGAAGATTTTACGAGTTACTTTTCCAAAGAAAATGATTTAGTATATTGTAATGATGCTGCAGGGCTTCTTGAAGAACTGAGTTTTTCAGAAAATTCTGACGAATGGAGACTTTTTATTGATGCGTCGAAGATTAGTTTGAAAGCCGTTTTACTTCACAATGGAAATAAATACCCATCAGTGCCTCTAGCACATGCAACAAACATGAAAGAAAATTATGCAAATCTGGAGGTATTACTTGAAAAAATAAAATATTCTCAATACCTATGGAATATTTGTGCTGACTTAAAAGTTGTCGCTATACTTACTGGATTACAAGGAGGATACACCAAGTTTTGCTGTTTTTTATGTGAGTGGGACAGTCGCGCAAGAGACAAGCGTTACAAAGTGAAAACTTGGCCGCAAAGAAAAAGCTTGACACCTGGACTTAAAAATGTATCTCAAGAACCTCTAGTGCCAAGTGACAAAATTTTTTTGCCACCACTTCATATAAAGTTGGGGCTAATGAAAAACTTAGTGAAAGCTATGAACAAGGATGGTGCAGGCTTTCAATATCTCAAAACAAAATTTCCTCGAATCAGTGACGCGAAATTGAAAGAAGGGATTTTTGTAGGTCCGCAAATACGAGAGCTTATGAGGGATGAAATTTTCAATTCGAAGTTGAGCAAAGCTGAAAAAAAAGCTTGGGTGGCTTTTGTAAAAGTGTGTCATAATTTTCTAGGTAATACAAAAGCTGACAACTACCGACAAATCATTCGAGAGCTTCTTTCTGCTTATAAAGCTTTAGGAAGCAATATGTCACTCAAAATTCATTTTTTGGACTCGCATTTAGATTTCTTTCCGGAAAATCTCGGTGCCGTATCAGATGAGCATGGTGAAAGGTTTCATCAGGATATTATGCATATTGAAAGACGCTACAATGGAAAATGGTCAGCAGCAATGCTTGCTGATTTTTGTTGGTCGATTCGCCGAGAAACTTCGATGGAAACGATGAAAAGAAAAAAACTACAAAATAACTTGAATTATATTACCATAATGGGATAAATATACAGATATTTCTATAACTTGTAACTGTAAAATTAGCATTTTTCGTTGTAAAACTTAGACCGTAGTCTTTTTACACTTTTTTGTAATTGTTGTTCCTGAAGTAATATCGTTTTTTAATTAAATGGACATTATATTTAAAATCTATGTGCTGTATTTTTTTGCATGTTAAATTCCGTGGTAAGAGCACCAAATATGATGTAATCATGCATGAAAACAATGAGGAGGAAAAAAAAATTTTTTTCTGCAGACCAGTGTTACATGTAAAAAAATTTGTAAAGAAAAAAATATAAAATACATTTGGACAAAAAACGGAGCTATTTTGGCAAGGCTGTCTGATACATCTATAATACACCGGATAAAATCTGATAATGATTTAAATTGTATATTCAATTGTGCATAAGTAGAATATTTTTCAATATATTATTATTACTATTTTGTTGGTTGAAGTTTTGTTCCTGCTATCGTTGCCATATAATGAAGTCCTTCTGCAGATTAAGTTTGTTTTATCAAAACTGTCGTGGTTTAAGAACTAAGGTTAAGGAGTTTTATTTAAATATTCTGAACCAAAACTTTGACATCATTTGTCTGACTGAAACATGGCTTAATAGCTCAATTTTAAATACTGAATTGTTTGACAGTCGTTATGTTGTCTTCAGAAGAGATCGTAACTATGCAGAATTAAACCAACTGCTGGGAGGAGGAGTCTTAATTGCTATTAAACATGAATTAAATACATCTGCCAAACATCAACCGCATTGGAATTCTGATGGTGAAGATATATGGATAACTTTACAGCTAAACCGTCGCAAATTACACATTTGTGTTAACTATTCGGAACCTAAAATTAGCATAGCAAGGTTTCAATCTCATCTTTCCAAACTGGAATTTATTTGCTTCAACAATCCGGATGACATTATTTTAGTTGTAGGTGATTATAATCTTCTTTATATGTTCGATTTAAATGGTGATAACTTACACATTACCAGCGAAAAATATACCGCATTTGTGGAAACATTTAACATCTGTGATTTTCAACAATATTCAAGAATTTTGAATGCTAATTCTAAAATACT
The DNA here is from genome assembly GCA_963693315.1 of Diogma glabrata. Lineage (NCBI taxonomy): Eukaryota > Metazoa > Arthropoda > Insecta > Diptera > Cylindrotomidae > Diogma > Diogma glabrata. Next base: position 23,327,743 of record OY856186.1, on the reverse strand, counting down.
GGACCTAGTTCTTAGCAACCACATTGTTAATGTTACGAGAAAACTGGACTGCTTGGTCGGTGAAGATACGCATCATCCGGGTCTTGAAGTATGTATATTAATTGAAAAACCAGATATTTTTACTAATAACAACATCTCTACACCATCAAGGTATAATTTTAAAAATTTTAATTTTGATGTAGTTTATGAAAAACTTAATAATCTTGATTTAAATTCTATTATCTGTGGCGTCAACACGATCGATTACTCTTCCGACTTAGCGCTTACAAACGATCAACTGCTTAGTTCAATTAATGTAAACATCTCATTAAAAAATCTATATGATTCTATTTTCTTGATATTGAATGAGTGTGTTCCGAAAATTGAATTCACTTCGGACGCTAAATATCCTTATTGGTTTACGAAGCCTACAATTCAAATTTGCAAAAGAAAAATGAAAATTCATAAGAGATACAAAAAATATAATAATTACTCCGACTATTTGCGATTTAGTTCTCTAAGATTAGAATCTAAAAACTTAATTGACAAAGATTATGCGAACCACGTCAGAAATGTCGAAGCTGGAATTTGTTCAAGTATGCAGCCATTTTGGAAACATGTTAATCTTAAGCGTAAATCAAAATCCCAACTTCCATCAAACATGTTTTTCGATAATATAGAAAAAAGAAACAATGAGGAAATAGCTGACGCATTCGCAGACTTCTTTCAAAGCAATTTTTCTGATGATAAACCTAGTCTGGTCGCTGAAAATACAAATAGTCTTGTTAACATATCTCAGTTATCTATCACACCAGTAGAAGTGTACCATGCTCTAAGTCAATTAAAACTGGATACGAATTTTGGTCCTGATAATATTCCAGTATTGTTTTTGAAAAACTGTGCTACATATTTAGCTCTCCCTTTATGCCTAATTTTTAACGCGTCTCTATCTCAGGGTATTTTTCCATCACAGTGGAAATCGTCGTTTGTAACTCCTATTCACAAGAAAGGTCCCATAAATGACATTATAAACTATCGACCCATTTCAATTATCTCCCCAATTCCTAAATTTTTTGAGAAAATCGTTTGCGAAAAGCTATCCATAACAATTTTAAAATTCATAATTGATCAGCAACATGGCTTTATTAAAGGGAAATCTATTGAAACCAATTTGTTCTTATTTGCTGAATATATAAGAAATTCTTTGGATGCTAACGAACAAGTAGATGTTATTTTTTCTGATATATCGAAAGCCTTTGATCGAGTTGGCCATAATACATTAAGAGATAAATTGAGAAATTTTGGTATTCATGGTAATTTATTGGGTAGCGAAAATCCGAAATTCTACGTCCACGCCGTGCTACCTGGGTAACGCTAACAGAATTAGGTTGGTGTAGTTGAGAGGGGCAGAGTAAATACTGCTTATACTCAATGATTCTGCACCATGGCGAGTCATTGGCGCTATAAAACCAATGCAACTCAAGCGTCTGTTCTCCATGTTAGGGGCGGCTTGGAGCGGGCGTCTGTCTTGGATCAAGCGGCTCGCTATATAAATGTGTAGAAAGCGTCTGTTCTCCATGTTAGGGGCGGCTTTCAGTGGGCGTCTGTCTTGGATCAAGCGGCTCGCTATATGATCCAATTTTGAAATACCCGATATTTACCCGAAACCGGCAATTTTTCTACTACACGATACTGGGTAAAAATAAAACTAAAAAAAATAAAAAATTTAAATTAAATTTATTCTTTTAAAATAAAGTAATAAAATAATAATAAAAATTGTAATGAAAGGCTGCTTCGTTGCCGAATCAACGAAGTGGCATAGCAGGTCGCGTACCTAGCAAGATTATTTTTTTTGCCCCTGACTAGTTACAGCCCATGGGATCGAGAGAATGATACCTCCTACTCCAGCACAAATAACTGTAATGTACGCGTAACATGAGATTATAACGGATATGAGAAAAAGCAAGTGAAATAACTAGACTCTGGCGACCCACAGATATGAAAGAACCGCGATCAGCACGTCCAACCCTACACTTAATCACACATTCATACGCTCTCGCACCTCACACTCTCACGCAAACACACACACTCACACATATTCATACGTACATACAGACATACATATACCCATTCAGTCGTCTTTCATACCCAAACGCATCAGGAGCTCTCCATTTACTACGAGCATATTCAGCGAATGATTATCGTGGAAATAACAAATGGTTGATAGCAAGAAGTGATCTAAATTAGTCGATACCTAAATGATAATTGCCTTAGTTTAGATGTTTTGGAGTTATCCTCGTAATTGCTATAATTTAATTTTATTTTATCGCAGACTACATACATTATTATGTGAGTTTTCATACAACGTTTTATATGTAAGCATTAATTGATGGACATCTTTTCATGATAGACATTGGCAGAGCTTCTCTTAGATATTATCGGAAGTTAAGAATTATCTAATTTGGGGTGATAATTAAAACCGCGCAATCTAACATCCAGTTCAATTGGAAGTGTAAATTTAAAATGAAATTATTTAGATTTGCATTACTTATGTAAATTCATTGTAATAAATATTACCGTTGTTCCTAACACCTCCCTGTTAATTTATAATGTAGTCAAAACGAGTTATTATGGTAGTAGAAACGAAGGAGAACCCAAACGCAATAAAGTAAATGAGATACCACTTTATCGATGACTTAATCTAAATTACCTACACAATTGGTAATTCGATAGTCATGCTTTTTGTCGGTTGAACTACCGTGGTAAAACTATATGTGTATTCGCACGTAAAGACATATCCACACAGCCCACACATTCGCACAGGTTCACACCTACATGAAAAAACTAAAAATGTTACTCACCCCATGGTAGCAGCGGATCCCAGTTCCTCCTTGTCGGATTAGCCGTTCATCTTCCCCCGGTTATTCCAGGCCTAAATATGTGTTGTTGGATCCAGTTTATTCGAATCAAATGGTGAATGAATGGTCAAGAATATATATAGTTAAATCAGGTTTATGTAGACTAATTGTTGAAATATATAACTGTCGAATCAGATATGAGCAGATTAAAGGTTGAAATCTCTACTTGTCAAATCAGGCATATTCAGTTTAAATGTTGAACTATATCATTGATGAATCAGGTATATGCCGATCAAAGCGTTGTATAATTGTAATAACATATTTCATTGATGAATCAATATCAGTATTCAAAAACGTTGTATAAATTGTAGAAATAGAAGCATTGGTCGAATCCCATATTGACTGATTGAATGTGGTACGTATTACAATAGCATATATTATCGAGGTAGTAAGAACCGATTATTGAAATGTTGTATAAATGGTAGAAATATAAGTATTGGTTTAATCCAATATCGGCTGATTTAAAATCATAATCCAGAAATAGATCACAACCAAGATCACTGACCAACCATCGTTAACAACGGATGAAGTTGATATCTTGGTAATGGTGACAATAGCTGCTGAAGGGGAACAAAAGAAGAAAACCTCTTCGTGTTCACAAAATAATCATGTCCGAAACAAAAAATCTTAACCGTTTCGTTAAAGGTTGATCCAAATGTTCCCAAAGCGAACTTACTGTAATAATGGTGAGCAGAAATAACAGTGCACTGCAGTTGTTTTAGAATAAACTTCAGAGGTGTATTTAGAGAGACATTATTGGTACGGCACCAACATCACCAATCCACCGAAACTTGACTGTCCAATCATCCAGGTCCACCACTTAATAGATCACACAATTTGATCTAATTCTTCAGTACATACTATTGAATTTTAGCAACAAAGAACAAAGTTCACAAAAAAAAATCATTTAACACATCATCCACTTCATCCAATAATACGGTTTATTCACATCAATCGAACAAAGTTCACAAACAATTTCACAGAACATATAATTTAACTATTACCGTTTGCTTATACTAACGAACAAAGTTCTCAAAAAAAATGGTTTAATAGAACAAATAATCTAACTAGTATTATTGTTTGCTTATACTCACGAACAAAGTTCTCAAAGCAAAATCAAAAAAAAAAAATGAAGGCAGTGTTAAGGACTGCCGACAGAAGTGAAAACTTAAATCTGTGAAATAGCTGTGTTTTTTGTCTGTCTTCCAATCATTGTAGCATTGCAAATTAAAATTTCAGAATGTTTAAATTAAAATCATTAAAATTATTCTGGGTTTCACATCTATCAGCATTCGAAGCAACTATTACATACATTTTTATATCTTCTTTAACAATAATAATAATAATATAATAATATAATAATATAATAATAATAATAAAATAAAGTGTTTGTCTGTCTGCGTGCGCTCTCCAGCGAAATCTGTAGCACACAGGAGTCTGAAATTTTGCCAGGAGAAGGCCATTAACAGGTACTAATGCACCTCGGAGCCGAAATTTTAAAATTTAATTTATTTTTTTGAATTAATAATTTTAATTTTCCTAATGGTTAAATATATGCCTAAATGTATATTATATTTTATACTTAAATTATTCAACTTTCACTCAGTTATCTTTGATCGATTTTTTTTCCGCAAATCAGAATTACCATTCAAATGGATAATTAAAGTTGACAAACAAATTCATTTAGATGAAAATTATATACATTTATATATTTATTATATACATACAATTTAAGCTTTCAAATTTATTATATTGTAATTTTATATTGTATATACTTCGGATAACTTAGTGAAAAGAATGTCAAACAAACTTGTTGGTCAAATAAACTAATAAAATTATAATTATAATTAAAAATAGTTCCACAAATTGAATTAGTGATTAATACATTATAAATAGCTGTGCTAATTGGTATTTGGATTGATAAAAATATTTTTTCTTTGTTTTTTAAATAATTATTTGTTTTGTTATATAATTTGTAAACATTTCAATTTGAGGTTAAGTTAAAAGATGATAAATAAATTGAAAGATTAATAATAATAATATTGAAAATGAGAATGAAGATATCACATTACCTCCAGTTACTATAAATATATTAATAGAATTTTTGAAAGAAAAAGAACAACGTGAAAAGTTTGAAAAACAAAGAATTTCATCAAAAGATATTACAGAGGAAATTGGTTTTGGAGAAAATTGGCATGAAGATTACAGTGAAGCAAACAAAAGCAAATAGTAACTAATTTGTACATTACTTGGAGTATATAATGGGATCAAACCCAAACACTATTACGGAGTACTTTACGCCTCAGTCATCGCAAAAGCGTGCAAGAACTATTTTGTCCCCGGAAAATTTGGTGATGGATTCGGAAGCAACAAAGATAGGAGATCTGTCACTCAAATCATTTAATACTTTTATGACTGATTTGTTGGAGAGTAAGCTTGCGGGTGTTGCAACAAAAGCGGATGTCACCCATTTGGAGCACAGAATTGAATCGATAATAAAAGAAAAAAGACAACTTGAAGATCAATTGGAAGTTTTAAATCGAGCATTAGGCTCTATGAAAGAACAGGTGCTATTAGTGGAAAAACAAAGCCGGCAATTTAATCTTATTTTTAAAGGAGTGGCAGCTAAAAGTAATGAGGATGCCACTCAATCGATCATCGACATCTGCCAAAATATGCTTGGTATTACGGAAAAAGTCAACGTTAAAAGAGCGTTTAGATTATACAGCAAAAACAAATCGGCGTCGCTAGTAAATGTTCCGATCTTTGTAGAATTTGTCACGTACAAAGACGTGATGAATGTTCTTAAAAACACAAGTAAGCTCAAGGGCAAACGAATTTATATTGATCGAGACTATCCGCTTGAAGTCAGACGAATAAGAAGTTCTTTGCTGGCAATCAGAAAAGAAATACTGAAGCATAATGATAAAATATCAGTTCAAATTAAAAATGAAAGCTTAATTGTGGAAAAAACAGTTTTTTGGTGGAAAGAAGGTGAAGGTCTAAGAACGGATACAAATGAAGCAGGTGCCAAAATAATAAGTGATCTTGTGGGTTTCAATCTACAAGAATTTTTCGACAAACTTCAAGATGATTTTCTGAACGAAGCATCCTCGTCAATATCCAATCAGCATGTGAGAAAAGGTTGAGAAAGCGCCGTCTGTTCGACTGTAACCTCTAATAAACTTGTAACTAGTGATAAAAATGTTTTAGATTTAAGTTGTAATACAATTAGAATTTTAGCATATAATATCTGTGGGCTAGGGAATAAATTATTGTTTGTGGATTTTTTTAATTATGTAAGTAAATTTGATATTTTTATATTATTGGAAACTTTTATTATGGATAGGTATGAAATTTTTGATAAATATTTTGTGGAATTTAATCTCTGTTGGGTACCAGCTACGAGAATTAGCAACTTTGGGAGATCAAGTGGTGGTATGTTAATTGGTTATAAAAAAATGGGAAGATTGTCCAAAGCCACGAAATTTGAAAAAATAAATCAAATATCTTTTATAAGCACGGAAATTCAAGGAAAAGTTACCTACGTGCTGCCAGTCTATCTCAATGGTAACAATTGGAATGAAGATTTTCTATTAATATGTGAAATGCTGGAACAGAATAACAAAGTAAGTTTTATACTAGCAGGAGACTTCAATGTACGAATCGCTGAGAACCAATTCATAGTAGAGGAATTGATGGAAATTAACCCAAGCTTAAATCAAGTCAGAAAATCGAACGACAAGATTCTAAATCAACGAGGAAAAAAACTTCTAGAAGCGTGCGATGATTATGGGTTAATTATTTTAAATGGGCGTACACCAAGTGATCCAGACGGGAGTTTTACTTTCTTGGGCGTTATGGGATCCTCAACAAACGATTTAGTTTGTTGTTCAATAGATCTACTGGGAAAAGTTCTGGATTTTGAAACGGGCTCTCTTGTTTTTTCGGACCACATGCCCATCATCACTACGTTGAAATGGGGTGAAAATCAATTTATAAAGCGAAAAGGCCTCTCTCCAAAACTGAAATGGGTGGAGGAAAACAAATCCATGTTCTGTAAAAAGCTTGAAACTGGTATGCGGTATATGGGAGACCTGTCTGAAAGTCCGAGCAAATCTTTGCAATGTCTAACTGAACAAATAAAATTAGCAGCGGGAATTTATTTACATCAATCCAAAAAGGGCCAGGAAACAAAAAAGACTCATAACATGTGGCACGATGCGGAGTGTGAACTAGCTAGGAAAAAGTCATACAAATTTCTCCATAGAGCAGCAAAACTGAATACCGAGGTTTCAAAAGATTTATACCTAAAAGCAAATAAAGATTACAAATATTTGTGCAGAACAAAGAAAAAAAGTTTTTACTCTATTCTATATGCATCATTAAATTATATAAGAAACGGTAAAGAGTTCTGGAGTATAGTAAAAACTTTGCGCCGTAAGGATACTGCAGTTTGCTCGGTTGGGGTCCCAGCTCTTGCTGGTTATTTTAAGTCACTACTCTCACCACAAATGAATTACACAACGGTATTAACAGTGGAACTATATATAGAAAATGATACACTTGATAGTGCAATAAAAATGGACGAACTACAAGATGTTCTAGGTAAATTGAAACACAACAAAGCACCTGGAGCAGACAGAATACCATACGAGTTCTACAAAAATGCACCTAATAGTTTTCTATTATATTTGCTTTCATTTTATAATACAATTTTCGAAACAAGAGAGATGCCACCGTCTTTTAAGGAATCACTCATTTTCCCAATTCATAAGAAGGGTGACAGCTCGGTACCTGAAAATTATAGAGGTATTTCTTTTATGGATTCGGTTACAAAAATTTTTTGCAGCATATTACTAGGTAGATTAGAAAAATGGGTAATGGAAAACAAAGTGCTCAACGAATTTCAAGCTGGATTCAGAAAGGGGTATTCTACGTTTGATAATATATTTAATCTTAAAAGCATCGTAACCCTGCGACTACGCTCTAAGGGGCAAAAAATCTACACATTTTTTGTGGACTTCAAATCAGCTTTCGATACCATTTTAAGATCATCTCTGTTTTATAAACTAAGCAGTGCTAATGTGTCGACGAAATTTTTAAGGGTATTAAGGAGTCTTTATGAAAATACAAAAGCAGCTGTTTGGAATGGCGTTGACCTATCAGAATGGTTTGCTACGGAAATGGGGGTAAAGCAGGGCTGTTTACTCAGTCCTCTACTGTTTGCTTTATTTTTGAACGACTTAGTTGACTTTCTGTGTGGTGGAATACTTATTGATGATCTTCGAATTAAAGTCTTGATGTTTGCAGATGATATAGTGCTTTTGGCGCCAAGCCCCGAAGTATTGCAGAAGATGATAAATCGCCTGGAAGAGTATTGCAATATGTGGAACTTAATTATTAACCTAGGTAAATCGAAGATAATGATATTTAGCAATGGTGGAAAGAAAGCAGCGATAGAAAACTGGTGGCTGAATGGCCAAGCGATTGAAGTGGTAAATTCTTACAAATATCTTGGTATGATCTTGACCCCATAGTTTTCAATGAGTTCACACATGGACCAGCAATTAACCTATGCCAAACAAGCGCTAAATGTGGTGTGGAAGGATCTTGTAACAACATCAACGGTTCCAATTGCAGCCAAAATGCAGGTCTTTGATGCAGTTAGTAGATCAATAATGTGCTACGGATGCCAGATTTGGGGTTGGGAAGCCTATGACCAAGTGGAAAAATTGCAGAGGTTCTTTATTAAGAAAATTCTAGGACTGCCGAGGAACACACCAAACTACATGCTATTATTGGAAACGAATAGAAGTGAAATTTTTGTGCATACACTCAAACTACACTTCAAGTACATAGTAAACGTGTTGCAGCTACCAACAGAGAGACTACCTCGATTTCTGGCTAATGAGATTATAAGAAATAAAACATCCTGGTTTAGAGGCTGGCAAAGTCTGGCTACAATGCATCTGTGCACACTGCGTGAATCTGTAGGTGATATTTGCACATTAACAATTGAACTGAACAGTATTCTGACAAAAGTGAGAACCCAATCTGTAATTTCGAATATGGAAAAAGCCCGAGTTTCAAAAAATCATTACGCCTATAGCACCTTTGCTCTTAACCTGGATGAGCGTCATTACCTACTTACAACTATGGATGTACGGATGCAAAGTTGGATCTTTAAAATACGAGGAGATCTGATAAACCTCAATTACCGGCCTTGGCGATCAGGCAATGCCCAAAACTGTTCTATATGCAATTTCAATGTACGTGAAGATGCTATCCACTTTGTTGCTATCTTTCCAGTTCTTGGAACAATCAGGAAACGGTACTTTGGGTACGATGCATTGTCTCGGCAGGATGTTTTTGATGTGCTAAATGGATATAGAAACTGGAAGGATCTGTATAATTTTTGCCTGGAAGCCTGGAATTATAGAAACCAACTCATTAATGAGTTTAATTACTAACAAAAGAGAAAGAAAAGAGAATGTCCAACCAACAGAGATTGAATCTACTAATGTTTATATACATATGAATGTCTATATGATATTCTTCTATTCACTTTTGCTGTCCAAAATATTTAGGTTCTAATATTCTTGAATTGTTTTAATTTGGTATTTATTATGCAAGCGAACAGACGGACCGCTGGTCCATTGTTTTTTTTGTAGTTAAGCTTAAATAGAACATTTAGTATGTATAATTTTTTTGAACAAACAAAAATAAAGCTTATTATTATTATATTATTATTATTATATTAATCTATGGATGGTTTGTGGGGCGCATCATTTCAACAGCTATAAAATGTGTTTTACAATGTTACAGAAAAAATGAGGTTGAATAGACAAGTATAGTACAGTCGCCAGTATTTGTGCCTAAATTGTAAGATATGGCTGTAAACGACATGGGATACAGCCCTACAACAGTTACTGTAATCTTATCCTTCAACTTATCTACAGTTTTGGAGCCAAGAGCAACATTCTACTAATAACTTTATTATTAAATTATTTTACTATGAAACTCTAAATCGTTACTTCATTTCACAGCAAACAGACAAACAGACATAAAGACGTCAATTTAACGTGAATTTTATATGTATCAAAATACAATTGATCATAAAAGTATTCTTGAAATAAAAGGTTTTTTGAAATTGTTGGTGAAGTTTGTCAAAATACATTTATGACAATAATGGAATGGAGCACAATATTTCAGAGTATTTCGTCATACATATGCCAACCACAGATGAAATTATATGAAAAGAGCCAAAGTGTTATAAGTCAGAGCTAATTATTCCTATCAAAATACTTTTTTGACTAAGTATACACTTTCGATTATTTAAAAAAGCAAAAATTAAAAAATTCCGCATAAACGATTTGTTTATTTTGAAATGGTAACGATGATGATTCAACGTAAACTTAAAACTTAAACGTACAAACCAACCATTAAATTTACTTTAATTCTGTTATAAATTAAATAGTTTAGCGAGTTCGTAATAATCATAATTAGTCCAGTAAATAAAGGTCGAAAAAGATCAAAAGCTCGCAAAAATCCTGTCACGGACGGGACCTGGCGGAAATTGTTGGTCTTACCGAGTACTTTGACGTGAGAAAAATTACCTTGGGGTTCCGACCCTGTGAGCCTGGAAAATGGTCAAAGTGTCCCTCAAAGTGTCAGAAGTAGTTTCCGGGTCATATCTCCGGAAATATGGCAGTTAGGGCATTCCTGTTTAGCCAGAAATGAAGGTGAGCTAATTATCTACAGAAATGGTCCTAATCATTTTTTTCGCAACATTGATACTTTTTGCAAAAACGGGTAGTGAAAAATTGTCAAATTTGAGACCATGAAAAAACGCCAGATTCTCATCAAATTTGAGAACTGAGGGCTTGGAAATACCCACAGCTCCATGTTTTGGCCTAAAAAATTTGACCTGCAAATGACAATGGCTTTCTCGTTGTATTTGCGAAATTATCGCGGCCATATAGGAGCATAGGAAGGATCAGTCACACACAAATTTAAATTATACATGTACTAATTTGTTATGTCGCTGTAAATGCGTTATATATTGTCGATTTCTAATTTAATAATTTATAATAAATGACGTTTTTATTCGCCTACATATTAAAGTGTTACTTTATTACTGTGATTTACGGCCTAAAAGTGTCACTTTTTAACTATTTATTTTGTTGTCATAGCTACGTCCAAAAAAGTAAAAAGCATTTGTATTTGTTTAAATTCTATGAAAAATAAAATTTTTTATCAAAGCAACCCTTAAATTCAAAATTTCATTATCCAATTAAAATAGTTGTTATCATTTGTTGTCATAGCTACACAATAATTTGAAAAAAATAATTAATATTTTGTCAAAGGTTACTTGTTCCACATATTTTTATTTTAAAATTTATGAAAATTTATAATTTTAATTTAGAATAAACAAATTTTCTTAAAATATTTTGCTTGCGGCGAATAAAAAATAGTAGATGATGCACGGACGTAAGCTATTTTGGACTTAATGTGGGTGCAAATCTCGGCTAGCGCCTCGACTCCACATCCGTCCAAAATCTTTAGCTTTACGTCCTAGCATCATAATGTACTATTGTTGACGATTAATACAAGAACAATAACAATATAAGTCCACGAGGGACGCGTGAAGCCAGTGTGTGTGTGTGCCATGTGTGCGCGCCTGCGCGGACCGATATTATACACGTAATATACGCGCCGCCACGTGAAGCAGAAAAAAAGAGGAAATTATCATAAATAATTTCAGAGAAACTTTTTCAATTTTTTTTCTTTGTGGATTAAAAACAATGGCATTATTTATATCAATGGAAAGCTGAGAATCTCAGCTTTACTTTTATATAAGTAACAATACCCAAAACATTCCTCGGAAAGAAAAAAAAGTTTCTGAAAAATTTGGCCAGTTTTTTTCCCGTGTGGGCGTAAAATCAACTTTTAAAGAGCCCTGGAAATTTCTAAACAATTTGAAAAATACGATCGAAAACTAGACATTCTAAGCTACAAATTGGTGTAACTTATAAGGCACTTTAATAGACAATAAATCTTTTATTAATGATTTTCCGCGGACTTTCCGAAACTCCATGAAAGTACTCAAAATGGAAATTAATAAATTCCCATTTGTTTAAAAGTGCGAGAAAGCCACTGTGGCAAACTTTCTGAGATGTTTCAAGACCCCCACAGGTACAATAATCAAGAAAGAAACATATAAAAACACAATTTTTAAAAAAAATATGAATCAATTTAAAACAGCGTCAGAAAACCGGATAAAAAGAAACTTTGACCGCCGTTTGCACTCGCTTACAAACGTGATAACAGGAATTTTATCACAGGATGTGACAGGTACGGGTTTTCTCTTTCACATGAATTTTGAATCATCGAAAAATATTGAATTTTGACCGAGTTATCCGCTAATTTGTCCGCCGCTCCTTAGTAAATACGTGTAAAGCGGCGTTCTGGCTCCATGATGAAGAGAAAAATGCAGGACAAGGTTCGAGTCCGTTATCTCGGAAACTATCGGGTTTACGATAAAAATGATTAGGACCATTTCTGTAGATAATTAGCTCACCTTCATTTCTAGCTAAACAGGAATACCCTAACTGCCATATTTCCGGAGATATGACCCGGAAACTACTTCTGACACTTTGAGGGCCATTTTCCAGGCTCACAGGGTCGGAACCCCAAGGTAATTTTGCTCACGTCAAAGTACTCGGTAAGACCAACAATTTCCGCCAGGTCCCGTCCGCGACAGGATTTTTGCGACCTTTTAACCTTTATTTACTGGACTAAATTACTTTTGTTATGATTTATTATCATCGTTTTTTAAATTAATTTTTTGTATTTCTTTTATGTAGATTAATTCAAAATAGAATTTTTAAGACAATCGAATTGTATGTCAACCAATTACATATGATTCACCGGAAATAATCTAGAAATTGGTAATATTTGTTTGTATACAAATATGTATAAGAAACCACAAATGTTTCCAGGAAAAGTATCTAAACAATAAGAATCGACTATGACGTATGAATTCGAACAAGATTATTATTAAATTTGAAAGTAAAATTTATAACTAAAAGCGGTTGAATGAAAAAAATATTATCTCTACTCGTGTGTTGTTATTTTTTTGTTATATTATTAAACCTTCGATAGCTCAGTTGGTAGAGCGGTGGACTGTAGATGTAATTGCTAAAAGTAATCCATAGGTCGCTGGTTCAAATCCGGCTCGAAGGAATATGTTTTTTATAAAGACATTTTTGTTGCTTTTGTAATGTTTTATATGTCCAATTTTGATTTTGTCCCTGATGATCTTATATTTAAATTATTATAATTTCTTTAGCAGTTTAAACAATTCACAGATATTGTTTGGATTAATATCATATATCATTGGATCAATATCGTAAATCCATGATGTCTGTTTTTATATTCTTGTAATTCTTTAATTTTATATTCTTGTAATTACAATAAGCAAATGTTTTCTTCCCGACGTAAGTTGGGAAATTGTTGTTCTTGTGTAGGATAAGGTTTATCTTTGTTGAGATTGGAGAACCTATTTGGATGTGTACCAGCGGTTGTGGTTTGTGGATCAGTTCTACGCATTGGTGATCAATCTTCTGAGTCAACAGGTCGTTGTCCGTTTTTGCTCGTTAAAATTTAGTTCTCATCAAGATGACCTTAATGAGCTATTAAGTGACATTCTTTTCATATTGTTTAAATCACCTCTGAAAAACCAGATGAATGTCGCATAATTAATAAATGGTTAAAAATGGCTTTGTATTTTGTGGTGATGATTTTTAACATTTTTTCAACTAATATTCGCATGACCTATCAGAGCTTTGTTGAGAGTCTTTGCTGGTTGCTCAACTGCCGGTATAATGTTTTGATCTGCAACCTTAATTTTGCAGCAAATAATGTTACAAAAAGATTGTACGATTAATATCAAAGTTCAGCAAGGTGCATGTTTTGGTAGCGTCTTTCAGATTATATGTCATTCGCCAAAACTTGTGACTACTTATTTCTTTTGATTTCAAAAAGCAAAGGTGAACTTATCAAAATTAGCCAAAATTGGTTGCTACATAAAACTGACCATAAATAGACAAAACTCACGCAATCGCCTCCTTAAAGATCAGCGTGGTGCATGTTTTGGTCTCCTCTTTCAGATTATATGTCATTGGCCAAGATTTGTGACAACTTACTTCTCTTGACTTCAAAAAGCAAAGGTTAACTTTTGGTTCAAAAATTCTTTTGAAAAAATGTGCTGTAGAGAAGCTTTGGATATCCGTTTTATCAAAATTAGCTAATATTATATGGTTGTAGTGATGGGTAACCTTAGCTAAATTAGCGATCCGTTCAGACCGGATCGTTCAATTGCACTGAACGATTTAAAAACATCGGTCTTCGCCATAGGCGTAACTAGGTAGGGGCCCAGAGGGCCCGGCCCCCCCTAGAAGAATTTTGGCCCCCCCTAGAAAATGAAATTAATGAAACATATATGTCTGTTAGAGAAAATGAAATTGTATTTTTTAATCAAGTAAATCACTTTTTACAATTATTTCAAAAGAGAATTGGTGGTTGCGATATATGATCACTGCGATAGAAAAAACCATCTACCATTAAAGTATTGGAATCAATCAAATCGAACTAGATTTTGACAATCTTAAAAAACTTACAGTTCATACCATTGATCTTCGTTTCAAATTAATAAGTAAACTTCAACTTTAAAAAGTTTGTCATTTCTCGTGAGGGTTAGGCGACAGAGGTCCATTCTCCAAACCAAAAATGTTGTCAAAAGTGTAGTAGGGAGCAAATTTTGGGATTACGGGATTGCCATATTTATTTATTTATTTATTACTCCATTAACAATTCCATACTGAATATCCCAAAGATGAAGTTCCCAAAGATTTCCATTTTACTCGATTTTTCGCTTTTCGTCGCCAAAAACAGCTCGCATGTTGAACAATGCTGTCCTTCCATCTTCTTCTAGGTTGACCTCTACTTTTCTTGCTTGTTGGTGTCCAAACCTCTATAATTGATGGTATTCGGTATGGAGGATACCTTGCAACATGGCCAGCCCAGTTCCATTTCAATTCATTCGTGGTAGATACAACGTCTTTCACTTTGGTTTTCTTTCGGATCTTCTGATTGCTTATTTTGTCTGATATTCTTATCTTCAGCATAGATCTCTCCATATTCCTATGATCAATAGCTGGTTTGTTTTTATCATCTTCAGTTAAAGCCCATGTTTGAGAACCATAATTGAACACGGGAAGGATACAAGAGTCATATAATCTTCTTTTGGTGGTAAATTGGAAGTTGACTTTTGAAAAACTTCTTTAAACTCCAAAACGAACGAACGCCATGCTTTTGATATTCGGTCATCGATTTGTTTTTCTTGTCTGTTTTTGAAAGATTGCACTTGGCCCAAATATACGTTATCTTCAACCGCTTCGTATTCAATGTTTTCGATTTGAATAACATTTTGGTTGTTCATTATCTTAGTTTTCATTACATTTTGTGTCAGAAATATTGGCCGGGTTTGATCGATGAAAACACGATATCCTGTTAAAAAGTAAGTTATATTAGGTTTGCATGGAGAGATCAGTTTTTGTTGATTTGTAAACTTTTCATTAAAAACTTATCACTTCACCGCTTCACAGTCAGAATGTAGCTGCAGCCGCTGTTATTGGTATTATGAGTTAACGTGAGGTTTTCTATATTGCTGGCAATAGCTGTGAGTTTTCACTAGCGAAGATGAGTCCTTTCATATATTTCTATATATGCGGGCTTTAATCCTTGAAAAAGACTAACATTTGAAATATTAACCCAAATTTAGTTTTCGTGCTGTATATTTTTTAATAAAAATATTTGCATCTCTTTAGCTTGTACTGAGTAAACTAGAAAATCAAAGCAACCCATTAGCTTGTAGATTGACTAATGCCTCAATGAAACCGAAAACCGAAACATCTAAAATATTAAAATATTTTTAGATTGGAAAAGTTTCTTTTTTCGATGGTATATCAAACAAATTTACCATCCTAAGTCGAAGCCGTATTAAAGTTTGTTTTAACGATTATATTTAACGTTACATGGAGCAGCAGACAAGGGATGTTAAATGGATTATTGAGCTTCTCACACTGCTGGATAATCGAGCACAGATTACAACGACAGTGCATCTGAGGATGTGGTTCCGGTCGATTTACTAGAGGAAAACAATTTGTAAAAATAAAATGCAACGCCGTATTAAGTCAAGCGTAATGCCTTTATTAAAACCGTTTTGGTCAGAATACAAGTACATAAAATATTAAACTGGTCACCGCAAATGGAAGCGAAATGAAAATATTTCAGAAAAGTGGTCATAGGACATTGAGAACCTTATTTGCAACGAATGTATAATAATTGTTTGACCATTCCACCAACAAGTGTGGAATCGGAACGGGCTATTTCAGCCTCTGAAAATAATATATCCAAATTAAGTAATAGGCTTGACAATAAATCAGTTGACGCAATACGTGATTTTATTTTTCCTTTGTTTTAGCACCGGGTGGTACGAAATTTGTTAAAAAATTTAAACACAAGGAAAGTTTAAAATTAAATTGTGCTCGAACGGGTTAACCGAATCTAATATTTTTTTTTATTTGAAAGGTACTAAGTAACACTTTATCAAAACTTTGTACTGATAAAAAAACAAAACAGTCAATGAACAAAGTGTTCATTCGAAAGGTGATTTGAATGTAACTTATATATATATATATATATATATATATATATATTAGACTGGTCGTTAAAAACTAAATTTTCCGAGACGCCCCCTAGAAAAATTCTTCGTGGTCAAAAAACCACAACAGCTCTATTTTTTTTTTTTTTAAATCAAAAGAACACGTGCCGCAAAATCGTCAAAGTTGAATTTTTGAAAAATTCGTAGATTTTTTCAAATATCTCATAAAATATCCAGATGTCAAAAAAAATCTCATAACCATTTTTGTAGGAAATTTAATTTTCTACAAAAAAAGTCCATGTCATTTTTTCCCGAAAACGTATAGTTCTCAAGATATTTTGAAAATGAACTTGTAAGTTTTCGTAATTTTTAAAAAACATAAAAAATAAAGATGACGGAAAAGTCCTAATTTTTTTCTTATGCTATAGAATGAAATGTATAAAAAAATAATCGTGACAAAAAAACTTAAAATTATTACTTTTTCGTCGAAATTTTCATCATTTGGTTTTACGAGTTTTGAAGAATTTCAAGTTTTATTTGAAAATATCTTCAGAAATATAGGTTTTAGGAAAAAAATGACTTGGACCTTTTTTGTAGAGAATTAAATTTCCTACAAAAAATATTATGTGATTTTTTTTCACATCTGCATATTTTATGAGATATTAACAATTTTATCAAAAAATAAACTTCGATGATTTTGCGGCACGTGTTCTTTTGACTTAAAAAAAAAAAAATTAGTGCCGTTGTGGTTTTTTAACCACAAAGAATTTTTCTAGGGGGCGTCTCGGAAAATTTAGTTTTTAACGACCAGTCTAATATATATATATATATATATATATATATATATATATATATATATATATATATATATATATATATATATATATATATATATATATATATATATATATATATATATATATATATATATATATATATATATATATGTTATACATGTTCAAAATATAGAAAATCAGCGTTTCTTTTCCTCTTTTTAGAAACAATGATGCAGCAAGTTTTTGCAATGGAACCGTTGAATTGAAGAATAGGATTATGGACAATAATATCAAAGCTACAGGTTGAAAGTGTTTTACTTATTAAGAAAATAGGCGTCCCCATTAATTTCAAAAATAAACAAACCATGTAGGTTATTTAAAGAAATCGGTGAAATATATGCAAATATGTCAACAAATGAAGTGATTTGATTGGTTTTAGATTAGTATATAAGTCTGAATTTATAAATGATATTATTCTGATTATCATTATTTTCTGCACACAAACTTTTTTATAGGCGTAGCAACGTACGCCGGGTCCTGCTAGTTTAAAATAATCAAAACATATCATAGAAAAATTTTCGTCTATCAAAACCTTAGAAAGCATGAATTGTTGTGGGACCTTGTTCTTAAAAGTTTTTTATGTGTTGTTGTGACATACCTTGTAATTTCTACTACCAAACACATTTTATTTTTAAAAAAAATAGCGTACCATCAAAGAATATTCCATAACTTAGAGTAAGGGATGGTATAGTTGATTGAAAATACTTCATCCGCTAACACCCCTAAGATATCACTTTGGCTAATGAGATTGCACTGCTATTGTCAGTGGTATACGATATCACAAGATAACTCATATGCCAATAGCAGGGACTAAAGTACGCGTGGTTGTCACACCCATAGATCAACAATTTTAAATTTTACAAATCTTCCTGCGGAAAGCTAAGTAAATTAATTGGTATTAATGCGCATTGTTACCGTTTGTAAATCACTATCGGCCAAGTGTCACCATTTTTAATTATTTTATTTATCATGATTGCCATCCAGGTTTAATCATACATAAGCTATGCTTCTTTATATAGAATTTATGCGATTTTCGTTTCGTAATTGTGAGCTTTAAATCATGTGAGCTTTAAACATGTATTACATACAACTTCAAACCAACAATTTTGATATACAAATGTAATTGTTTCAGGTTATACTATCTTTTCTACGTTCAATATTTATTTAGCATGATGACTAGAATGCAAATTGCAAAAGACAGTAGCAATATAACTTTAAAAAAACTGCATTATAGATCAATTTTTATTATTTTTATGAATTCATGAATAAAAAATAATAATTTTAATGGTATTTAATAAAACGTAAAAAAAAAACAATAAAAAAAATTTGCCAGTCCAGGAATTGAACTCACGATCTACAGAACATCAGTCGAGCGCGTTATCCACATTGCAATTTCAAACGTTAAGAAAGGATGGATGTGTTTCATATTTAAAAATATTTTCCTGATTTAAAAATTGGTAACGCGAATATAGATTTTAGTCCATATAAAATTTTGCAACGCGGCTAGAAAAGTTTTCACTTCAAAAATATGGAAGGGCTGAAATCTCACAGCTCTGAGATATCAAGACTTCGGTGTGGGTTAAGGATTTTGATTAAGTTTTCGGCAAAAAACTTTTATGGGGAGATGGTTTTTAGTTTGGGGCAGCGATGTATATCAAACATAACTCTTTGTTAAAGTACAAGTATTTTTTATCTCTGTTTAGAAATTTATTACAAAACTAACAGGAAACATCAATGCGTTGCCGGAAAATTTTAATCAAAATTCCAAAAATATTGTTAAATTAAATAAAATCAAAGTTTTTCAAAATTCCAAAAATATTTCAAAAATTAGAATAAAATCAAATATTTGAATTTTTTCTAAATTCCAATAATATTTCAAATATTCTTAAAAATCCAAACTTTTCCCAAAATTCTAAAAATATTGCAAAAATTATTACAAAATCACAAATTGAAAATTTTTTCAAAATTCCAAAAATTATAATAAAATCAAAAATTAAAAATTTTTCAAAATTCTAAAAATATTCCAAAAAATCTTACAAAATCAAAAATTCAAACTTTTTCCGAAATTCTAAAAATATTGCAAAAATTATTACAAAATCAATAATACAAACTTTTTCGAAATTCCAAAAATATTTCAAAAACTATAACAAATTCAAAAATTTCTATGTCCAATTTCATTTACTTCAAAAAAACAGCTACATTTTTTTTTCGAAAAAATTGGCTAAAAAATAAATGAAATTATTTTTTGACACACTTGACAACATTTTTTTGACAAACTTATAATGCAATAATCTAGTTTTTGATCTCACATACCAATCCCTACCATCAAAATTTCTCCAAATTTAATTTTCCTACTCGTAATCACTTAAAATGAACGTTTTTTAAGCCAAAAATATGAAAATTTGCTATTTTTGACACACATAATGATTTTTTTGACACACTTCCGGTACAGTTATCGAATACAGCGTCCTTTCGGACCTGTCACTTGTGAATACCGATTTTTAGAAAAAAAAAGTTTTCCCTGCAGCGTAGGTAATGACGGACGGCCGAGCTACAGAAAGACATACATTATTTTTTTGCTTTTTTAGAATCAGTAGGTCCTAAAACGTCGAGAAATGCCAAAAAAGTGGAGGTAAGAATTTCACTTTGAGCTCATGAATGTAATACTTAGGTCTTTCAGACCGAAGTAATATAATTAACATTATATTCGCACTGAGAAAGTAAAATAAGCGTCACTGCTACGATCGATGCACAAACAATAATAATGGCCGAAAACTGTGCAGAGAGTGACAGAAAGCTTATTGTGTGAGAAAGACAGGAGACCAGTTTCGTTATCTTCACCACTCCGTGTTGTTTGCTGGGTGTTAAGTAACATCGGTAGATGCCTGGCGAGGATAACTGATCGATCGATAGTTGATCAGCTATCGACCACTGAAAATTGAAAAGTATTTCAGTACTAATATCGCTATTAAATAATGGGGGTTGGTGGTAGAAGGATTAAAATTAAGGGCTATATGTATTTTTAATGCCAAATCATAAAAAAATTAAAATAAAAAATTTTCTCTGAAAAACAATAAAAAAATTTTGGGGTGGGCCACACTTATCACTTGGGGGTACAAAAAATAGTTTACGATCTATTCTCAGACCTAGCAAATATAAAATAGAATAAAGTGCAGATAAGGATATCCACTAAAGGCACCCTTTCTGGACTAGTATTATGAAAGAGGTCAAATCTGGGCCAGATACGATTTTCCCTACCACTACTTCTACCACTGGTAGGGACCAGATCAGTCAATCTGGACAGTTCGGGCCAGATCAGGACAAATATTGCGTGCCCTAATAGTGAAATCAGGTATGATTTCTGATAGGGGCTACATACAAATACCCTATTAGTGCTCCTATTATTACAACCTGAACATACTTGAACAAAATGCTAGTCGGGTTATTACCAACATATTTCTTTACCCTTGTTTCTATGTCCTTTCAAATCAATCGATTTTTATGAATCAAATTGAAAACAAATAAATAATGCCCTGTCCTAACATGGTATCGTTGTTTATGTTTTTGTTTATCTATTGCTGGAATACAAAGACAGTTAAGCAGAAAAATAGAATAAATAGTCATTGTAAAACATGCGCGGAATTTCCGTTTTCGTTTTTCTTTCAAACAATAACAATATTATTGTTTTTTTTCTATTACAACTTTAATGAAATTACTATTAATTCATAAAAATATACGAAGTACTGAATTTAATACGTAGAAACTATTGAGGTAGGTGAAACGAGGGAAAAAACTTGATAAGATGCAAAACAAGTTCATTGAAGATTTGTTTTGAAATTTTATGGAGTTTTCTGCAAAAAAATTTTTAATTTCTTGATCCATATACCCATTTTCATTAACTGGGATTTATTCTGGTAAGTTCTTTTGAAAAACTGTTGTTCCAACCTTGTTCCAATAACTCCTATTAAATCATAAAATTAAAAATTTAAAAACATTTAATAACTGGTAACAATACTTTAACCCACTTAAGGATATATGTATCCTTAAAAAAATTAAAAATGACCCAAATACAATTCTCAAAATTTTACAATTACGAACGTTTATTGGTAACAATCAAAAATTGTCAGAAAACGAAATATGTTCACACATTAATTATGGAAAAGCGAAATTGTCATACATTTCATATAAATTATAAAAGAATGTAATTGTCTTTTAAATTTTTAAACTGAAAATTAAATTTTTGTACACGAAATATAGGCGGAGCTGTTGACTTTTTTAAACTTCAAGGATAAAGATAAATACAAGTAAAAATATTGCGACGCTGATGGCTGACTTCACCACAGCTCTGGAAACATAGTGTTCTGGATATATAATGAGCTAACATCCATAAAATACTTTAATTAAAAGCTAACCAATATTATGAACTTCGTAGTTCTAATAATAAAAATATTAAAGCAGGCAGTAGTATCCCAACAAACATAAATTCTGTTGTACGAGAAAAAGTAAAAAAAATTTATTGGAAGTGACAAAGCGGAAGTTAGGATGCAGAACTGTTGTAAACCGTACTAAATGTGTATGTACCAAATTTCATCCAACTCGATTATCAGGTACAGAAGCTATTGAGCTTCCAAAATAACAGGTGCTTGGAGGACCCCCTACCACTTTGTTCACTATCGCTAAAAAAACTAATCAGTTCCTTGCCATACCTATTTGCATCTTTTTGCAAAGTGTAATCAAAATTACTTAATGAACGAATGTTGTATGCTTCCAACAAACATTGAAACAATAAACAGGTGTTCGGGAGGACCCCCACCACTTATCCCAATATTGTCCAAAAACTAGTCAATTCTTTGTCAATAAAGTCTTTATCTTTTTTCAAAGTGCCATTAAGATTGATTAATGAATGAAATCTGTATGCTCCCAACAAACTTTAAAAACAAAGTGTGATAAGTCAGCAGTTGTATGGTAGATCCCCCGCCACTTTGATCAATGTGTCCCAAAACATGATAATTATCTTCTTACACTAATTGAAACCTTTCCATAAGTTTTATCATAATCACTTCAGTATTGTAGGCTGTAGTGTGCATAAAGATACTGAAAAAACCACCAACAATTAAAAAAAAAATTTTTACCGGAAGTAAAAAACCGGAAGTTAGGACGCAGAGTTTTTGTAAATCATACTAAATGCTTATGTACAAAGTTTCATCCAATTCGTTTATCAGGTACAGATGTTAATGAGCTTTAAAAAAAAACAGTTGTATGGGACACCCCCCACCACTTTGTTCACTATCGCTCAAAAACTAATCAGTTCTTTGCCATACATGTTTGCATCTTTTGCCAAAGTGACATCAAAATTCGTTCACGAACGAATGCTGTGTGCTCCCAACAAACATTGAAAAAAGTGTGACACATTAAACAGGTGTTCGGGAGGACCCCCCACCACTTATTGCAATATTATCCAAAAACTAATCAGTTCTTTGTTACTTAAGTTTCCATCTTTTTCCAAAGTTTCATTAAAATAAATTAATGAACGAAGTCTGTATGCTCCCAACAAACTTAAAAAACAAAGTGTGAAAAGTCAGCATTTGTATGGTAGACCCCCCACCACTTTGATCAATGTGTCCCAAAACATGATAATTATCTTTTCACACTGATTGGAACCCTATTCCATAAGTTTCATCATAATCACTTCATTATTGTAGGCTGTAGTGTGCATAAAGACACTGACAAAACTTTAAAAAAGTACAAAAGATTTTTTTTTACCGGAAGTAAAAAACCGGAAGTTGGGATGCAGAACTATTTTAAACCGTACTACATACTCATGTACCAAGTTTCATTCAATTCGCTTATCAGGTACAGAAGTTAAAGAGCTTTCAAAAAAACAGGTGCTCCAGGGACCCCCCACCACTTTGTTCACTATCGCTCAAAAACTAATCAGTTCTTTGCCATACATGTTTGCATCTTTTTCCAAAGTATCATCAAAATTCGTTCACGAACGAATGCTGTGTGCTCCCAACAAACATTGAAAAAAGTGTGACACATTAAACAGGTGTTCGGGAGGACCCCCACCACTTATTCCAATATTATCCAAAAACTAATCAGTTCTTTGTTACTTAAGTCACCATCTTTTTCTAAAGTGTCATTAAAATAAATTAATGAATGAAGTCTGTATGCTCCCAACAAACTTAAAAAACAAAGTGTAAAAATTCAGCATTTGTATGGTAGACCCCCCACCACTTTGATCAATGTGTCCCAAAACATGATAATTATCTTTTCACACTAATTGAAACCCTATTCCATAAGTTTCATCATAATCACTTCATTATTGTAGGCTGTAGTGTGCATAAAGACACTGAAAAAACTTCAAAAAAGTACAAAAAAAATTTTTTTACCGGAAGTGAAAAACCGGAAGTTGGGATGCAGAACTATTTTAAACCGTACTACATACTCATGTACCAAGTTTCATCCAATTCGCTTATCAGGTACAGAAGTTATAGAGCTTTTAAAAAAACAGGTGCTCCAGTGACCCACCACCACTTTGTTAACTATCGCTCAAAAACTAATCAGTTCTTTGTCATACATGTTTGCGTCTTTTTCCAAAGTGTCATCAAAATTCATTTACGAATGAATGTTTTATGCTCCCAACAAACATAAAAACTTTGTGGAAAAAACTACCTGTTGTATGGTGGACCCCCCAACCCTTTATCCAATGTACTCCAAAAGCTGATAAAATCTTTCTCATGTTATTTAAAAGCTTTTCGCAACGTTTCATGAAAATCGATCGGTAATTGTAGGCTACAGTAGGGATAAACACCTGAAAAAAAAACTTTTTAACCGGAAGTGACAAACCGGAAGTTGGTATGCAGAAATATTGGAAACAGTACTAAAACCTTATATACTAAGTTTCACTAAGATCATAGCCCGGGATCAGAAGTTATTCAAGATTTAAACTTAGAGGTGTTCGGGAGACCCCCCGCCATTTTGTCCAAATTTGAAATGAATCCAGATCTTCCATTTTCAAGTGAACCTGTATCATTTGCCAAAGTTTCATCAAGATCCTATGCAGAAAACTCACCCACCCACCCATATACTGCAGAAGCGAAATGAACAATGATATAGAAAACCGAACCTGATCTAAGTTTTAAGGCAACAATTTCAATAGTTCAGCTTGCAGACGTATTTTATTTAAATAAAAACGATAGGAAACATCTATATTAGGAAGTCAAGAATTTGTTTTTGATAACTTGCAACAAATTTGAAATAAAAAAGTTAGATTAACTGTTACTCCACTCCAAATCCACCCCAAAACTCCTGTTGCAAGTTAATTGTTTGATGTGCTATATACAAAATCAACCTTTTAGCAGAGATTTTGTAGAGAGGAGTTCGTTGTTATCGTCATTTTCATCATCCAAGGTTGATTCTTGTGCTGTTCATATTGGCTTTTATTCATGTATCATGTAGAAAAGTTAAACCATATACATTGCACATTAAACATGTACTTGGCCTACAATAAATAGCCATACATACCGCATAACGTCTACGAAATTAAAATTTAAAAACTTTTTCTCTATAATTATTATACTACTTTTGTTTTAAAGAAAACCTCATACCTACATAATTTTAAATTAGGTATGGAAAACTGTTTAAAAATTTAAAAACTACTAACTAATTTTGTTGTGGACATATTTGTATTATTTATTCAGATGACAAGTAAGAAATAAGTGGCATCAATGACAAATAAAACACAAATATGTGTGTACAAACTTCATTATATATTATAATAAAAAAATTAATATAGAATTATTCCTTAGTTATTAAAAACAACGAATTGAGGTCAAGAATAAAATGTTTGAAATTTCAATCCTCTAATCGTCCTAAAATTAAAGTGTTTCCATTTGCATCCACCTCTCATGAATTAAAAATTTGATATATATTTTTCTTAAAAATGTTGTTGTTGTTTTATTTAGGTTGTTTTGATTATTTTGGCTGCGTTCGTTTCTGTTTTTATATTCACCTCTTACGATCCGAGGTGAAATTATATGAAAGTAGAATATGTGTCCATGATAGAAATTAAATTTTAACTGAAATAAAAATTAAATTATATTCAAGTAAAAATAGATTGTTCATTTTATTCTTACTTGATGAGTTTTGTACGGATACTGTTGCTCATTTAGAAATGAAAAACCGCTTCTACTTCCTACTTAAAACTGAGACTATCTCAATATAAAACTAAATATCATTATAAATCTCAGTATAAATCATAATGTTTTACCTATCTGCTATAGTACCAGGTACATACATACCACAATAATATTTTATATTAGTGTATCTGGTTCAATTTAATTCATTTTTATTTATGTTTGTTAATTATCATTCATGGATAGAGCTTCCAGTCGTCCCGATTTCGGCGGGATTGTCCCGACGTACAAGTTTTGTACCGACGTCCCGCTTTAGCACCAAAAAATCCCGCCTAGCACCAATCTACCAAACTTTAAAAAAAAAATCCTGCGGTGTATTTATATATTGCTTGCTGTCTGTCGCGGTTAAATAATTTTCTGATTGTTGTGTTTCCGATTAAACGATAAACTACCAAATGCAAATACAAACTATATTTCTATATGAATAACGCCCAGTGACAATGCTATAATTCTGTGAGCATATAATGATTTACATATGGGGCATTCTACGTGAACTGGAATTCCATCACGCGATAAAAATTATTTGAAAGTGCATATTTTAAACTATATTAAAAAAAAATTAAAAAAACGTGTCATACATTCCGAAAAAATGATTTTAATCTTTAAAACCTCAAAATAAGGAAGAAAACTACCCTCAAAATTTTTTTTAATATTTTTATCGTATTCTACGGAAAAATGCTAACGAACTAATATTTTTTAAAAAAATTTTTATTGGCATTAAACTTCCTACAAAATGGAGACGTTTGTCGTTCAAGAAAAAATTTCAAATTTGTGACCGTCACCGACGGCAAAGGGGTTGGCCAAAAAACCTAAAAAAAATTACGAAATCGCTTTCTAATGGAGTACTATCAATCCCCAAAATTTGGGCGAAAACAAATTTTTGGTTGTTCCAGTTCACGTGGAATGCCCCATATACATATTCTTATTTGACATCCGATGTATTTTGTAGTTGTCGCTTTAATTTTGTTGGGCTTATTATTAATTAATTAGTTTTATTGAAATATTAAAACAAAAAACAAAGTTAATCTTAAATTTTACTAAATGACGTTTATTTTAATGCCTATGGTTAAGAAATAAATGGACATTAGAAATTTTTTTACTTCTAACCAAATTCGAGCAAGAAATCAACAGTTGGAGGATTTGGAAATTTTAGAAGATGTAGTAGCAGAGAATGATGATAATGAAAATTGTCAAGAAGATATTTAGTTGGTGAAGGTGATGCTGTTTGTGTATCCGAATCCGATATTGACGAAGAAAGTGCTGCATCTTCAATAGCTGAGAAGCATAAACTATCAAAGCGGCATGTAAAGTTTAATAAAAATTGGAGCAAGAGCTTTGATCGACTCTTAATTGGCGCAACATAAAATGACATAACTAAAAATGACATAAACATTCTAAGTCTCAACTCTCAACGGCATATCAGCAATTTGAAAGCAAGTTTGTCTAAAAAACATCATTTATACCAACAAATAGTACCATTGGCCAAATAAATGTCATTGTAGAAAAAAAAATTTCGAGCGCGCTTGTTTTGGTCACTGCGCTCGCATTTGATAATTTTTTAAAATATATTAGGCGGCAATATAAATTAGTCTATAGGCTTCAAATTTGTAAATCCGCCACTGTGTACCGAACAAATTTCAGTACAGTTCAGAAATTCAATCCAAATGAATACAAAATTAGATAATTCGGTGTTGGAACTTGTTCGGTACAGTCGAAAAGAATTCACTATAATAAAAATATTATTCCAATTGTTTGTAACTGCCACATGCTTTCTAATACCGTAAAAAAGGGTATTTCATCTTTTAAAAAATTTGATGTGTTAAAAATTAATGTAATTGTTAATAATTTTTTTAATGAATTCAGTGCTTCCACTAAATGAACTTAAAGAAATGTTTGAATGGATCGGTACTAAATGGCCAGAACTACTTCCTCATGTGTAAACAAGATGGCTTAGTCTAGTCTATCATCTGCTATAAAAAGACTAATAAAAAATTTTTAGCCTTTAAGAAGTTACTTTCTGACCAAAAAATATTTCAAATACAATTAAAATGTTTTTCTATGATAGCATATGAAAATAGCTATTTAGGTATTAAGGGTATAAAGTATGACTTTTCCGCTTGAGAGTGAAATTGTTGCTCGAGGCGTCAGCCGAGAGAAATACGCACTCGAAAGCAAAAAGATACTTTATGCCTGAAGTGCATACAAGATTTTTGAAGTGAAAAATTCTTTAGGCGCACCACACACAGATTTTTCCGTAGGTATTAAGTTAGGCTGATCCGTGACGCTCTGAAATGAAAGACTTTATTAAGGCTTAAAATAAAATATATCTATCATTTTTTAACGTTTCAAATTGCGTTGTGGATATCGTGCTCGACTGATGTGTGCTGTAGGTGCTGAGTTCGACTGCTGGTACATATTTTTTTTTTGTTTTTTTTTAATTTTTATTAAATACCATTAAAATTATTTTTTTTTTTATTTATGAATTCATAAAAATAATAAAAATTTCTTTATACGAATTTTAAAAATTGATCTATAACGCAGTTTTTTAAAGTTATATTGCTACTGTCTTGTGTAATTTGCATTCGAGTCTATATATATATATATATATATATATATATATATATATATATATATATATATATATATATATATATATATATATATATATATATATATATATATATATATATATATATATATATATATATATATATATATATATATATATATATATATATATATATATATATATATATATATATATATATATATATATATATGACCCTCGGAGTACCTAGGGCCCAGGGCGAGTATTTCTAACTCATCTCCTGGAACTTTACATTAATTCTGTTTTGGAGCCGCTGAACACGAATATGATATCTACGATGACCTTCGGAGTACCTAGGGGCCAGGACGGGTTACATGAACCTCATCGGCTGGAACTTTCCATAAATACAGCTCGAAATTGATCGAAGCTCGTTACTCGGAGGTTTTTGGAGTCGCTGCACACGAATATGATGTTGCCGATGACCCTCGGAGTACCTGGGACCCAGGGCGGGCTAAAATTTCTATAATTAAAACTCGATTATTTAATTTTTTTAATTTTTTTTTTTATTATTGAAAAGAGTTATACAAAAATTTTTACGTCATGACAATTCCTTGGTTTCAATTAGATAATTCCTTGGTTCCAATTAGAATGACTCTGCCACCCCATATTATGAGCTTAATATTTTGTACATGCAAGATTGCCAACCTAACGACATGATATATTCAATTAATTATTTCTAACTAATTATCTATCTTATTTTTATAGAGTTATTTCGATTAATTCTCAAGACGCTACTATTCCATTAAGTATGGTAAGTTAATGATATCCATTATTTTACGTACACATTCTCAATGTGGTAGAATCATCACAATTAGTTGTTATTCAACTAATCTGAAAACCAATCTAATATGATCTAGGCGATCAGGGGGTTATATTTCGTATGGGAGAAATTGTAACTAGTTAAACTCAATAATAGGAATTTTTCAATTCTGAAACCAGTTTCTTTGTGAAATTGTTAACTTCATTGTAATTGTTGATGACGTTTCAATTCACTAACTAAAATTTCCATAAAACATGTCAATTGAATGGCTCAGTTGATAAAACGTGTATAACACAAGGTATCGAATTCGTGTTACTGATGCATGTGGTTCGATACCGCCACGAAACACGTAAAATTTTTTCTGATTAAAACATGTAAGGTTTAATTAGAGAATTCCAAAACTGGTTTCAGAATTGAAAAATTCCTATTATTCATCCAGTTATTTGAGTTTAACTATTCACAATTTCTCCCATACGAAATATAACCCCCTGATCATATTAGATTGGTTTTCAGATTAGTTGAATAACAACTAATTGTAATGATTCTACCACATTGAGAATGTGTACGTAAAATAATGGATATCACTAACTTACCATACTTAATGGGATAGTAGCGTCTTGAGAATTAATCGAAATAACTCTATAAAAATTAATATTTGTCCAAAACCACTGCACCTATTTGAAAAAATTCTATTGAAAACTATTTGAAAGGTACATTATTCTCGATGAACATAGGCTATATATTATGTACATAAATGGAACCTAAGGGCTCTTATAATTAACTTAAGGGGTTTTGCCTTTATTATTTTTATCTAAATATATCGTTTTATATATTTGGTTTGCTTTGATCAATGTTTTTTACATTGAACATAATTTAATGAAATTGAAAAATGAAAATATGATCTGACAAACAATTATGTTTATTTATATATCAAAATTATATATGTATGTGGGCCCTATCTAATTACGCTCCTGGTTAAAAAGGCGATATTGTATTAGTATTTTTAATTAAAGTAGTATATAAGGATATAATATAATAATATATAAGTAATTAGGTGATGGTATTTTGTGGCATATAAAATGTATCTGCAGATAACATAAATTTAGTTTTTAATAAATATTTGAAGACGAAACAAGTGTTTTTATCTCGTGAAACTGAAAAGTTATTTGTTTTAATAAAACATCATTAGTCTGGAATATCCAATTTCTACATGTATATATTGGAATTTAGCACATGATCAAATTGTTTTATCTACACCAAATATGTTACTGGTATGCAATTGTATGTGATACATATTTCTAAAACTAAGTGAAGATAGTGGATAACATCGATTATATCAATTTAAAGCTCAAAATTACGAAATGAAATTCACACAAATACTATACAAAAAATCATAGCTTATATGTATAATCAAAAACGGATGGCAATCATGATGAACAAACTAATTAAAAATAGTGGCACTTAGCCGGCAACACGTTTGCAATAGTGATTTGCAAACGGTAACAATGCATTAATACCAATAAATTTTATATATCTTGAATTGAATTCTATATATTTTCTATAAATTCTATGAATTTTATATAAATTTTGGATCTATGGCTGTGACAACCCCGCGTACGTTCAGGTTAGTACCTGCTATTGGCAAATCAGTTAACGTGAGATATCGTTTACCACTGGCAATGGCAGTAAGATATCACTGATATAAGGAGATAAGTGATATTTTAAGGGTGCTGGGGGATAAACTTTTTTCAATCAACGATAGCACACTTAGTCTACACGCATTTTTAGGTATTTTTAAATAAGAATACGTTGGGTTAAAAATAAAAATGACACAATGGAAATTGAATGTTATCATAACGAGTTTTTTCGAATTTTCTTTCTTATGACATAGTGGCAATATGCGACGGGCATAATGTTAAATAAACAAAACTTTTACACTTTTTGGTGTAAAAATAAAATTTTGAGAAATTTTGTGAGTGATTTGAGAGATTTTTGTGTGTTTCGTGTCGGGTACAAATACAATGCATGAGCACTGTAAACATTTGTGATTCTATTTTGTTCTATTCTGTATAATGTTTGTATTGTATCCTGTTCTGTATAATGTTCTATATAGAGATGACACACCTCTACTAATTCAACAAGTCATA
Organism: Diogma glabrata; assembly: GCA_963693315.1. NCBI lineage: Eukaryota > Metazoa > Arthropoda > Insecta > Diptera > Cylindrotomidae > Diogma > Diogma glabrata. The sequence goes on along the minus strand of OY856186.1, from coordinate 23,296,568 downwards.
TAAATTGCTTACTTGAAAACTTATTTGATCGCCAATTTTTCATATATCCGAACTTAGCTAGAGTGCTGATTATTTTTCATTCATATTTTTAAAATGTACAATTAAAAATTATGCTATCATTACTCATTACCACTTTTTTAAAATCATTGCTACTACGTCAACAAAATGTCTGCGCACAAACTTTATTTATAAGCGTAGCAAAGCAAGCTGGGTCCTGGTAGTGCTAGATAAATATTGAATATATATAAAACTGAAAGTATGTATGGCTGTTTACTGCCTAAAGGATGCATTAATACATAAATCATCATGAAAATTTATGAAGTTGTTGTCTACGCTTAATTTTTGCTTTTTAGTTAACTATCGTTTTAAACGGTAGTTTGCTTTGATCAATGTTTTTTGTGAACATAATTTTTTTATGAAATTAAAAATAACATAAGAAAGATAGTATAACCTGAAGGCTGAAACAATTACGTTTGTATATCAAAATTATATGTATTGGAATTTTATCATCTACACTAAATATATTGTCGGTTTGGAATTGTATGTAATACATGTTTCTAAAATTAAGTGAAGACATAATACTTGTAACTTGATACTTGATAAAATCGATTATATCGATTTAAAGCTCACAATTACGAGACGAAAATCGCATAAATTCTATGCAAAGAAGCAAATGGATGGCAATGATAAATAAAATAATAAAAAGTGGTGGCACTTAGCCGATAGTGATTTGTAAACGGCAACAATGCGCATTAATACCAATGAATTTGCTTAGCTTTCCGCAGAAAGATTTGTAAAATTTAAACTTGTTGATCTATGGGTGTGACAACCACGCGTACTTTAGTCCCTGCTATTGGCATATAAGTGCTATTTTGACAATTATTTGGTTGACATTGTGAGGTTAGTGTGTGTAGTTAGCGGGTTTATTGTTCTGGCTTGTTTCTCATTTACTCTACTAATACGATCCAAATACTACTAATACGATATCAATTGATTGCGATTGCCAATGAAGTTTTCACTTCTGCCGTTCGGTCTTAAGCACAATCTCTGTTTTTTAATTTTGTTTATCTATTTCTTTTGCTTTTTGTTTAAAAAAATTGAAATCGTTATTATATGTTTCGTATAATCTAAAATGTTAAGACCTTATTCAAATGGGCGGACTTTTGTTATAACTGTTGAATTTATAAAAACCATTTCATGTTAATCTGTTGTTTGTTGGTAAGCATTTTTATGTTTAATATTACCGACAGTCAACTCACTAAATAAGGTCTCAATAAGGTCAAATAAAAACGCTTCATTTACTATTTTTAACAAATCAAGATGAATGATGTCGATTATTTTTCTCTGTTGGGAAGGAACAGCGAATTATTGTGCCAATTTTCGGCCTACTTAATATATTAATTTACAACAATGTCTGGCTCTCATGGCTAGACCATTTTGTCTGCCAAAATGTTAAAACATTTTAGGTTATGTGAAATGTGAATTTACCAAACAATTTAATTTTCTGTATTGATAAACTAGATCATTATTTCATAAAAACCAAATAATAAAAATAGGTATTATAATTTATTTTTTATTGTTATATGTTTTCAATTTTAAGATAATCTTCTTAAATTAACACAAATTTGATTTAACAATGTGGCGACATCTTGCGCATTTTAATATAAGATCATATTTGAATTTAGAATCAGCATACATTTGAAATAAAACAAAAGATTTTTTTTGCATTGCAAGTCTGCCTGGCGAAAGCTAAAAGTGCAAAAAGTTTTATTTTAAATGAACGATAAAACTTAGAGATTTGGAGATAAACAGGACAATGAAATAAATAAAGAAATATTAATTAGGAAGCCGATCAACACTGAAAAATCTTAGTTCTGTCTGACGATTAAGGTAATAAACAATTTCTGTTCGTTAAATTGTCTGCTAAATACAACTCGTCGCCAAATTATTAGTCGATTATTTTTTTATATTACCACTCATGCCATTTGAAGTTAAAAATTTCACTCGTGCGCTACGCGCACTAGGGAAATTTTGATTTAACCTCAAATGACATTCGTAGTAATGATTATGAAAAATAATCGACTATTTTTTGACGACTCCTGATATTATATATGATCATAATAATTATAGTTACAAGACAATACTTGAATAAAACAGTGAATTATGACTACTCGACAATCTGTTTATTTATTAACTCATTAATTGATTGATTTTATATACATCGATAGACTAAATATAACTGTTATGTTTTAATATAATTGGAGACTGCGAACAATGATTCAAACCAGATACTAGCAACAATTAGTACATACATAATAACATTCATCTTTTTTAAAACATTGTTCGGTATCCTTAAAAAACAATTAATTAATTAACAATATCCAATACTGCAGCCAAATTCTGTAACTGTGAAGCGGTGAAGTGATAAAAATTTCTTCGTTTCTTTTCATTAAAAAACTTATCACTTCACCGCTTCACAATTACAGAATTTGGCTGCTGTAGTTACTTAACTTTACATACTTACAAAGACAATACTCAATTAAAAATTAGACTTATCGTTTTCATACTTCAACCGTACAGGTGATCGACGAACTCTTTTTGATCTTCTCAGCTCAAAAACTTCACTACATTTCCTTTTATTTATATTTTCGCGAAACATCTCAGACTTTGGAATTATGTGAAGTGATGGATGAAAATGATAACGATTGGACTGCCTATTTTGAGCTTTTAAATAGTCTTAAAACTGTTCCCTTTTCCAAACGATTTAGTTCTTGTTCAACCATGTCTCTTGTTTTATATGGCGCTGGATAAAATTTAAAAAAAATTTGACTAACCTGATCATTTAAAATTATTTCAGCCTTAAAATTCAAAATTGGTTCACTTAAATCTTTATCAAAAATTTTTGGAAAAAGCTGACGTAAATAATTTTCAATATTCTGACCTTCAAAAATGTTTTTATCAAATAATAGTTGTGGATTTTGTTGTTGTTGTTCCTGCTGCATATAATATTGTATATGTTCGAGTTGTATATCGTTTGTTTCTCGATTAGAACCAAGCTTTCTTTTGCATAGCGGTAATAACTCATCTTGCCAATTGTGTTGTAAAACATCAAGCCAATTCCTTCCAATTAACTGTCGCAAAGGTTTTAATGATCGGACAATTATAAGTTCCAATGCATAACAATGCTCTCCATATTTTACAGTGACCTTGATTTTTCCCAAAAGATTAATTGCTCGACTTTCAACAGAAAATAACAGGGTTATCCAAACCGTTTGCCTTGTCATTATTAAAGGTGGATGCCGACCTCAAAATGAAGGCCTTGTGGAATGCGTCATCGACAGGCAGACAAAGTAAGATGTTTTTTAGCATTTCAGATAAAAATGTTAATTTTCTTTTAAGTCTGAAGAGGAAAACTCTCAGCACTGTGGTCGGTGTCCTTACAGGACATGGACATCTAAACAAACACCTTTTTACCATGGGACTTAGTGAAAGTCCTGTATGTGGGTGTTGTCTTGAAGAGGAGGAGGACTCGGAGCACTTTTTGTGTGTATGTCCAGCCTTTTCTAGGATCAGAGCTAGAATTTTTGGCGCTGAAACTGTAGAGGCTGGCACAATCATACTGTCGCCAATACAGTTGGTTCTAGATTTCATTAAACTTACAGAAAGGTTTGTGGAATAGTTGTTATGAGACGAAACTCGGACACGGCGCTATGGACCGTAGAGTCTGCGTGCCAGGACAAGTTTTGCCTCGTGCAACTTGCCCAACCCTTTCTAATCTAATCTAATCTAATCTTCAACAGAAAATAAATTTTCAAAACAACATATATATTTTAAATAAACAAACTGATTACGATACGTTTCTTCATCAATAACTGAAACTATTGCCCCAGTATCAATCTCCATCTCCATTACTTGATTATCCACTTCTAAAAGTAAATTGACAAGTGCTGGTTGATTATCAGACGACAAACTTTGAATTAACTTTACGAAATTTCTTCAAACAACTGAAGTGTGACGCCGTTGTTGACATTGAAAACATTGCCAGTATTGAGCAGGACAAGTTTGCAAATTATGTGAACGACCGCAACGAAAACAATTTCTTCTATTTGATTTACTTCTGGGCTATTATTTTGAAAACGTACATCGAAAAAAAACAACTATTTTTTAAAAATCTGAAATTTTGATATTTTGTTGGTATTGATGAAAGGAAAAAAGTGATTTCTGCTTTTATTTTTTGTGTACTCTGAATCGGAGTTATGCGCGGTTGCATTTTGAGGCTTTTTCACGTAGTTTTGGTAATGGTGTCAATGTTTTGTGAATAGGTGCCACAAATTTCATCCGACTTAAGTATATTTTTGCAAGTAAAAAGGAAAATAATTGAATAATTGAAATAAGTAAGTTTAAAATTAATAACTTTTCTCTTTTCCGCTTGGCGGCGCGTAAAACCTTGGCTTACTTCAAAGTTCATATCTCAAAAAGTAGGCTTTTTTTTTTTGTTTTTCACAAATTTTAAAGTAAACATATGCAGCTATGAAATTGAGAAATAAAAAGTCGGCAATTCAATATGGATTTTTTCTTACGATTTTTTAAAGTTTGGTATATGAAAAATTCACATGTATTTTTTTATTAAGTTAATAATCCTGTACTAAATGTGGATCTAATAAATTAAACATTTCATATTTTAACACCTGCAATAAATTTGAACCATTTTCTGTGTATTTCTGATTGAGAAACAGGTTTTTATTCAGAATAAGAATTGGAGATCCCAATGATCGAAGATTTTGTTATAATTTCAACATCACCAACACTAACATTAGAAAAAAACATTAAAAATATATTTTTTCTATAAACATTATAATTTAATCAATATTATAAATAAATACATTAAAAAATTAATTTACATATTTTTTTTTTGCCTTTAAATTGAAATATTTATGATCATCAGAAAAAGAAAACATTTTGGCAATTATTTTATCGGGTGTAGTGTTATCCGGTAAAAAACAGTGGAATCCTTGAGTTCCACTTATGGTTTTAATGTCCGAAAACCATTTTAAACCCGAAAGAAATTGTTCCTGTAGTTCGATATCTTCTGAAGACACATATGAAAACTTCATAACGTGGTTTTTTTTTCGACCAAATTTCCGCCCATTCAAACAATTCCCTTACTGTTGATATTTTTTCTCCTCTAAGCGAAGCTCTCCGGGCTTCTCTTTTAAGTGTTCCTCAAATCCCATCGGATGGACCCTTTCCGTGGGCAGTTGCAAAGAAACGCCATTCTGCAGGTATTTTAAAATCATCAATATGTTTGAAATTCTTCTTATTTTTATATTGAGCTGCTGAACCATCAGTAAAATATAAAATTTTTTTGATACTTGGATATATTTCTTGCTGTTTTTCAATGAATTCAATACACCTTTCCTGATATTTATGAACTGCAACTGTGTTATGTATTAAATGATCAGATATAATGACAAAAGATAAGACCTCTAGTTTATCATTACATGATTTGTAGTAAACTATGATTGGGTGGATTGTGGCTTGAACTTTATTGAAATGTGCAGCTTGTATCTCATTCTGCGTTATCATTGAATAGTTTTCTGAAAAATCCATAATAAATACGTATTCGCCGTGACCTAAGTTTTGTTTCGTATCCTTAAGAAACTTTGATGGCTGCCTTGCGATGAAATCATGAATTTTTAATTTGTTTACCGATGTATGTACTAATTCTTCTACAAATTCTTCCTTATTTTTTTCCATGCGTTTAAACGAATATCTATCTTACATTAACCATTTCTCATAATGTATTTCTTCGTAAAATTCAAGAGATTCCAAAATTGTTTCTGTGTAAGCTTCCACGATATTTTTACAATCATTGCATATATTTGTTGCACAATCCACTGTATCATAAGAACAACTCAGTTTCTTAAGCAGATCTTTTTCATTTTTGACTAAATTTAAGATCGGCTTACACATTAAACGTACATTTTCATGTATCATGCATATACAGACATTGTGTGTTCCAGTAGGTTCGGCTAAAATACATTCCTTCGGTCGCAACGTAGTGAACTTTGAGAAGCTGATTTTCACATCTTTGTTTTCTTTCAAGAACATTTCGTAGATGTCGGTGAGGGTCCATAACACCAACCTCTTTGATTTCCTAATTTTTGTTGATCCTTCTGTAATAGTAACAACATCTTTAAGGCCAGGCATTGTTCTACTAATTTCCACTGATAAGAAGTATGTTTGAATTTGTTGTACTATATTTTGTGACAAACTGTGCACTTGTTTGCTTTGAAGACAACTGTAAGGACCTACTGTTTCCAACAGATCCATGGCGAATTCTACCAGTCGTCTTGATGCATTAAATTCATCCTGGATACGTTGATTTGACCAAAATTTACGTGGTAGAGTTGTCAACAAAAACACTTGTTTTGATTTAGAGCTGGCATCTTTGAATTCTTTTTTAAGGTTCATAAGCCATGATGTATATTCACATTCCTCGTTTGGTGATAACACTTTAACTAAATCTACTTGAAATATTATTTGACTTATTGCCGATGTGACACTTGCAATTTTTTTATAACTTCCTGTTGTAATATGTTTTTGTTTGAAAGGAGATTCGGCTAACCTTCCAAGAACATTGTTAATATCTTCTAAAATGTCATTAAGTAGTTCAGGAACTGGTAAAGATATAGTATCAACCGAAACTGGTGATGGATCTAAAGATGCTGGAGGTATTTGAATATTTTCGTTCGTTGGAACATTTTCAACATCCTGATTTATAGAAATAATTTCACTATCGATAGTTTCCGAACATGAAAGCTGCTGTATAGAAAATATTAGTTGCATATGAATTTTTATTCATTTTAATAAAATAATTAAATTTACCTTATTTTTATAGATATAACAGCGACATGTTTCACATATAAACTGGTCATCACGCAAAGTAAAATTTAGGGTCGCAGCTTTTTGAATAACAGCTGGTGTGACCAGTTTCACATTTTTTGATGTCCGCTGATGATTTTTGAGACCGTACAAGTTACAGCACAATTTGAAAGGCATTTCTATTATTATCTTTTCTAAACGTTATGTTTTCTAAATATTTTGGAATATAATTGATTATAAGGCAACCCAATCAATATATATATATATATATATATATATATATATATATATATATATATATATACCCTTGAAATAGTTTTGACATAGGTAGAATCAGGTAAAATTAGGTAGGTACAATTTAATATATTTTGATTGGGTGCAAGTATGATTTGGTCAAAAACCGTTTGTGGGCGTCATTAGAAATTTTAAATGTTAAAATTATGAGTCTCTAATGAGATTTTAATTAGTAAAAAGGGGCTGAATAGACATTTTTTAAAATGAATAAACATTTTTTATTATTTTTTATTATTTTTATTAATAAAAAATTTAATAATTTAAATTCCTTTATTTTACCACTTAACTTAAATTAATTTTTAATAAATTTTTAACCATTGAACTGCACAGAAAATGGTTCAAATTTATTGCAGGTGTTAAAATATGAAATGTTTAATTTATTAAATCCACATTTAGTACAGGATTATTAATGTAATAAAAAAACACATGTGAATTTTTCATAGACCAAACTTTAAAAAATCGTAAGAAAAAATCCATATTGAATTGCTGATTTTTTATTTCTCAATTTCATAGCTGCATATGTTTACTTTAAAATTTGTAAAAAACAAAAAAAAAAAAGCCTACTTTTTGAAATATGAGCTTTGAAGTAAACCAAGGTTTTACGCGCCGCCTAGCGGAAAAGAGAAAAGTTATTAATTTTAAACTTACTTATTTCAATTATTCAATTATTTTCCTATTTACTTGCAAAAATCTACTTAAGTCGGATGAAATTTGTGGCACCTATTCACAAAACTTTGCCACCACTACCAAAAACTACGTGAAAAAGCCTCAAAATTCAACCGCGCATAACTCCGATTCAGAGTACTCAAAAAATAAAACCAGAAATGGCTTTTTTCCTTTCGTCAATGCCAACAATATATCAAAATTTCAGATTTTTTAAAAATCAAAAATTTAAAAATCAACAAAAAAATGTACGTTTTCAAAATAATAGCCCTTCTATAATGTTGATGGTGATTTGATGCCTGATGACCTCTTGATGATGGTGACTTGCTTTCATATATACTTTCTCGTCATGATGGTGATCTACTACCACGTCTTGGTTCACGTCGACTGACCTTGCATTGATAATGATGATGATGATGATGACTTACTTTGATCAGAAAGTTTAAACTGCGGCAATGATTGAAGAGCATGAGCCTTTTTAGAAAACATCTCCATATTCAAGGCTTTTGCACAATATTTTTCAAAGTCTAATGTATCGTCCTTCAAAAGTTTGTAACGCGGGAAATTTTTTATATTAGAAACATTGAATTTCAAATCAAATCAGAATTATTTGTTGTGTCGTTTTCAATCAAGAACTGAATTTTCTATTATCAAATTTCATTCCATAAAAATAAAAGGCAAATGTTGTAATTAGTAAAATAAAAATTGTTTAAATTTTAACAAAAATTAAAAATACGGCAATGTTTGTATTATAATATAAAGATAGATTTAAATTTATTTCATTGAAGATCACATTGTATCCGTAAATTTAATTGTTGTATTGATTTTATATTTATTGTATTAGTTGTAATTAGCATAAAATAAAATAATTAAAAAAAAAAATAAATTGAAAGACAAAATAATTAAAACTAATACATGTTAAATCTATATATACATTCATATACACCAGCTGATCTTTTGCAAAACTGATTTTAAAAAAAAAGTAAATTAGAAATCGATAAAGAAGAATATCAAATGCCTGAGGGAATAAAAGTTTTAAAGAAAAAAAAAAACATCTGCCTTAAACATATTTGCTAATTTCAATGAAAATAAAGGGAAATTATAAATTAGAACAGAAATGTCTGGAATATTTCATGTGTACATCATGCAAGATATGATTATAAAAATATCTTGCCAGAAATAATGAAGTTGGGGAAATTAGGAAACGAGACTATAAATGAAATTGATGATGGAGTGAAGGCTCTCTTTAAGTTTGGTAAATCGAAGAAATAACATCTCAGGTGTTAAATTGGGAGAAACCATCACCAAAGAAAAATTGGGACACAAGCTTCACCAAACCAAACAAGTTGTAGTTTAAGCCAAGGAACAGCTGGGATTGGAGTTAGAAAGGGTGAGGAACGATTGGAATCGAAGATAAGAGTTTATTTTAATTAATGTATATATGCCTAATAATAATTAATTATACTGTCTTAATCAAATATTTTGAACTTTTTATTTTTTATTTTAATTAATTTTTTTAGTTACTTTTGGAAGTGGTTGAATGAAGGTTTGGGCGGTAATAGTAAGGGGATTTTCTTCGATTTTGAGACTATTGGTGGTTGTGTTTTATGTGTTTACCAGTTTATAATTATGTTAGTGCATAGTGTAAGAGAAACAAAAGGAAATTGAGGTAATAAAATGCACTGCAAGGCTCCCTCTCTCCACCAAAAACAAAATTAATATCGCATGGCTAAACGGCAACGTTATAAGCTCTTATTGAATTTCTCCACTTTTTAATCCTATAATAAACCTATCTGTTAAAGCTTCAACAATTGCTTTATTTTTTAAACCGGCATTAAAAACTGATCAAAATCACATGTTTGTGAACAAAATTTGAATTTTATAATAAAATCCATTATAGATTCACCGCTATGTTGAACTGTTTTAAAAAAAATATAGCGTTCCGCCCTTTTATTTATTGTAGGATTAAAGTGGTTTTTAATATACGAATCAAATCATCATACCTTTTTGCACTTGGTTTTTCCGGTGCACAAACTGATTTTAATATTTCATATGAAGTCTTGCCTATCAAAATAAGTAGTAATAGTGTCTTCTTTAGGTCAACAACATCATTTATTTTAAAATATATCTCTAGTTAATCCACATATGCGTCAAAATTATCGCCAGGTTCGAATTCTTCAAGCTTCCCCATGTACGCTATGATGACTTCGCTTTTATATATTTTATTTTCAGGTTTTTTGTCTTCACAGTCTTGCACTACAGAATATTCCTACAAATGAGATTGCTCTTCGTTTTTATTGCTCGTCGCCACTTTTATGTTTAATATTACTGATTATAATAATTATAAATTTCAAGACAACACTTGAATAAAACAGTGAATTATGACTACTCGACAGTATGTTTTTATGTTCTATATACCAAAAAATATTACAATATATCAATAAATATATTTAGGTAGCATATCCTCACCGTTTTGGAGCCCTAAGCATATCTCCATCGTGACTTCTAAATGACCTTATAGATTTCAAATTCTTCATTTTGAAATTATTGTCGAAACTTATATTTGAACGATTTTCATTGATTAGGTGTTGGGCAAAATTGATTTTTATTAAGGATTTTTTTCTTTTATTTACCTAAAAATCTGTTGATAAATTTTCTCGCTATTTGGTCAATATAACATTTAACGCAGGCATCAAAATTTATTTGATAAATGCCACAGCATTCCTCTAGTTTAGGTTTTCAAAATTTTGTTATTTCATACTCAAGGTATATTGATTCCATATTTTTATTATATAATAAAACTTTGCAACAACTTAAAATTTTCAAAAATTATTTCAATAAAATTAACAAAAAGATACAATTTACCATTGAAATCGAAAAAAAAAATGAGATTTTGTTTTTAATTCGACCTATGGAAAACCTACTACAACTAAAATTACAATAAGCTCTAGCTCACAACATCAGCATTGCCAAAAAAAGTTTGCTTATAATTCATTTGTAAATAGATTACTTACTATTCCAATAAATCTTTTTAATTGCCAAAATGAATTGTATAGGATTTAATAATGGATAACCTAAAAATATTTGTGATAAAATTTTATGCCGAATTTTGAAATGAAAAAATAATAATAGAGATATAAAATATATTTTATAAATTACACTAATGAATATTTAGTTAAAATTTATTTCTAAACAATTTACTGTATACAATTTTTAAAATTAAATAAAGGTCTAAGCCTAACTGCATGCTCTAATATTTATCGAATAAATTTTGTTTCTTGTGATAAATTTTATATTGAACAAACAGGTAGAAAATTTATCAACCGATTTTTGAAACATTTACCTAAACGGAAAAACATTCTTAATATAAAATCAATTTTTGCGTAACGCCTAATGAATGAAAATAATTTATATACAAGTTTTAACAATAATTTTAAAGTGATACATTTTTGTAACAAAGATCCTCTTATGGATTCAATGGAAGAACTTGAAATTTATAAGGCCATAAAGAAGTCGCCATATTTGGCTTTGAATGATCTTTTATTTCTAATATTTTACATAATTTAATTATAAATAATAGACTGAGAGCTAGTGAACCCTTTGAGTAACGGTCGTCCTGTAAGGCTAGAATTTTTTTTAGTGATAGTTCATGAAATGTGAAGTACGGAAACCACAACCTGGCATCAGCTGTGTACGTCATCATCCCCTATATGTTTGAACGTGTAAAAAAAATGAAAAAAAAACTTGGTCCTGTAAGCTTGAAATTTTTATAAGATTTAGCTCACTTATTGTAGAGTACAAAAACAAATTGACAGGCGATTTGGAGGTGCACAAGTATCTGCCAGGCGAATCGAAATGTGTTACAACTTGCCGGCCGGCCGTCACAAGCGACGAAATCTAGAAAACCGCTGAACGGATTTTCCAAAATTTTTGATTTAAAAATAAGTTTACTCAATGGAAAGAGCTGAAAGGACGATGTGTTCGATAACTGTACCGGAAGTGTGTCAAAAAAATCGTCGAGTGTGTCAAAACAAGGAAATTTGCATATTTTTGGCTTAAAAACGTTCATCTTAAGTGATTCCGGATATAAACATTGAATTTGAAGAAATCTTGATGGTCGGAATTGGTATGTGATACCAAAAACTAGATTATTGCATTATAAGTTTGTTAAAAAAATGTTTTCAAATGTGTCAAAAGAAAGATTTTTATTTATTTTTTTACCCAATTTTTCGGAAAAAATAAAATAAATTATTTGTATGACCTGAAATTTTATTATTATTATTGAGAATTATGGCATTATAAGTTTGTCAAAAAAAAGATTGTCAAGTGTGTCAAAAGAAAGGTTTTTATTTATTTTTTTACCCAATTTTTTGGAAAAAAAATAAAATAAATTATTTGTATGACCTGAAATTACGACTCTTACTCGCACTCCCATAGCATCTTTCCCCTCGCCTATCAAGGACTTATGCTAGCCAGAACCGCCTGTCATTTTACCCACTTTCTTTGAATCACTTACTCAAACATATATAAAAAATATGGATTGGCTGAGATCTCAAGCTCTGAGATATCAAGAATTCGGTTTTGGTTAAGGATTTTGATATAGTTTTCGGCATAAAACTTTTATGAGGACATTGTTTTTATTTTTGGGCAACAATGTATATCAAACAAACCTCTTTGTTAAAGTGCATGTATTTTTTTATCTCTGTTTAGAAATTTATTTCAAAACTAACACGAAACATCAATACGTTGCCGGAAAATCATAACAGATCATAAATTAACATAATTTAGTAAAATGATGGTACACTCAGCAAACTACTCAAAAACCTCTCCATTTAGCGTTTCGAGAAAATATTACAAAATCACAAATTTATATTTCTTTCAAGATTCCAATAATATTGTAAAAATTAATTAAAATCAAACTTTTTAAAAATTCTAAATATATTCCAAAAATTAAAATAAAATCAAATGTTTAAACTTTTTCTAAATTCTAATAATATTCCAAAAATTCTTAAAAATTCAAAAATTGAAACTTTTTCCAAAATTCTACAAATATTCCAAAAATTATAACAATATCAAAAATTAAAACTTTTTCAAAAAATTCTAAGAATATTGCAAAAATTATTACAAATTCAAAAATACAAACTTTTTTCATAATTCAAAAAATATTTCAAAAACTATAACAAGTTCAAAAATGTTCGATGCCACATTTTCGTAATACAAACAGTTAATTTTTTTGACATACTTGACAACATTTTGTTGACAAACTTATAATTCCATTATTATCTATAAAAATAATAAAATGTCATGTCATACAAATAACTTATTTAATTTTTTTCCAAAAAATTGGGTAAAAAAACAAATAGAAATCTTTCTTTTGACACACTTGCTCGATTTAGCTCAAACTTTAGTAGCGCTGCATGTTTTGGTCTCCCCTTTCAGATTATATATCATTCTTCAACATTTTTGACACTTCGTTTTTCTGGATCTCAAAAAGCATAGGTTAACCCCTTGCTTATTTTGAAAGATTTTGGTAAAATTTTTGGCAAAAAAAAATATTGTAAAAATATGCGGAAAGGATGGTCTGGATGTCAATGTAATCGAAATTAGTCAAAATTAGAAGATTACTACACGAAACTGGCCATAAATCATAAAAACATCGACAATCGCCATTTTTCCATATAAAACAAAAATATCCAGTAAATATGCTGCCATTCCTAGACGCGTTGCTCGATTTAGCTCAAACTTTAGTAGCGGTGCATGTTTTGGTCTCCCCTTTCAGATTATATATCATTCTTCAACATTTTTGACACTTCGTTTTTCTGGATCTCAAAAAGCATAGGCTAACCCCTTGCTTATTTTGAAAGATTTTGGTAAAATTTTTGGCAAAAAAAAATATTGTAAAAATATGCGGAAAGGATGGTCTGGATGTCAATGTAATCAAAATTAGTCAAAATTAGAAGATTACTGCACGAAACTGGCCATAAATGATAAAAACATCGACAATCGCCATTTTTCCATATAAAACAAAAATATCCAGTAAATATGCTGCCATTCCTAGACGCGTTGCTCGATTTAGCTCAAACTTTAGTAGCGCTGCATGTTTTGGTCTCCCCTTTCAGATTATATATCATTCTTCAACATTTTTGACACTTCGTTTTTCTGGATCTCAAAAAGCATAGGTTAACCCCTTGCTTATTTTGAAAGATTTTGGTAAAATTTTTGGCAAAAAAAAATATTGTAAAAATATGCGGAAAGGATGGTCTGGATGTCAATGTAATCAAAATTAGTCAAAATTAGAAGATTACTGCACGAAACTGGCCATAAATCATAAAAACATCGACAATCGCCATTTTTCCATATAAAACAAAAATATCCAGTAAATATGCTGCCATTCCTAGACGCGTTGCTCGATTTAGCTCAAACTTAAGTAGCGCTGCATGTTTTGGTCTCCCCTTTCAGATTATATATCATTCTTCAACATTTTTGACACTTCGTTTTTCTGGATCTCAAAAAGCATAGGTTAACCCCTTGCTTATTTTGAAAGATTTTGGTAAAATTTTTGGCAAAAAAAAATATTGTAAAAATATGCGGAAAGGATGGTCTGGATGTCAATGTAATCAAAATTAGTCAAAATTAGAAGATTACTGCACGAAACTGGCCATAAATGATAAAAACATCGACAATCGCCATTTTTCCATATAAAACAAAAATATCCAGTAAATATGCTGCCATTCCTAGACGCGTTGCTCGATTTAGCTCAAACTTTAGTAGCGCTGCATGTTTTGGTCTCCCCTTTCAGATTATATATCATTCTTCAACATTTTTGACACTTCGTTTTTCTGGATCTCAAAAAGCATAGGTTAACCCCTTGCTTATTTTGAAAGATTTTGGTAAAATTTTTGGCAAAAAAAAATATTGTAAAAATATGCGGAAAGGATGGTCTGGATGTCAATGTAATCAAAATTAGTCAAAATTAGAAGATTACTGCACGAAACTGGCCATAAATGATAAAAACATCGACAATCGCCATTTTTCCATATAAAACAAAAATATCCAGTAAATATGCTGCCATTCCTAGACGCGTTGCTCGATTTAGCTCAAACTTTAGTAGCGCTGCATGTTTTGGTCTCCCCTTTCAGATTATATATCATTCTTCAACATTTTTGACACTTCGTTTTTCTGGATCTCAAAAAGCATAGGTTAACCCCTTGCTTATTTTGAAAGATTTTGGTAAAATTTTTGGCAAAAAAAAATATTGTAAAAATATGCGGAAAGGATGGTCTGGATGTCAATGTAATCAAAATTAGTCAAAATTAGAAGATTACTGCACGAAACTGGCCATAAATCATAAAAACATCGACAATCGCCATTTTTCCATATAAAACAAAAATATCCAGTAAATATGCTGCCATTCCTAGACGCGTTGCTCGATTTAGCTCAAACTTTAGTAGCGCTGCATGTTTTGGTCTCCCCTTTCAGATTATATATCATTCTTCAACATTTTTGACACTTCGTTTTTCTGGATCTCAAAAAGCATAGGTTAACCCCTTGCTTATTTTGAAAGATTTTGGTAAAATTTTTGGCAAAAAAAAATATTGTAAAAATATGCGGAAAGGATGGTCTGGATGTCAATGTAATCGAAATTAGTCAAAATTAGAAGATTACTGCACGAAACTGGCCATAAATCATAAAAACATCGACAATCGCCATTTTTCCATATAAAACAAAAATATCCAGTAAATATGCTGCCATTCCTAGACGCGTTGCTCGATTTAGCTCAAACTTTAGTAGCGGTGCATGTTTTGGTCTCCCCTTTCAGATTATATATCATTCTTCAACATTTTTGACACTTCGTTTTTCTGGATCTCAAAAAGCATAGGTTAACCCCTTGCTTATTTTGAAAGATTTTGGTAAAATTTTTGGCAAAAAAAAATATTGTAAAAATATGCGGAAAGGATGGTCTGGATGTCAATGTAATCGAAATTAGTCAAAATTAGAAGATTACTGCACGAAACTGGCCATAAATCATAAAAACATCGACAATCGCCATTTTTCCATATAAAACAAAAATATCCAGTAAATATGCTGCCATTCCTAGACGCGTTGCTCGATTTAGCTCAAACTTTAGTAGCGGTGCATGTTTTGGTCTCCCCTTTCAGATTATATATCATTCTTCAACATTTTTGACACTTCGTTTTTCTGGATCTCAAAAAGCATAGGTTAACCCCTTGCTTATTTTGAAAGATTTTGGTAAAATTTTTGGCAAAAAAAAATATTGTAAAAATATGCGGAGAGGATGGTCTGGATGTCAATGTAATCGAAATTAGTCAAAATTAGAAGATTACTGCACGAAACTGGCCATAAATCATAAAAACATCGACAATCGCCATTTTTCCATATAAAACAAAAATATCCAGTAAATATGCTGCCATTCCTAGACGCGTTGCTCGATTTAGCTCAAACTTTAGTAGCGGTGCATGTTTTGGTCTCCCCTTTCAGATTATATATCATTCTTCAACATTTTTGACACTTCGTTTTTCTGGATTGTGACGAAGGATATTTTGGGACACACCACTTTTGTGTCAAACATTTATTTTTACTTTCCTTCGTCCCAAGGTTCCGAACTCCAGATTTACTGAAACATTTATTTTGATGCATTGTGACATTATATCCACTCTCAGAATCTTTTCCATGTTTAATTGTGCAAATATTGCAAATTTACCTAAATTTAAATTTAAACGGTTCCCATGTTACGTTTTTGTAAATATTGCAAAAACATAACATAACATTCTGGATTAAAATAAATTTTAATCAAATTACGGTTTTCTTTTGTGTTTCCATTAACTTTTCTCTGTCTAAGATTCAGTCATCTGAAATTAGATATATTTTTTATGTAAATCTTGGAATTCAACGTTTTTGTAGACGAATAAACCGGCTTTTAAACCGTGGGATTTTGTTTTTCTTTTCTTATTTGAGATCAACGTTTGAAAAAAACAAACGAAGATCTGGACACTCGGATTAGAACTCCTGACCAGTATGGTCAGGAGGTTTTTTTTTTAAAGACTCGCGTCTCGTGTGGTTTTTTTTTAATTACTGCAAAATAAAAAAAATGGAATTTATTGTGAATTTGAATTTATTGTGTTTTTTTTTTTGAAGTTTTAATAAAAAAAAACAAATGTGAATTTTTGATTCGGAAAAGTTGTAAGTGAATTCGAAGTGAATTGATTTTTAATTCGGAAAAGTTGTAATTCGAAAGGTTTTAATGAAATTTTAATTCGAAAAAAAAACAAATGTGAATTGATTTTTAATTATGAGATATATATAAATTTAAAAAAATGTTATTGGAAGAAAATACATATGTTGTTTTTATTTTTTTTTTTCATTAAATATTTAACGTGTGAATTAACAATAAAAAAAATTAAAAGAGAAAAATTCAATTGTGGAAAGAAAAATAGTATTTGCGAAAGTTAAGGTTTTTTTTAAGCTATCCGATAAAAATTATAATATTATTTTCTTTATAATGGTTTTAATACAAAATTTAGAAAAAAAACCGCACTATTTTTTTATGTGTTTTACATTATGTGACAAAATCCATACAGAAGTGCTGGTGTTTTGTATGGAGAAAGAAAGAATGTTCAAAGTGATGTCAGCTGGCATTCGGCACTTCGGTGATGAGCTGTTTAATTTCACTGATGTTGGATAAAAGATATTACACTCACATGAGGAGGTAAATAAAATTTTTAAAATTGGACCAACACCATTTGTCAGCCAAACACTGGGAAGAATAGATGAGTATATATTTTCATTGTTAAATTTATTTACATTTTGTTACAGTTTACTGTACTAATAATTGTTTTTGTGGTTGAGGCACAAGCCAATTTTTTTTATTATTTTTGTTGTTCTTGTTTTTTTTCTAATGGCAGTGCTGTTAAATAATTATTAAATTTGTAGATTTAATAAAAATGTTTTAGTTTTCTAACAACTTTTTATAAAAATATAAAAATCAGATCGGTTTCAGATATATCTATCATAAGGGAAAATTTTTTATATTTATGACAATATTATTTGAAAATTTGGTTGTTTCTAAAAATGTGCATACTAAATTAAACATAAAAAATTTTAAAACAGAAATTGAAAAGATTAAAATTGTAAAATATGATAAGAACAAAAACAATAAAGGAAAATATTAATTTATAATTAAATTGTACAAAATATTAAAACAAAATGATAGTTGTTCATTCAAAATTAAAAATGGTGACTTCTTAGTAGCTTTATATGTTTCAAACTCTTCCATTGAATCCATGAGAGGACCTTTGTTACAAAAATGTAAAACTTCAATATTATTTTCAAAACTTGTATATGAATTATTTTCATCGACTAGATGTTGAGCAAAAATAGATTTTATATTTTGAATGTTTTTTCGCGTAGGTTTTCTATAAATTTTAAACTCAAAACTGTTATTATTCTGTGATATGGTTAAATCCAAAAAGTTTAACATGTTGTCTTTTTCAATTTCAAGAGTAAATTGTATCTTTTTGTTAATTTTATTCAAATAATTTTTGAAAATTTCAATTTGCTGTGAAGTTCCATTAAATAATAAAAATATGTTATCAACGTATCTTGAATATGAAATAATCAAATTTTGATATTTATTTAAATTGGAAAAAAACAAATTTATTTTCAAAATGGTTAAGGTATATAAGGCTAACAATCCACTTAATGGTGAACCCATTGCAAGTCCTTCTTTCTTTTCTTGGTAGTGACACCCGTGTTTGAGTGACTTTTATTAGTTTGAAGTTATTTTAAATGTAAATTCGTCGTGAGCGCAATGCATTCCACAATAGAATGTCCGGCTTAAAACATGATTTATCAGGCGGGTAAGTAGGGCTGGTGGACTATCTCCTCATTACGTTTTTGTCTATATCGCTCACCATCTAGGACACTCTGACTGCCGAACAACCCCACGGCCCCAAATGACTGAGCGAAGTCGATTGAGCGATTTCGGAGTTCAGTCAGAGTGACAATTCTTTAACGTTGGCCAGGGCAATCTTTACTCCTTTTTGGGGGCTCAGGTTGCACTGCTAATCGTTACAGGATCTCAAAAAGCATAGGTTAACCCCTTGCTTATTTTGAAAGATTTTGGTAAAATTTTTGGCAAAAAAAAATATTGTAAAAATATGCGGAAAGGATGGTCTGGATGTCAATGTAATCAAAATTAGTCAAAATTAGAAGATTACTGCACGAAACTGGCCATAAATCATAAAAACATCGACAATCGCCATTTTTCCATATAAAACAAAAATATCCAGTAAATATGCTGCCATTCCTAGACGCGTTGCTCGATTTAGCTCAAACTTTAGTAGCGGTGCATGTTTTGGTCTCCCCTTTCAGATTATATATCATTCTTCAACATTTTTGACACTTCGTTTTTCTGGATCTCAAAAAGCATAGGTTAACCCCTTGCTTATTTTGAAAGATTTTGGTAAAATTTTTGGCAAAAAAAAATATTGTAAAAATATGCGGAAAGGATGGTCTGGATGTCAATGTAATCGAAATTAGTCAAAATTAGAAGATTACTGCACGAAACTGGCCATAAATCATAAAAACATCGAAAATCGCCATTTTTCCATATAAAACAAAAATATCCAGTAAATATGCTGCCATTCCTAGACGCGTTGCTCGATTTAGCTCAAACTTTAGTAGCGCTGCATGTTTTGGTCTCCCCTTTCAGATTATATATCATTCTTCAACATTTTTGACACTTCGTTTTTCTGGATCTCAAAAAGCATAGGTTAACCCCTTGCTTATTTTGAAAGATTTTGGTAAAATTTTTGGCAAAAAAAAATATTGTAAAAATATGCGGAAAGGATGGTCTGGATGTCAATGTAATCAAAATTAGTCAAAATTAGAAGATTACTGCACGAAACTGGCCATAAATCATAAAAACATCGACAATCGCCATTTTTCCATATAAAACAAAAATATCCAGTAAATATGCTGCCATTCCTAGACGCGTTGCTCGATTTAGCTCAAACTTTAGTAGCGCTGCATGTTTTGGTCTCCCCTTTCAGATTATATATCATTCTTCAACATTTTTGACACTTCGTTTTTCTGGATCTCAAAAAGCATAGGTTAACTCCTTGCTTATTTTGAAAGATTTTGGTAAAATTTTTGGCAAAAAAAAATATTGTAAAAATATGCGGAAAGGATGGTCTGGATGTCAATGTAATCAAAATTAGTCAAAATTAGAAGATTACTGCACGAAACTGGCCATAAATCATAAAAACATCGACAATCGCCATTTTTCCATATAAAACAAAAATATCCAGTAAATATGCTGCCATTCCTAGATGCGTTGCTCGATTTAGCTCACACTTTAGTAGCGCTGCATGTTTTGGTCTCCCCTTTCAGATTATATATCATTCTTCAACATTTTTGACACTTCGTTTTTCTGGATCTCAAAAAGCATAGGTTAACTCCTTGCTTATTTTGAAAGATTTTGGTAAAATTTTTGGCAAAAAAAAATATTGTAAAAATATGCGGAAAGGATGGTCTGGATGTCAATGTAATCAAAATTAGTCAAAATTAGAAGATTACTGCACGAAACTGGCCATAAATCATAAAAACATCGACAATCGCCATTTTTCCATATAAAACAAAAATATCCAGTAAATATGCTGCCATTCCTAGACGCGTTGCTCGATTTAGCTCAAACTTTAGTAGCGGTGCATGTTTTGGTCTCCCCTTTCAGATTATATATCATTCTTCAACATTTTTGACACTTCGTTTTTCTGGATCTCAAAAAGCATAGGTTAACCCCTTGCTTATTTTGAAAGATTTTGGTAAAATTTTTGGCAAAAAAAAATATTGTAAAAATATGCGGAAAAGATGGTCTGGATGTCAATGTAATCAAAATTAGTCAAAATTAGAAGATTACTGCACGAAACTGGCCATAAATCATAAAAACATCGACAATCGCCATTTTTCCATATAAAACAAAAATATCCAGTAAATATGCTGCCATTCCTAGACGCGTTGCTCGATTTAGCTCAAACTTTAGTAGCGGTGCATGTTTTGGTCTCCCCTTTCAGATTATATATCATTCTTCAACATTTTTGACTGTTCGTTTTTCTGGATCTCAAAAAGCATAGGTTAACCCCTTGCTTATTTTGAAAGATTTTGGTAAAATTTTTGGCAAAAAAAAATATTGTAAAAATATGCGGAAAGGATGGTCTGGATGTCAATGTAATCGAAATTAGTCAAAATTAGAAGATTACTGCACGAAACTGGCCATAAATCATAAAAACATCGACAATCGCCATTTTTCCATATAAAACAAAAATATCCAGTAAATATGCTGCCATTCCTAGACGCGTTGCTCGATTTAGCTCAAACTTTAGTAGCGGTGCATGTTTTGGTCTCCCCTTTCAGATTATATATCATTCTTCAACATTTTTGACACTTCGTTTTTCTGGATCTCAAAAAGCATAGGTTAACCCCTTGCTTATTTTGAAAGATTTTGGTAAAATTTTTGGCAAAAAAAAATATTGTAAAAATATGCGGAAAGGATGGTCTGGATGTCAATGTAATCAAAATTAGTCAAAATTAGAAGATTACTGCACGAAACTGGCCATAAATCATAAAAACATCGACAATCGCCATTTTTCCATATAAAACAAAAATATCCAGTAAATATGCTGCCATTCCTAGACGCGTTGCTCGATTTAGCTCAAACTTTAGTAGCGCTGCATGTTTTGGTCTCCCCTTTCAGATTATATATCATTCTTCAACATTTTTGACACTTCGTTTTTCTGGATCTCAAAAAGCATAGGTTAACCCCTTGCTTATTTTGAAAGATTTTGGTAAAATTTTTGGCAAAAAAAAATATTGTAAAAATATGCGGAAAGGATGGTCTGGATGTCAATGTAATCAAAATTAGTCAAAATTAGAAGATTACTGCACGAAACTGGCCATAAATGATAAAAACATCGACAATCGCCATTTTTCCATATAAAACAAAAATATCCAGTAAATATGCTGCCATTCCTAGACGCGTTGCTCGATTTAGCTCAAACTTTAGTAGCGCTGCATGTTTTGGTCTCCCCTTTCAGATTATATATCATTCTTCAACATTTTTGACACTTCGTTTTTCTGGATCTCAAAAAGCATAGGTTAACCCCTTGCTTATTTTGAAAGATTTTGGTAAAATTTTTGGCAAAAAAAAATATTGTAAAAATATGCGGAAAGGATGGTCTGGATGTCAATGTAATCAAAATTAGTCAAAATTAGAAGATTACTGCACGAAACTGGCCATAAATGATAAAAACATCGACAATCGCCATTTTTCCATATAAAACAAAAATATCCAGTAAATATGCTGCCATTCCTAGACGCGTTGCTCGATTTAGCTCAAACTTTAGTAGCGCTGCATGTTTTGGTCTCCCCTTTCAGATTATATATCATTCTTCAACATTTTTGACACTTCGTTTTTCTGGATCTCAAAAAGCATAGGTTAACCCCTTGCTTATTTTGAAAGATTTTGGTAAAATTTTTGGCAAAAAAAAATATTGTAAAAATATGCGGAAAGGATGGTCTGGATGTCAATGTAATCAAAATTAGTCAAAATTAGAAGATTACTGCACGAAACTGGCCATAAATGATAAAAACATCGACAATCGCCATTTTTCCATATAAAACAAAAATATCCAGTAAATATGCTGCCATTCCTAGACGCGTTGCTCGATTTAGCTCAAACTTTAGTAGCGCTGCATGTTTTGGTCTCCCCTTTCAGATTATATATCATTCTTCAACATTTTTGACACTTCGTTTTTCTGGATCTCAAAAAGCATAGGTTAACCCCTTGCTTATTTTGAAAGATTTTGGTAAAATTTTTGGCAAAAAAAAATATTGTAAAAATATGCGGAAAGGATGGTCTGGATGTCAATGTAATCAAAATTAGTCAAAATTAGAAGATTACTGCACGAAACTGGCCATAAATGATAAAAACATCGACAATCGCCATTTTTCCATATAAAACAAAAATATCCAGTAAATATGCTGCCATTCCTAGACGCGTTGCTCGATTTAGCTCAAACTTTAGTAGCGCTGCATGTTTTGGTCTCCCCTTTCAGATTATATATCATTCTTCAACATTTTTGACACTTCGTTTTTCTGGATCTCAAAAAGCATAGGTTAACCCCTTGCTTATTTTGAAAGATTTTGGTAAAATTTTTGGCAAAAAAAAATATTGTAAAAATATGCGGAAAGGATGGTCTGGATGTCAATGTAATCAAAATTAGTCAAAATTAGAAGATTACTGCACGAAACTGGCCATAAATGATAAAAACATCGACAATCGCCATTTTTCCATATAAAACAAAAATATCCAGTAAATATGCTGCCATTCCTAGACGCGTTGCTCGATTTAGCTCAAACTTTAGTAGCGCTGCATGTTTTGGTCTCCCCTTTCAGATTATATATCATTCTTCAACATTTTTGACACTTCGTTTTTCTGGATCTCAAAAAGCATAGGTTAACCCCTTGCTTATTTTGAAAGATTTTGGTAAAATTTTTGGCAAAAAAAAATATTGTAAAAATATGCGGAAAGGATGGTCTGGATGTCAATGTAATCAAAATTAGTCAAAATTAGAAGATTACTGCACGAAACTGGCCATAAATGATAAAAACATCGACAATCGCCATTTTTCCATATAAAACAAAAATATCCAGTAAATATGCTGCCATTCCTAGACGCGTTGCTCGATTTAGCTCAAACTTTAGTAGCGCTGCATGTTTTGGTCTCCCCTTTCAGATTATATATCATTCTTCAACATTTTTGACACTTCGTTTTTCTGGATCTCAAAAAGCATAGGTTAACCCCTTGCTTATTTTGAAAGATTTTGGTAAAATTTTTGGCAAAAAAAAATATTGTAAAAATATGCGGAAAGGATGGTCTGGATGTCAATGTAATCAAAATTAGTCAAAATTAGAAGATTACTGCACGAAACTGGCCATAAATGATAAAAACATCGACAATCGCCATTTTTCCATATAAAACAAAAATATCCAGTAAATATGCTGCCATTCCTAGACGCGTTGCTCGATTTAGCTCAAACTTTAGTAGCGCTGCATGTTTTGGTCTCCCCTTTCAGATTATATATCATTCTTCAACATTTTTGACACTTCGTTTTTCTGGATCTCAAAAAGCATAGGTTAACCCCTTGCTTATTTTGAAAGATTTTGGTAAAATTTTTGGCAAAAAAAAATATTGTAAAAATATGCGGAAAGGATGGTCTGGATGTCAATGTAATCAAAATTAGTCAAAATTAGAAGATTACTGCACGAAACTGGCCATAAATCATAAAAACATCGACAATCGCCATTTTTCCATATAAAACAAAAATATCCAGTAAATATGCTGCCATTCCTAGACGCGTTGCTCGATTTAGCTCAAACTTTAGTAGCGCTGCATGTTTTGGTCTCCCCTTTCAGATTATATATCATTCTTCAACATTTTTGACACTTCGTTTTTCTGGATCTCAAAAAGCATAGGTTAACCCCTTGCTTATTTTGAAAGATTTTGGTAAAATTTTTGGCAAAAAAAAATATTGTAAAAATATGCGGAAAGGATGGTCTGGATGTCAATGTAATCAAAATTAGTCAAAATTAGAAGATTACTGCACGAAACTGGCCATAAATGATAAAAACATCGACAATCGCCATTTTTCCATATAAAACAAAAATATCCAGTAAATATGCTGCCATTCCTAGACGCGTTGCTCGATTTAGCTCAAACTTTAGTAGCGCTGCATGTTTTGGTCTCCCCTTTCAGATTATATATCATTCTTCAACATTTTTGACACTTCGTTTTTCTGGATCTCAAAAAGCATAGGTTAACCCCTTGCTTATTTTGAAGAATTTTGGTAAAATTTTTGGCAAAAAAAAATATTGTAAAAATATGCGGAAAGGATGGTCTGGATGTCAATGTAATCAAAATTAGTCAAAATTAGAAGATTACTGCACGAAACTGGCCATAAATCATAAAAACATCGACAATCGCCATTTTTCCATATAAAACAAAAATATCCAGTAAATATGCTGCCATTCCTAGACGCGTTGCTCGATTTAGCTCAAACTTTAGTAGCGCTGCATGTTTTGGTCTCCCCTTTCAGATTATATATCATTCTTCAACATTTTTGACACTTCGTTTTTCTGGATCTCAAAAAGCATAGGTTAACCCCTTGCTTATTTTGAAAGATTTTGGTAAAATTTTTGGCAAAAAAAAATATTGTAAAAATATGCGGAAAGGATGGTCTGGATGTCAATGTAATCAAAATTAGTCAAAATTAGAAGATTACTGCACGAAACTGGCCATAAATGATAAAAACATCGACAATCGCCATTTTTCCATATAAAACAAAAATATCCAGTAAATATGCTGCCATTCCTAGACGCGTTGCTCGATTTAGCTCAAACTTTAGTAGCGCTGCATGTTTTGGTCTCCCCTTTCAGATTATATATCATTCTTCAACATTTTTGACACTTCGTTTTTCTGGATCTCAAAAAGCATAGGTTAACCCCTTGCTTATTTTGAAGAATTTTGGTAAAATTTTTGGCAAAAAAAAATATTGTAAAAATATGCGGAAAGGATGGTCTGGATGTCAATGTAATCGAAATTAGTCAAAATTAGAAGATTACTGCACGAAACTGGCCATAAATCATAAAAACATCGACAATCGCCATTTTTCCATATAAAACAAAAATATCCAGTAAATATGCTGCCATTCCTAGATGCGTTGCTCGATTTAGCTCAAACTTTAGTAGCGCTGCATGTTTTGGTCTCCCCTTTCAGATTATATATCATTCTTCAACATTTTTGACACTTCGTTTTTCTGGATCTCAAAAAGCATAGGTTAACTCCTTGCTTATTTTGAAAGATTTTGGTAAAATTTTTGGCAAAAAAAAATATTGTAAAAATATGCGGAAAGGATGGTCTGGATGTCAATGTAATCAAAATTAGTCAAAATTAGAAGATTACTGCACGAAACTGGCCATAAATCATAAAAACATCGACAATCGCCATTTTTCCATATAAAACAAAAATATCCAGTAAATATGCTGCCATTCCTAGACGCGTTGCTCGATTTAGCTCAAACTTTAGTAGCGCTGCATGTTTTGGTCTCCCCTTTCAGATTATATATCATTCTTCAACATTTTTGACACTTCGTTTTTCTGGATCTCAAAAAGCATAGGTTAACCCCTTGCTTATTTTGAAAGATTTTGGTAAAATTTTTGGCAAAAAAAAATATTGTAAAAATATGCGGAAAGGATGGTCTGGATGTCAATGTAATCAAAATTAGTCAAAATTAGAAGATTACTGCACGAAACTGGCCATAAATGATAAAAACATCGACAATCGCCATTTTTCCATATAAAACAAAAATATCCAGTAAATATGCTGCCATTCCTAGACGCGTTGCTCGATTTAGCTCAAACTTTAGTAGCGCTGCATGTTTTGGTCTCCCCTTTCAGATTATATATCATTCTTCAACATTTTTGACACTTCGTTTTTCTGGATCTCAAAAAGCATAGGTTAACCCCTTGCTTATTTTGAAGAATTTTGGTAAAATTTTTGGCAAAAAAAAATATTGTAAAAATATGCGGAAAGGATGGTCTGGATGTCAATGTAATCGAAATTAGTCAAAATTAGAAGATTACTGCACGAAACTGGCCATAAATCATAAAAACATCGACAATCGCCATTTTTCCATATAAAACAAAAATATCCAGTAAATATGCTGCCATTCCTAGACGCGTTGCTCGATTTAGCCCAAACTTTAGTAGCGCTGCATGTTTTGGTCTCCCCTTTCAGATTATATATCATTCTTCAACATTTTTGACACTTCGTTTTTCTGGATCTCAAAAAGCATAGGTTAACTCCTTGCTTATTTTGAAAGATTTTGGTAAAATTTTTGGCAAAAAAAAATATTGTAAAAATATGCGGAAAGGATGGTCTGGATGTCAATGTAATCAAAATTAGTCAAAATTAGAAGATTACTGCACGAAACTGGCCATAAATCATAAAAACATCGACAATCGCCATTTTTCCATATAAAACAAAAATATCCAGTAAATATGCTGCCATTCCTAGACGCGTTGCTCGATTTAGCTCAAACTTTAGTAGCGGTGCATGTTTTGGTCTCCCCTTTCAGATTATATATCATTCTTCAACATTTTTGACACTTCGTTTTTCTGGATCTCAAAAAGCATAGGTTAACCCCTTGCTTATTTTGAAAGATTTTGGTAAAATTTTTGGCAAAAAAAAATATTGTAAAAATATGCGGAAAGGATGGTCTGGATGTCAATGTAATCAAAATTAGTCAAAATTAGAAGATTACTGCACGAAACTGGCCATAAATCATAAAAACATCGACAATCGCCATTTTTCCATATAAAACAAAAATATCCAGTAAATATGCTGCCATTCCTAGACGCGTTGCTCGATTTAGCTCAAACTTTAGTAGCGCTGCATGTTTTGGTCTCCCCTTTCAGATTATATATCATTCTTCAACATTTTTGACACTTCGTTTTTCTGGATCTCAAAAAGCATAGGTTAACCCCTTGCTTATTTTGAAAGATTTTGGTAAAATTTTTGGCAAAAAAAAATATTGTAAAAATATGCGGAAAGGATGGTCTGGATGTCAATGTAATCAAAATTAGTCAAAATTAGAAGATTACTGCACGAAACTGGCCATAAATGATAAAAACATCGACAATCGCCATTTTTCCATATAAAACAAAAATATCCAGTAAATATGCTGCCATTCCTAGACGCGTTGCTCGATTTAGCTCAAACTTTAGTAGCGCTGCATGTTTTGGTCTCCCCTTTCAGATTATATATCATTCTTCAACATTTTTGACACTTCGTTTTTCTGGATCTCAAAAAGCATAGGTTAACCCCTTGCTTATTTTGAAAGATTTTGGTAAAATTTTTGGCAAAAAAAAATATTGTAAAAATATGCGGAAAGGATGGTCTGGATGTCAATGTAATCAAAATTAGTCAAAATTAGAAGATTACTGCACGAAACTGGCCATAAATGATAAAAACATCGACAATCGCCATTTTTCCATATAAAACAAAAATATCCAGTAAATATGCTGCCATTCCTAGACGCGTTGCTCGATTTAGCTCAAACTTTAGTAGCGCTGCATGTTTTGGTCTCCCCTTTCAGATTATATATCATTCTTCAACATTTTTGACACTTCGTTTTTCTGGATCTCAAAAAGCATAGGTTAACCCCTTGCTTATTTTGAAAGATTTTGGTAAAATTTTTGGCAAAAAAAAATATTGTAAAAATATGCGGAAAGGATGGTCTGGATGTCAATGTAATCAAAATTAGTCAAAATTAGAAGATTACTGCACGAAACTGGCCATAAATGATAAAAACATCGACAATCGCCATTTTTCCATATAAAACAAAAATATCCAGTAAATATGCTGCCATTCCTAGACGCGTTGCTCGATTTAGCTCAAACTTTAGTAGCGCTGCATGTTTTGGTCTCCCCTTTCAGATTATATATCATTCTTCAACATTTTTGACACTTCGTTTTTCTGGATCTCAAAAAGCATAGGTTAACCCCTTGCTTATTTTGAAAGATTTTGGTAAAATTTTTGGCAAAAAAAAATATTGTAAAAATATGCGGAAAGGATGGTCTGGATGTCAATGTAATCAAAATTAGTCAAAATTAGAAGATTACTGCACGAAACTGGCCATAAATGATAAAAACATCGACAATCGCCATTTTTCCATATAAAACAAAAATATCCAGTAAATATGCTGCCATTCCTAGACGCGTTGCTCGATTTAGCTCAAACTTTAGTAGCGCTGCATGTTTTGGTCTCCCCTTTCAGATTATATATCATTCTTCAACATTTTTGACACTTCGTTTTTCTGGATCTCAAAAAGCATAGGTTAACCCCTTGCTTATTTTGAAAGATTTTGGTAAAATTTTTGGCAAAAAAAAATATTGTAAAAATATGCGGAAAGGATGGTCTGGATGTCAATGTAATCAAAATTAGTCAAAATTAGAAGATTACTGCACGAAACTGGCCATAAATGATAAAAACATCGACAATCGCCATTTTTCCATATAAAACAAAAATATCCAGTAAATATGCTGCCATTCCTAGACGCGTTGCTCGATTTAGCTCAAACTTTAGTAGCGCTGCATGTTTTGGTCTCCCCTTTCAGATTATATATCATTCTTCAACATTTTTGACACTTCGTTTTTCTGGATCTCAAAAAGCATAGGTTAACCCCTTGCTTATTTTGAAAGATTTTGGTAAAATTTTTGGCAAAAAAAAATATTGTAAAAATATGCGGAAAGGATGGTCTGGATGTCAATGTAATCAAAATTAGTCAAAATTAGAAGATTACTGCACGAAACTGGCCATAAATGATAAAAACATCGACAATCGCCATTTTTCCATATAAAACAAAAATATCCAGTAAATATGCTGCCATTCCTAGACGCGTTGCTCGATTTAGCTCAAACTTTAGTAGCGCTGCATGTTTTGGTCTCCCCTTTCAGATTATATATCATTCTTCAACATTTTTGACACTTCGTTTTTCTGGATCTCAAAAAGCATAGGTTAACCCCTTGCTTATTTTGAAAGATTTTGGTAAAATTTTTGGCAAAAAAAAATATTGTAAAAATATGCGGAAAGGATGGTCTGGATGTCAATGTAATCAAAATTAGTCAAAATTAGAAGATTACTGCACGAAACTGGCCATAAATGATAAAAACATCGACAATCGCCATTTTTCCATATAAAACAAAAATATCCAGTAAATATGCTGCCATTCCTAGACGCGTTGCTCGATTTAGCTCAAACTTTAGTAGCGCTGCATGTTTTGGTCTCCCCTTTCAGATTATATATCATTCTTCAACATTTTTGACACTTCGTTTTTCTGGATCTCAAAAAGCATAGGTTAACCCCTTGCTTATTTTGAAAGATTTTGGTAAAATTTTTGGCAAAAAAAAATATTGTAAAAATATGCGGAAAGGATGGTCTGGATGTCAATGTAATCAAAATTAGTCAAAATTAGAAGATTACTGCACGAAACTGGCCATAAATGATAAAAACATCGACAATCGCCATTTTTCCATATAAAACAAAAATATCCAGTAAATATGCTGCCATTCCTAGACGCGTTGCTCGATTTAGCTCAAACTTTAGTAGCGCTGCATGTTTTGGTCTCCCCTTTCAGATTATATATCATTCTTCAACATTTTTGACACTTCGTTTTTCTGGATCTCAAAAAGCATAGGTTAACCCCTTGCTTATTTTGAAAGATTTTGGTAAAATTTTTGGCAAAAAAAAATATTGTAAAAATATGCGGAAAGGATGGTCTGGATGTCAATGTAATCAAAATTAGTCAAAATTAGAAGATTACTGCACGAAACTGGCCATAAATCATAAAAACATCGACAATCGCCATTTTTCCATATAAAACAAAAATATCCAGTAAATATGCTGCCATTCCTAGACGCGTTGCTCGATTTAGCTCAAACTTTAGTAGCGCTGCATGTTTTGGTCTCCCCTTTCAGATTATATATCATTCTTCAACATTTTTGACACTTCGTTTTTCTGGATCTCAAAAAGCATAGGTTAACTCCTTGCTTATTTTGAAAGATTTTGGTAAAATTTTTGGCAAAAAAAAATATTGTAAAAATATGCGGAAAGGATGGTCTGGATGTCAATGTAATCAAAATTAGTCAAAATTAGAAGATTACTGCACGAAACTGGCCATAAATCATAAAAACATCGACAATCGCCATTTTTCCATATAAAACAAAAATATCCAGTAAATATGCTGCCATTCCTAGACGCGTTGCTCGATTTAGCTCAAACTTTAGTAGCGCTGCATGTTTTGGTCTCCCCTTTCAGATTATATATCATTCTTCAACATTTTTGACACTTCGTTTTTCTGGATCTCAAAAAGCATAGGTAACCCCTTGCTTATTTTGAAAGATTTTGGTAAAATTTTTGGCAAAAAAAAATATTGTAAAAATATGCGGAAAGGATGGTCTGGATGTCAATGTAATCAAAATTAGTCAAAATTAGAAGATTACTGCACGAAACTGGCCATAAATCATAAAAACATCGACAATCGCCATTTTTCCATATAAAACAAAAATATCCAGTAAATATGCTGCCATTCCTAGACGCGTTGCTCGATTTAGCTCAAACTTTAGTAGCGCTGCATGTTTTGGTCTCCCCTTTCAGATTATATATCATTCTTCAACATTTTTGACACTTCGTTTTTCTGGATCTCAAAAAGCATAGGTTAACCCCTTGCTTATTTTGAAAGATTTTGGTAAAATTTTTGGCAAAAAAAAATATTGTAAAAATATGCGGAAAGGATGGTCTGGATGTCAATGTAATCAAAATTAGTCAAAATTAGAAGATTACTGCACGAAACTGGCCATAAATCATAAAAACATCGACAATCGCCATTTTTCCATATAAAACAAAAATATCCAGTAAATATGCTGCCATTCCTAGACGCGTTGCTCGATTTAGCTCAAACTTTAGTAGCGCTGCATGTTTTGGTCTCCCCTTTCAGATTATATATCATTCTTCAACATTTTTGACACTTCGTTTTTCTGGATCTCAAAAAGCATAGGTTAACTCCTTGCTTATTTTGAAAGATTTTGGTAAAATTTTTGGCAAAAAAAAATATTGTAAAAATATGCGGAAAGGATGGTCTGGATGTCAATGTAATCAAAATTAGTCAAAATTAGAAGATTACTGCACGAAACTGGCCATAAATCATAAAAACATCGACAATCGCCATTTTTCCATATAAAACAAAAATATCCAGTAAATATGCTGCCATTCCTAGACGCGTTGCTCGATTTAGCTCAAACTTTAGTAGCGCTGCATGTTTTGGTCTCCCCTTTCAGATTATATATCATTCTTCAACATTTTTGACACTTCGTTTTTCTGGATCTCAAAAAGCATAGGTAACCCCTTGCTTATTTTGAAAGATTTTGGTAAAATTTTTGGCAAAAAAAAATATTGTAAAAATATGCGGAAAGGATGGTCTGGATGTCAATGTAATCAAAATTAGTCAAAATTAGAAGATTACTGCACGAAACTGGCCATAAATCATAAAAACATCGACAATCGCCATTTTTCCATATAAAACAAAAATATCCAGTAAATATGCTGCCATTCCTAGACGCGTTGCTCGATTTAGCTCAAACTTTAGTAGCGCTGCATGTTTTGGTCTCCCCTTTCAGATTATATATCATTCTTCAACATTTTTGACACTTCGTTTTTCTGGATCTCAAAAAGCATAGGTTAACCCCTTGCTTATTTTGAAAGATTTTGGTAAAATTTTTGGCAAAAAAAAATATTGTAAAAATATGCGGAAAGGATGGTCTGGATGTCAATGTAATCAAAATTAGTCAAAATTAGAAGATTACTGCACGAAACTGGCCATAAATCATAAAAACATCGACAATCGCCATTTTTCCATATAAAACAAAAATATCCAGTAAATATGCTGCCATTCCTAGACGCGTTGCTCGATTTAGCTCAAACTTTAGTAGCGCTGCATGTTTTGGTCTCCCCTTTCAGATTATATATCATTCTTCAACATTTTTGACACTTCGTTTTTCTGGATCTCAAAAAGCATAGGTTAACCCCTTGCTTATTTTGAAGAATTTTGGTAAAATTTTTGGCAAAAAAAAATATTGTAAAAATATGCGGAAAGGATGGTCTGGATGTCAATGTAATCGAAATTAGTCAAAATTAGAAGATTACTGCACGAAACTGGCCATAAATCATAAAAACATCGACAATCGCCATTTTTCCATATAAAACAAAAATATCCAGTAAATATGCTGCCATTCCTAGACGCGTTGCTCGATTTAGCTCAAACTTTAGTAGCGCTGCATGTTTTGGTCTCCCCTTTCAGATTATATATCATTCTTCAACATTTTTGACACTTCGTTTTTCTGGATCTCAAAAAGCATAGGTTAACCCCTTACTTATTTTGAAAGATTTTGGTAAAATTTTTGGCAAAAAAAAATATTGTAAAAATATGCGGAAAGGATGGTCTGGATGTCAATGTAATCAAAATTAGTCAAAATTAGAAGATTACTGCACGAAACTGGCCATAAATCATAAAAACATCGACAATCGCCATTTTTCCATATAAAACAAAAATATCCAGTAAATATGCTGCCATTCCTAGATGCGTTGCTCGATTTAGCTCAAACTTTAGTAGCGCTGCATGTTTTGGTCTCCCCTTTCAGATTATATATCATTCTTCAACATTTTTGACACTTCGTTTTTCTGGATCTCAAAAAGCATAGGTTAACTCCTTGCTTATTTTGAAAGATTTTGGTAAAATTTTTGGCAAAAAAAAATATTGTAAAAATATGCGGAAAGGATGGTCTGGATGTCAATGTAATCAAAATTAGTCAAAATTAGAAGATTACTGCACGAAACTGGCCATAAATCATAAAAACATCGACAATCGCCATTTTTCCATATAAAACAAAAATATCCAGTAAATATGCTGCCATTCCTAGACGCGTTGCTCGATTTAGCTCAAACTTTAGTAGCGCTGCATGTTTTGGTCTCCCCTTTCAGATTATATATCATTCTTCAACATTTTTGACACTTCGTTTTTCTGGATCTCAAAAAGCATAGGTTAACCCCTTGCTTATTTTGAAAGATTTTGGTAAAATTTTTGGCAAAAAAAAATATTGTAAAAATATGCGGAAAGGATGGTCTGGATGTCAATGTAATCAAAATTAGTCAAAATTAGAAGATTACTGCACGAAACTGGCCATAAATGATAAAAACATCGACAATCGCCATTTTTCCATATAAAACAAAAATATCCAGTAAATATGCTGCCATTCCTAGACGCGTTGCTCGATTTAGCTCAAACTTTAGTAGCGCTGCATGTTTTGGTCTCCCCTTTCAGATTATATATCATTCTTCAACATTTTTGACACTTCGTTTTTCTGGATCTCAAAAAGCATAGGTTAACCCCTTGCTTATTTTGAAGAATTTTGGTAAAATTTTTGGCAAAAAAAAATATTGTAAAAATATGCGGAAAGGATGGTCTGGATGTCAATGTAATCGAAATTAGTCAAAATTAGAAGATTACTGCACGAAACTGGCCATAAATCATAAAAACATCGACAATCGCCATTTTTCCATATAAAACAAAAATATCCAGTAAATATGCTGCCATTCCTAGACGCGTTGCTCGATTTAGCCCAAACTTTAGTAGCGCTGCATGTTTTGGTCTCCCCTTTCAGATTATATATCATTCTTCAACATTTTTGACACTTCGTTTTTCTGGATCTCAAAAAGCATAGGTTAACTCCTTGCTTATTTTGAAAGATTTTGGTAAAATTTTTGGCAAAAAAAAATATTGTAAAAATATGCGGAAAGGATGGTCTGGATGTCAATGTAATCAAAATTAGTCAAAATTAGAAGATTACTGCACGAAACTGGCCATAAATCATAAAAACATCGACAATCGCCATTTTTCCATATAAAACAAAAATATCCAGTAAATATGCTGCCATTCCTAGACGCGTTGCTCGATTTAGCTCAAACTTTAGTAGCGCTGCATGTTTTGGTCTCCCCTTTCAGATTATATATCATTCTTCAACATTTTTGACACTTCGTTTTTCTGGATCTCAAAAAGCATAGGTTAACCCCTTGCTTATTTTGAAAGATTTTGGTAAAATTTTTGGCAAAAAAAAATATTGTAAAAATATGCGGAAAGGATGGTCTGGATGTCAATGTAATCAAAATTAGTCAAAATTAGAAGATTACTGCACGAAACTGGCCATAAATCATAAAAACATCGACAATCGCCATTTTTCCATATAAAACAAAAATATCCAGTAAATATGCTGCCATTCCTAGACGCGTTGCTCGATTTAGCTCAAACTTTAGTAGCGCTGCATGTTTTGGTCTCCCCTTTCAGATTATATATCATTCTTCAACATTTTTGACACTTCGTTTTTCTGGATCTCAAAAAGCATAGGTTAACCCCTTGCTTATTTTGAAAGATTTTGGTAAAATTTTTGGCAAAAAAAAATATTGTAAAAATATGCGGAAAGGATGGTCTGGATGTCAATGTAATCAAAATTAGTCAAAATTAGAAGATTACTGCACGAAACTGGCCATAAATCATAAAAACATCGACAATCGCCATTTTTCCATATAAAACAAAAATATCCAGTAAATATGCTGCCATTCCTAGACGCGTTGCTCGATTTAGCTCAAACTTTAGTAGCGCTGCATGTTTTGGTCTCCCCTTTCAGATTATATATCATTCTTCAACATTTTTGACACTTCGTTTTTCTGGATCTCAAAAAGCATAGGTTAACTCCTTGCTTATTTTGAAAGATTTTGGTAAAATTTTTGGCAAAAAAAAATATTGTAAAAATATGCGGAAAGGATGGTCTGGATGTCAATGTAATCAAAATTAGTCAAAATTAGAAGATTACTGCACGAAACTGGCCATAAATCATAAAAACATCGACAATCGCCATTTTTCCATATAAAACAAAAATATCCAGTAAATATGCTGCCATTCCTAGACGCGTTGCTCGATTTAGCTCAAACTTTAGTAGCGCTGCATGTTTTGGTCTCCCCTTTCAGATTATATATCATTCTTCAACATTTTTGACACTTCGTTTTTCTGGATCTCAAAAAGCATAGGTTAACCCCTTGCTTATTTTGAAAGATTTTGGTAAAATTTTTGGCAAAAAAAAATATTGTAAAAATATGCGGAAAGGATGGTCTGGATGTCAATGTAATCAAAATTAGTCAAAATTAGAAGATTACTGCACGAAACTGGCCATAAATCATAAAAACATCGACAATCGCCATTTTTCCATATAAAACAAAAATATCCAGTAAATATGCTGCCATTCCTAGACGCGTTGCTCGATTTAGCTCAAACTTTAGTAGCGCTGCATGTTTTGGTCTCCCCTTTCAGATTATATATCATTCTTCAACATTTTTGACACTTCGTTTTTCTGGATCTCAAAAAGCATAGGTTAACCCCTTGCTTATTTTGAAAGATTTTGGTAAAATTTTTGGCAAAAAAAAATATTGTAAAAATATGCGGAATGGATGGTCTGGATGTCAATGTAATCAAAATTAGTCAAAATTAGAAGATTACTGCACGAAACTGGCCATAAATCATAAAAACATCGACAATCGCCATTTTTCCATATAAAACAAAAATATCCAGTAAATATGCTGCCATTCCTAGACGCGTTGCTCGATTTAGCTCAAACTTTAGTAGCGCTGCATGTTTTGGTCTCCCCTTTCAGATTATATATCATTCTTCAACATTTTTGACACTTCGTTTTTCTGGATCTCAAAAAGCATAGGTTAACCCCTTGCTTATTTTGAAAGATTTTGGTAAAATTTTTGGCAAAAAAAAATATTGTAAAAATATGCGGAAAGGATGGTCTGGATGTCAATGTAATCGAAATTAGTCAAAATTAGAAGATTACTGCACGAAACTGGCCATAAATCATAAAAACATCGACAATCGCCATTTTTCCATATAAAACAAAAATATCCAGTAAATATGCTGCCATTCCTAGACGCGTTGCTCGATTTAGCTCAAACTTTAGTAGCGCTGCATGTTTATATATCATTCTTCCACATTTTTGACACTTCGTTTTTCTGGATCTCAAAAAGCATAGGTTAACCCCTTGCTTATTTTGAAAGATTTTGGTAAAATTTTTGGCAAAAAAAAATATTGTAAAATATGCGGAAAGGATGGTCTGGATGTCAATGTAATCAAAATTAGTCAAATTAGAAGATTACTGCACGAAACTGGCCATAAATCATAAAACATCGACAATCGCCATTTTTCCATATAAAACAAAAATATCCAGTAAATATGCTGCCATTCCTAGACGCGTTGCTCGATTTAACTCAAACTTTAGTAGCGCTGCATGTTTTGGTCTCCCCCTTTCAGATTATATATCATTCTTCCACATTTTTGACCTTCGTTTTTCTGGATCTCAAAAAGCATAGGTTAACCCCTTGCTTATTTTGAAAGATTTTGTAAAATTTTTGGCAAAAAAATATTGTAAAAATATGCGGAAAGGATGGTCTGGATGTCAATGTAACAAAATTAGTCAAAATTAGAAGATTACTGCACGAAACTGGCCATAAATCATAAAAACATCGACAATCGCCATTTTCCATATAAAAACAAAAAATATCCAGTAAATATGCTGCCATTCCTAGACGCGTTGCTCGATTTAGCTCAAACTTTAGTAGCGCTGCATGTTTTGGTCTCCCCCCCTTTCAGATTATATATCATTCTTCCACATTTTTGACACTTCGTTTTTCTGGATCTCAAAAAGCATAGGTTAACCCCTTGCTTATTTTGAAAGATTTTGGTAAAATTTTTGGCAAAAAAAAATATTGTAAAAATATGCGGAAAGGATGGTCTGGATGTCAATGTAATCAAAATTAGTCAAAATTAGAAGATTACTGCACGAAACTGGCCATAAATCATAAAAACATCGACAATCGCCATTTTTCCATATAAAACAAAATATCCAGTAAATATGCTGCCATTCCTAGACGCGTTGCTCGATTTAGCTCAAACTTTAGTAGCGCTGCATGTTTTGGTCTCCCTTTCAGATTATATATCATTCTTCCACATTTTTGACACTTCGTTTTTCTGGATCTCAAAAAGCATAGGTTAACCCCTTGCTTATTTGAAAGATTTTGGTAAAATTTTTGGCAAAAAAAAATATTGTAAAAATATGCGGAAAGGATGGTCTGGATGTCAATGTAATCAAAATTAGTCAAAATTAGAAGATTACTGCACGAAACTGGCCATAAATCATAAAAACATCGACAATCGCCATTTTTCCATATAAAGATTTCAGATTAAGTATCAGTATCACTTTCAGATTATATATCATTTTTCCACATTTTGACACTTTGTTTTTCTGGATCTCAAAAAGCATAGGTTAACCCCTTGCTTATTTTGAAAGATTTTGGTAAAATTTTTGGCAAAAAAAAATATTGTAAAAATATGCGGAAAGGATGGTCTGGATGTCAATGTAATCAAAATTAGTCAAAATTAGAAGATTACTGCACGAAACTGGCCATAAATCATAA
Source organism: Diogma glabrata (assembly GCA_963693315.1). Classification (NCBI taxonomy): domain Eukaryota; kingdom Metazoa; phylum Arthropoda; class Insecta; order Diptera; family Cylindrotomidae; genus Diogma; species Diogma glabrata. The sequence continues at coordinate 23,258,515 of OY856186.1, read as the reverse complement.
AAACATCGACAATCGCCATTTTTCCATATAAAACAAAAA
>OY856186.1:22950054-23258276 GCA_963693315.1 Diogma glabrata | reverse complement strand
TGTATTTTTTTAAAATTTTGTGTACATAACTCTTTGAAAAGTTTGAAATTCTTGCTAGTTTTCGTACACTTAAAGAAGGATTTTCAATAAAATATTGCAAAATATCCAAATGTTCTTCTTCGTTTTGTGCATTTCGTTGCGGAGGTTCATCTCTAGCAGCTATTGCGAACAATCGGGGTAAAAATTGTCGACTTGGGCAATATCGGTTGGGAAAACGAATATGATATTCTCGAATGGTTGCGACCGCATTTCGTCCACATTCTCCGTATAAAATGAGGAGATCATGTATTTCTTCGCGTGAAAAACGCGTCATATTTCAAATTTAAAATAAAATACACAATAAAACTTTTAAAATAAACACTTTTAAACTAAAATAACTTTAAAATAACTTTTAAATAACTTTTTTTTAATAAGACACTTTTAAAATAAAATAACCACACCGTCACGTTAATGAGTAGAATAATGAAAAATTCGTTTAATTGAATATTTTCAACAAATCATGGCCAACTTTGATGTAAATTGAAATTTATTTTTCGTGATTTTTTAAACTAACTTTGTTTAAATTAACATTAAAAATAAATTGTGTGTCAACTATGCAATAACTACAAAAGAAGATATGAAACGTGACATTCGTGAAATTTGTAACAATATTACAACAGAAACATTAGAAGCCGTGAATTTTGAATTTTTAAGAAGAATCAACTTTTGTGTTGAGAATAACGGAGATCATTTCGAACATCTCTTGTAAAAATGTTTTTTTGTTTAATATTCAATAAAAAATGAATTATCGTAATGTTTTTACTTAATGTTATTAATGTACTTAAAATTAATAAATATGTTACATGGAATAAATTAAATTGAAATTTAATTTTCGTGATTTTTTAAATTAACTTTGTGGAAAGAAAAGTAGATGAATACTGGTGATTTTTCAAACGCTCATAACTTGGAAAATTATTGACGAAAACTCAAGTGTGATATATCATCGCTTAGGAAATTTTATGAACGTTTTAAATTTTGATAGAAAATAGGATGTTCCCATTTAAAAAAATAAAATTTCCCTCAAAATTTCCCATATGGGAAATTATTTAGACAATTTTGTTGATGTCATATTCAAGAACATAAAATTTACAATAATATTTTCATGCTTCATATTTCTGAGAAATGAGCCAGAAAAAAATTTTTGGGGGTGAAACTTTTTCTGTGGACACCCTGTATATATATATATATATATATATATATATATATATATATATATATATATATATATATATATATATATATATATATATATATATATATATATATATAAATTTTTGTTTTTGTTTTTTTTGACTCCGCTTATCATATATAGTCGTTTGGCACAAAAATTTTTCCGAAATTCCGAGATGAAGCCCATTGCAATAGGTAGATTTTTATATGAAATCTACCTAAAAGAAAGCTGAATGTAACAAAACCTTACTATCTATTTACCTTTTTAAATTGATTTGGTTGTTGTGGACGTCTTTGGTAAACTGGAGGAGCCACTTCCTCATCCTCTTCTTCTTCTTCTTCTTCATCCTGATTATTATTAAAGCTATTATACGGTCTTGCTCTATATTGTACATTTGCTGCGGCGGCTTGAATTTCATCTTCTATTTGTTGCTGTTGCTGTTCACCTATTCCATATGTTTGTTGCTGTTGTTTTTGTTGTACATATTGTCCCGATATTATTGTTACACAAAATACTAAAAATCCTATACTCGTTCGGTAACTATAATTAAATAGAAAAAAAAACATGATCGTAATTATATTATTATTTTTCGACTTAATTTTTATTACAAATAACAAAATTCGACTATTAAATTTAACTTATTTTTATTTTATTTCGCAAGACAGTAGATTTTATGAAGAAGATACTTTATGGATCAATAACAACTTCATGCTGAAGGTGAAAATTTACAGATTGCTTTTCTTGCAATTTTTATTTAATTTTTTTATGAATATATTTTTGATGGGAAAATTATTATTTGAAAAGGTTAAATTAGTTTTTAGAAATGAAATTTTATTTTTTGAACATTGTTAGTTTTGTAATAACTGTTAAAATAGTAGAAATCAATAGAAAAAATAAATATACATAGTTAGCAATGCTATATCAGTAAAAACTTTAATTTATATTGTTTCATAGCATTAAATTATAAAACAAAAAAGATTTTCAACCACAATATCATCCAACATAACCACAATTATCTTCGATAACATTACAAAAATCAATTAACTAATTGATGCAACTATTAAATCTGTGACAATTATTTCTAATTCAATAAGTAGGTTATGTAATAGGCGAAAAAATGGTATTATCTTATGATGACAACATAAGGTGTGTTCATTTTAATTGATTGAATTATCCAATTAAAACAATTTATGTAGAATTACAGACGATAAACATAATTTTTATTTTGAAATCAAAATAAGAACAACTTTCCTTGTGCAGACATTATTTAATTAGATATTTACGTAAACCTTTTTCCAATTTTCTTTTCTTTTATTGGTTTTTAATATTAGGTAACTTTGTTGCAGATAACTTTTTATAGTAATACAAAATTAAATGTATTAATCAAAAAAGTGCACAATTAAAATGTTTTGATAAAAATTGAAACATTTACGGTGACATAAGGAAATTGTTTTTGGTCTCAATTAACGAGAAACAAGTAATCTTATATTCGTCTAATGATATATAGGAAATACAAACATGTTGGATATTAATAGTACATTATGATACTAGGACGTAAAGCTAAAGATTTTGGACGGATGTGGAGTTTGCAAATCGAGGCGCCTGCCGAGATTTGCACCCACATTAAGTCCAAAATAGCCTACGTCCGTGCATCATATACTATTTTTTATTCGCCGCAAGCAAAATATTTTAAGAAAATTTGTTTATTCTAAATTAAAATTACAAATTTTCTTAAATTTTAAAATAAAAATATGTGGAACAAGTAACCTTTGAAAAAATATTTATTATTTTTTTCAAATTATTGTGTAGCTATGACAACAAATGATAACAACTATTTTAATTGGATAATGAAAATTTGAATTTAAGGGTTGCTTTGATAAAAAATTTTATTTTTCATAGAATTTAAACAAATACAAATGCTTTTTACTTTTTTGGACGTAGCTATGACAACAAAATAAATAGTTGAAAAGTGATACTTTAAAGCCGCAAATCACAGTAATAAAGTAACACTTTAATATGTAGGCGAATAAAAAATATTTATTATTTTTTCCAAATTCTATGAAAACAAATGATAACAACTATTTTAATTGGATAATGAAATTTTGAATTTGCGGGTTGCTTTGATAAAAAATTTATTTTTCATAGAATTTAAACAAATACAAATGCTTTTTACTTTTTTGGACGTAGCTATGACGACAAAATAAATAGTTGAAAAGTGATACTTTAAAGCAGGGTTGTTCCTTTACGAGTAATCTAAAATAGATTACATTACATGTAATCTATGTAATGTAATCAATGTCATCTATGTAAATTTGGCGTAATCTATTATTTTGATTTAAGAAGAAATATGTGGAAATATTGTATTATCCCTGCTGAAAATTTTTTCGCAAAAGACATGATCAATAATATTGTCAAAAACAAGATCTTGCGATCTTGAAAAAAGTTAATTTATTGATAAAAAAATTTTAGACTTCACATATCAATTAAATAGATTACATTATAGTTTACATTATAGATTACATGAAAATATCTCGCGTAATTTACACGTAATCTATGCGTAATCTATGCATGTAAAGTAATCTATTTTGTCTACGGCACAACCCTGCTTTAAAGCCGCAAATCACAGTAATAAAGTAACACTTTAATATATAGGCGAATAAAAAAGTACATTTAAGAACTAAATGTGAAGCTATAAAAATTGTATTGGAGGGTTTCGAAAAATTCTAAACATTAAGATTTCTTTTAATTCGTATAAAATTATTTCACTTTCATACCTTTTCTCCAAAAAAGTTTTCAAAAGTGAAATTATTTTGATTTTGATTTTCTGTTACGTAAAGTAAGAAATTTTAATACTTATCGAACCATAACTTATAATAAATTAACCGCTTATAATTTTAATTTTTTTTTCAAGATCAATGGTAACGACATAAATTAGATTTTTTATTATGTCGACAATTTTTTTTGATTGCTTTGTAAATTTTAATCTGCCGAATTTTTTTAAATAATTGTTTTGATTGATGACAGTAAACCGGTATAAAAGTTGAAAAAAAGAAATTTGTAAATCAGACAGATACATAATTAACGTCGTGGTCTTTGTCAAAGTGTTGCAAATTGTAATATTCAGGTTTAAAGTTCAAAATGGTAATAAAGTAACCACAATTGTTGTGTAAGTACATATTCAGAAAATATAGATTAACATAGTTTTTAAATATTATTTTAATTTAGTTTTTTAATAGTAATAATTTTTGAATTGACTGTGGAAACCTACAGAACATTTTAACGAAAAGAAAGAAAAATTATTACAACTGGGCTATAAAAAACCGTAAACTCTTTGAGTTTAAAATCACTTAATGTGTCGAGACACAAATATAAATATCCACAATCAAGCGCAATAGACTATCCGTGAGTGGGGTTCATTGGTATATATCGTTGCTTACTTAATCTATATAGTTACATAATGTATAAACAAAATTATGTCTAACAAATGAAAGTGTCAAATCATTTGTTATTACTATCTCATACACAAGTCATTAGTTATTAATGGCGTAAATTCATGCTCATGCAAGATTCAAAAACAATTTTAAACAAATAATCATTTAAAATTACGACAACTTTTGTAATTTTCTCTTAAAACAATCGAAATAATAATATAATGTAAATAAAATCTATGACAAGAGTATGAATACGAATGTGAAAAACAACAACAACTATGTAGCTAAATCATTTCACTTTCACTTAACAATTTAACCTCTATCAGAAAAAATGATTAAAATCAAAACATGACAATGCACGTGGTTGTTGCGGGCTATTTATATATTCATATCTGCTCGCAAAGTTGTTTTGTTAACGAAGAATTTAGATCACGTTATTGGTTTTAGTTTGTATTTTTTATTTTATGAATAGTTTACAGATTTGTAAACAAAATTTATTATTATGTTAATTTAATGTCGATAAAAAAAAGGTTGTTAAACCGATAATAAAAAATAAATTATGCACTTAAGTTATTGGTTTGTATTGAATGAGTATGAATTATACGGATACGAGTTTTTATATTTTTATTTAGTGAAATTGATGGGTGAAAAGTTTAATCTTAAAAACGGAAGTGCTATCGCATTATTGATATGGCAAGATATTTTATAAGTTGGACAAATAATAAACTCTGGCATTTTTATGCTACAGCGTTACAGTTTATGCCAAAGACGATTTTCCTAGGAACTAAGAAATTTGCCACAGTCATTAACTGAAGAAACTTATAACAATTGTTTATTTTAATTGGCAAATTATAAATTTTTTAGCTACATTGGTTACGACTAATCGATTATCAAAAATGTGTATTTTGTTTAGAATTGAGTGCGTAAAAGAGTTTTTGTGAATTATACATTTGTTTACATTGTGGAATATACATTAATAATTTTCTACATATTCTACATCAATCATTTGCAAATTACAGAGTATAGTAGAAAACTATAAAAATATATTGATTATGTTAAAAAAATTTACTTTTATATACTGGACTAATTTCTGATAAAACTCTTGTTCAAAAAGATTTAGGTTCTTCTAGCTAATCGACTTAGCTAATGACACTTTTTGAGATGCAGAGAGCTGAGACACCCAATGTTTTTTGGTATGCTAATTTTCCAGCGGTTGGTATATTAATATTATAAATAGATAATTTTCTACATATTCTACATCAATAGACTTGTCTTGAAATTTCACAAGATACGTTTATTTATTTTTATATTTTAAGATTATGATAAATAAGCTGCATGTGTTTAAATGTCCCAACCATAAATAAAAGATTAGGGAAACAATAGCAACAACGGAAAATGTATTTTCATAAAAAAATGTTGATTTGGTTAATACTTTTACCTTTGAAGACAAATAAATTATTCAATGAAGTCAATTGGTATTTTAATTATGATAAAATTTTTGAATAATAAGTTGCAAGCACTTCGTATCGCAGTTTTCTCTTACTAGGTTTACAATGATATAGAACAGTGTTTCTCAACTGATTTCATTCTACGGACCAATAAATATTTTAAAATTCTATTACGGACCTTGCGAAATATTTCATGTTAAATGGATAAAAGTGTAGGTTATATTGTGCTCACACTTACATACTAAATGTAATTTAAACAGGAGTGAACGAAATAAAGTTTCAAGAAACCAAAAAAAGAAAAGAACGAATTTTTATGTGTAACAAACTTAATATATCACTAATTTACTCTGTTATTTCAAAAATAAAAAATTATCGTTCTTACTCCTAATTCGAAGTAATAGTCATTTATTGGGTAAGTGTTTCATGCTATATTTTATTTTTCGAGTCAAAGTTTACATTTGCGAGAGAATAAAATTCATTAAACACGAACCCAGTACAACGTTTTATCCTTCCGACAGCGTAACATGTATTAACTTGTATTAATTTTTTTTAAATTCGTTGATAAAACAAGTAAAAAGAAAAAAAATAATGAATTTTATTTTATTGTACCATTAATTGTAAACAATTTTGCAATATTCGAGAGAGTTACATGCGTATTGATTTGAATTTATTGTTTTTTGTATAATCAGAGCGAAAATGTTATTTTTGATTTTTTTATTTATAAAATAAATTCCCAAAAATTTATTTCACAGTTCAATACAATCAAAAAAATTGTTTCCGACATTTATATAGGTTTATTTATGTTTTTTTACCGTAATTGTGTGCGTTATTAGTCTTAATAGAATAAAATAAACAGCTCCTAATTTTATTCTATTGCGTAAATCCTGCGGAACATTTTAAAACAATTTATATGATTGTAGTGAACTTAGAAATACATTTTTTTAATTGCGTTTTATAAATAATTTTATTTTATTTCATAAAGAAATCAACAAAAACATTTTCGCTCTGATTATACAAAAAACAATAAATTCAAATAAATGCGTATCATCCTCTTTCGAAAAACACAAAGACTACTATGTTAAACTGAATTGAATTTAAATGTGAAAAAAAAAAATTTTTTTTCATGATTGTTTTTTGGTTTCTCAATTCTCATTTATATTAGTAGTTAGAACTTTGATGTCTTTCTTTGTAATTATGGGAGTATAGTTGAAGTATTGATTGCACCTTTTTTCAGCCAGTATTAATTAAAAAATCATTTTAGTATCTTAAAATCTTTTTAATTTTATTTGAGTCTTAAAAAATTTTTTTAAAGAAATAATAATATTTGAATTAATCTGTGATATAAATGTTAAGTGTTTTTAATTAATTTTTTAAATTGTTCACAATGTAAGTTTTTTACTGATATTTGTATGTGTTTTTTAGATTATAATATAATTTTTTCATTTTCATTCATTCCAAATCCTTTTTGTTATATTTATATATTATATAATGATAAAATTAATAATTTTTAGATTGACTTGAAAATGCCTCTGCGGCGAAATATTGTTTTATTACAACATTAAAAGAAAAATTTAAAAGATTTTAAGATACTAAAATGATTTTTTAATTAACACTGGCTGAAAAAAGGTGCAATCAAAAATTCAACTATACTCGCATAAATCAAATACAGCCAAAGAAAATACTTTTATAAATATTTCTTTGTAATTTGTAGGTCATTTCATTTTTAAAATACCAAACAATTAAATAAGTATCGAAATTGTATACAATTTATTTAATTGTTCGGAATTAATAATACAAAAAACATAAAACGAAATTCATTGTTTTTTTTTGCTTAACTTTAAAATAATTTTATTTAAATTAATACATGGCAAAAGGATACATTTTTTTTTCAAATACTCACACTTTTAATTTTTACTTCAAATTTGATGCTTTCCTTCGTATTAAAATTAAAAATAGATTATTTTTCTGCATGGTTTGTCCAATTATGCAAGTATTATTATTAAAATAAATAAAAAGAATGACGAAAAAGTACTAAGTACTTTCTTTTTCTGCATATGGAATGGAAGAAAATAATAAAATCAACTCCATAGAAGTGAAATAAAAAAAAATTAAAATTTCTCTCATACGAGTGAGAACGGTAAAAATATAAATTTGTGAAATAGTATTCACATTTGAAAAGTGAAATAAAATAAAATAAAGTAAATTAACTCGAATAAACTAAAATTGTAATTGGTAATAAATATAAAAAATTCGCGGGCCGGATATAGAGAGCTAAAACACTCAAATAAAATTATAATTTTCTACGTTGGGAAAACCTAATATTCTACAATGATGGTTTCCTACATATTCAACATCAACAAATGTGACTTGAAAATTCACAAGCTACGTTTCATAAATTTTACTGCATTTTATTTTATGCTGATGATTTAAAATGACAGAAAATGTGGTTAAGGTTCATCGAAAAATATGTTGATTTGGTTTAAATTTTTAAACTGAATTATGATATAATTTCGATTTTAAGTTTCAAATAATACCAAAGTGGTTTGAAGTATATATTTGTAATACCTTTCTTCAAAGCTGGGTTTGTGGATGAAGCGATGGCTTTTTTCCTTAATATCCACACAATGCTAAACATAACAATGATTATCGACTTGAAACCTTTCTGACCTTTCTGAAAGTCAAATATTAATTGTTCATTTCAACTAGAAAAAACTAAACCACAGCGGTTTCCACTCGACGAAGAGTATTTCAAAAATTTTAAAAATGAATAAATTAATGAGATGGATGGTTACCATTAATAGTAAAACTCAAATTACAGTCGTACCGCGAATATGGTAACGAATACACGCCTGACCTGTAAAATTATTCGATTAGAGGCACAAGCTTTTTTATCATTATCAGTGATCATATTTTTATTATTTAAGGGTGCTCGCACTTTTTTTAAAAATAAAACCATGCGGGCTTTATTTTTGTTTTTGGGTTTTTCGCTCTTGCACTTAGGATAAAATTAAAAAAATTTACGAAAAAGCTCTTTATAGGCAAAATAAAAATACGAGAAAAGATTTTGTTGGCAGATATTAATTTGAAAAAATTCTTTTGGTTTAGTTCGGTTAAAATTTGTATGAAAATAAGTGATGTCAATATGAATATAAAATAGCAGAGTTTACTAAAAAATCAACAACAATTTGCTACAGTTTTTTTCAGATAATACAGTTACTTCAGTCAAATCGAACGCGACTTATGTTTTTTACTGTTTTAATAAAAAAAAAAAGAAAACGTACACTTGCCCTTATCAGTCGGAATAGATAAAAATAAAATGTATTTAAAATTAATTAATTAATAAAAATAATATTCGAATTATTTAAATATCGAATTTATTTTAACTAAATTCGTTTAATAAATCATTTTAAATAAATAATACTAAATACTTTTATTTACTTCATAATTTAACCATAACAAAAAAAAATATAATAAAATAAAAATTATTCATTATTAAATTATTTAAAAAATATTATTTACCAAAATGGAGATCATTATCTAAAATTTCGATTCAATCATATAAATTTCTAAAATCTTTCTTTTCTCATCAAACAACGGAATAGGACGAAAAGTAACCAGAATAAAACAAAACAAATTTTATTCTTCTTTTTTTTGAACGAAATAGAAGTAAAAAAAATAAAATCTACCACGTACAAAAATTTATTTCTAAAGCAAAATTAAAATATCTGAGGGCGAAAAATAAGAAAATAAAATTTAGCTCTTTGAGTGCAGATTTTAATTTATATGCATTTTATTTTGGGAGACAAAAACTTGTTAAGGGCAAAATAAAATAAAAATCGGAGCACTGATTATTATACAAACTGCATCACTCTTATATAGCTAGTAAAAATGTTTTTATCCTCCCTAAACCCATAACAATAGGTAGTTTTGTTTTTTTATAACCATAATTGTGTGCGTTATAATGCTTCACAGTATATAATACTAAGCTGTTAATTTTATTCTGTTACGCAAATCAGCGCAACACAATAAAACAAATTTCGATAAAATATTATTTTTGATCATGTTGATTGGGATGTTATATGAAAAGAGAATTTTTTCAAAACAATTTCGAAGTCAAAAACAATTTTTTTTGTAATTTGCGATAGTGCCGTTTTTGATATATTTCTAAAAATGTGTTTTTAGAAGAACTATTCTTTTAGAATATTATACCATTGCACCTTCGGCGAGCGAGCTATATTCGCAATTGCCTGACTTTTTTATGTATGTTGGAGAGGTAATTGAACGACATAACGTCTCGTCTAAAAAAGACATATGAAAATTTGCTTACACTGTTCCACAATTAAAATTTTTGACCTGAGATGCAAATTTTTCAATACTAATATCTTTAGAACACAATCAAACACTTTCTTTAAAATTAGTCATGTTTTAGGGTAAGGTTGAGACATTCATATTGCAAAAACAAAAATTCATAGTAAAATAACAAAAACGGAGGACTTAATTTTTGATCTTTTGTAGGTTACCAAAGTTCTAGAAATTCTTGTGATATGGCTTTTCGTTTATCCCAAAATCGATTTCCCCAGAAACTATTATATAATTTGATACAGTTGTTGTAGAGTATACAATTTTCTACATTGCAAAATATACATTATACATTAATAATTTTAGGGCCATATTCCCGAACACATAAATGTGAATTTGGACAATATTGTGAAGTTTGTATTGCGTAACATTAAACGGTAACGGTACCGATTTTACGATAAACGAATTTCACAATATTGTCTAAATTAAATTTAGACAATAATGTGAAATTCGTTTCCGGAAAATCGCTAAAATTATAATTAAATAACTCCAGCTGATAATAAATCTGGCGGTCAGCTGCTAGAGCAGTGGGGGGGGGGGGGGGGGGGGTGGTTGTAAGGGAGTTTTAAACTGGTAAAAAAACGAATTCCAAAAGTGATTTGATGCTGCTTCAAAATTTGTATGATGCATGTTTGCACACCATAACAATTGAAAAAAAATGATCAGCTGATTGGCGGATGGGGATTATAGGTCAGCTCCTCGTTTACATCTGCATAAAAATGCAATATAGTCAAGACCTTTCTGTATAGGATCTTGATGAAACTTTGGCAAATGATCCAAGTTCACTTGAAAATGGAAGATCTGAATTAATTTTAAATTTGGACAAAATGGCGGGGGGGTCTCCCGAACACCTCTAAGTTTAAGTCTTCAATAACTTCTAATCCCGACTTATGATCTTATGGAAACTTGGTATATAAAGTTTTAGTACTGTTTCTAATATTTCGGCATACCAACTTCCGGTTTGACACTTCCGGTTAAAAAGTTTTTTTTCCTGGTGTTTATCCCTACTGTAGCCTACACTTACCAATCGATTTTCATGAAACGTTGGGGAAAAGCTTTCAAGTAATATGAGATAGATTTGGTCAGCTTTTGGAGAACATTGGATAAAGGGTTGGGGGGTCCACCATACAACAGGTGGTTTTTTTTCCACCATGTTTTTTATGTATCTTTGGAGCATAATAGATTCGTTCGTCAATGAATTTTGATGACACTTTGGAAAAAGATGCAAATATGTATGGCAAGAAACTGATTAGTTTTTGAGCGATAGTGAACAAAGTGGTAGGGGGTCCCCCAAACAGGGGGAGTTTTCATTTCCGGTAAAAATTTTAGGTTTGTAATTTTTTAAAGTTTTTTCAGTGCACTTAAGCACACTACAGCCTAAAATAATGAAGTGATTATGATGAAACTTATGGAAAAGGTTTCAATTAGTAAAAGATAATAATCATCTTTTGGGACACATTGATCAAAGTGGCAAGAGGGTCTACCACACAACTGCTTACTTTTCGCAGTTGGTTTTTAAAGTTTGTTGGGAGCATACAGACTTCATTCATTAATCAATTTTAGTGACACTTTGAAAAAAGATGGAGACTTAAATGACAAAGAACTGATTAGTTTTTGGACAATATTGAGATAAGCGGTGGGGGGCCTCACGAACACCTGTTTATTGTGTCACCATTTTTTCAATGTTTGTTGGTAGCAAAAAACATTCGTTCGTGAATGAATTTTGACTTTGGAAAAAGATTCAAATATGTATGGCAAGGAACTGATTAGTTTTTTAAGTGATAGTGAACAAACTGGTGGGGGTCCCCCGAGCACCTGTTTTTTTGTTAATTTCAGTAGCACCTGCACCTGATTATCAAATTTGATGAAACTTGGTACATTAACATTTAGTACTGTTCCCAACAGTTCTGCATACCAACTTCCAGTTTTTCACTTCATCCATGAAGAAATGATGTTTACTGTAAGAAATAAATTTATTTATCGAGAGCGGGACGACAAAAAATTCCATATATGGGTCATTCTTTTACATACTGAATAGATTTGGACAAAATGTGACCAAGACATTTTTGATTCAGCTGAAAATTTTAAAGTTAAAAAAATTGTAAAGTTAAATTTTACAGCAGTTTGCCGAGAAAAATATTGTTCCTCACTTAGATTCAATGATCTTTTAAAACTTTTGCTGCACAGTTACAAATAAACTGAATATGTAATGCAAATTGCTACACATATAGGTCTTACGGAAGTCTCCATTATAAAACATTGCAAAGCTTGCTTTAAAGATTAATTTAATGCTCTTTGCATTAGCAAGTTGTTTTCAAACTTCTACTATTTCCTTAAAAAATAAATTATGATGGAAGAGTTGTACTAAAATTTCTAGTTTTGCATTAGAATTAATTTAAATGCAACATTTGCTTTGCAATTTAATAATAACTAGTTTTACATAACACATATATATAGCAAAACTTGTATTAAAAATGCTGTATCTTTTTCAACTGTGTGTCTAGCTGATGGTTTTACCCCCGATATACCTGCAGCTGATTCTCGCTTTTATACTCTCAATAGTATTATAACTCATCAGTATGAATTTCATCTTCCATCAAATGACTTGTCCATATCGCGTTTTGATATAGATATATGCGAGTAGCTGACCTATAATCCCCCATCCACCAATCAGCTGATCACTTTTTTTTGGGCATCAAATTACTTTTGGAATTCATTTTTTTAACCCCACAACTCAACATCACAAAGAATTAATCTATCTATAAAAATTAAATTCAATCGGCATCAAAACACTAACAAAATGCAACGCTGCCTCCCGGCTTAAAATTTTAGTCAGGATGAGTAAGGAATTTGCAAACGACAGACATAGACGGTGTAGTATAAATTCATAAAATTATGTTGATTTAAAAAACAAATAAATTATTTCTTGGAACATATTGAGCTGTACTATGCCAGCATTATTGATGACATAGACGGATGCGAATATGCTGCATACCTGCAATGTTTCCTTCTTTTAGATCGTGATCTTTTATAGATACCAGTAATAAACCATTTTTGAGAGTGAGCGTAGTGTAGTGTACGTAGAGGAATTTTTATTGAAAACAATTTTGTTGTTTTTAGAGACAATATTGTTGAAAATGATAATTTTCTACGTTTGTGAAATACTAGTATTGTATATTGAATTTTATTAAGCTAACAAATACTCAATTTTATATCTGTATAGCAGACCATTTCGCACCAATAAATATTTTTATCCTACTCATGAGCACCACAAAAAAGTATCAAAACCTTAAGACTACCTGAAACAACAATCGAACACATTTATTTAATCAAGTAGACTGTGTGATTTAACTCAAATTTAAATTGAAAAAATTTATAAAAAATGTTAACCATGGCAACAACGAAACATTCTATAAAATAATATCAGTTTGCTTTGATTACTAGAAATGTTTTCACAATTTTATTTTATGTGTTTAGTTCAAATTTATGTGGATTTGATTCAAAAAGTAGTTTTTGCTACTACCTAGTGCTAGTGAGCTTGTTCAAACTTGTGGAAGCGTTATTGCTTTACTTCCGTTTGGAAACCTCATCCGAAGTAGCAAATACCACAGTTTATTATTGAATTATTCAAATATAATATATATATATAAAAAATAAGTGAAATAAGTAAATTTAAATCTTCGTTTACACACTAGTGCGTAATAATTCTGTTTTTACAATGTGTGGCGTATTATGAAACAACAAATAACAAGAAAAAACAATATCGTGTTTATACAAAAGTTTATACAAAAAGCTTTAGCAAAAGTATTCATAACAAATTAATACATGAGTTTAAATTAGTTTTGTGCGCTATGGTTAAAAAATTATTCGAATTCATTTGATTTCACCAAACATGTGAGAAATGATTGTAAAATAAAATTTTTTTTGTTGGAATTTCCAACAACAAATTTTTATTTTAATTAATATTTTAATATGATTATTTTAAGTTAATTTTGTTTTTATTTCAGGTTTTATTGTAGAAAAAGTGTAGCGTAAAATTCGCACAGAAAAATAATATTTACTCGTAAGAATTTAACAAACATTCTGTGCTCGTTATAAATCATAATATTTGATGCTACCAAACTTGATATTGTAACTTAACGTAGGACGTTTTATTATTTTGTATTGATTTTAATAAAATCATCTAGTAAACAAAAACGTAATATATTTATTACGCACTAGTGCGTAATGATATAATATCCATTAGTAGGGTATTATCAAACAAAAACGGTACTGTTTGTTTTTGTTTCATAATAACATACTAATCATCGGGCATTATTTCATTACGCACTAGTGCGTAATAGATATATTACGTTATTGTTCACTAGATGATTTACGAGATGACTTGGTAGCAATTTTTGAAAAAAATCATGACATATTCAGCTATAAACTCCATAGAGATTTTCTTCTATTTCTGTATTTATTAGTTTAGTGGATCGATTTCCTGGTAGTTATATTGTCTGGTGGTATCAATCCACAAAAATTTAAAAATTCTTTTACTCCATGTCGCATATTGTTGTGGGATGTGTGCTATGACACATAATACGAAATATTTTATTAAATAAAATAAAAATGTTTACTAAAAACAAACTATTTCCCAATCAATAATTAATTACATCCTCCTTACTTGACGGCAATTCACCACAATCTTCGTATTACTCATTCTTTTCGCATAACACACGTTTCTATCAATTTTTAGATAACTGTATTATTCTAAGATTAATATTTTCCAATTAATTTTTGTTATTGAGTCGACCTCAATCAACAAAATAATACATAATCATTCTTTTATTGAATAATAATAAAGATTGTTAAACTTATAAAATTACAATTTGCATTTAGCACAAATATTTAGCGTATGGCGTACAACAATAATTTAAATAAAATGCATTGTTATTGCACAAATATTGTAATCAAATAGAAAAATCGAATTATATCTTGTTCAATTTATCTCTTCGTTGAGTTTGTTTATTTTTTTTTTCTAACAAATTCTGATTACGTCGTAAGTTATGTTAAATAATTTCGTATTTTTGTTATTTAATTTGTGGCTTCAATTTGTAATACTATAATAATTATTGAATTACTTTCGCTATTATAATTATATATAAATTCATCAGATTCGTTGGCTTACTGATTTTAAATTATTACATTTTACAATCAAAGTTAATTTATAATTTTTTTTCTATATAGCTCTTGCTCTTTGCAATTACAATCGATACATTGTAAATTGATTAATTTTAATTAGTTACGAAAAATAATTTGATTCAAATAATGAACACTTCCGATTAAAAGTTTTAACTTTTACTTTTATTTACGATTTTTTAACCTCACAAAATTTATTATGTGAACAATTATTTTTTAGTGACGCCGGCAAGCAGTTAATTGCAATATTAGCTCCAAAATTTGTGAAGGCCAAAGTTTTTAAGTTACAAACTGGAAGACGTGTATCAGTAGTTACTGGGAATTTTTTTTGTGTGCACTTGTTGTTATGTAGGTGGAAAGGAGAATGTGTAAGACTTTGACGACAGAATGCTTAAAGTTATATTTGATTTTTAGCGAATTTGAACTTTCTTATATTAGCAATCAGTTTTTTTCAAGTTTTTCTTGAATTTTGTTGTATGTTGACCTTATTTGTTTTTCACTTCATAGTAGTTTTTTCCGTTCTGCCTGGCTAGTACAGTTGAACATGCGACTTTATCTCTCTGGGTTTAGGTTCCATATCATACTCACCAACATTCATTCTTGTATTTTCCCAGAACCACCCGCAAGCTACGCGGGTTTCTTATTTTCGACCTGTCCTGTAACGGGCAAGACCACGTTCTGTGAATGCATAACATTTTTTTCTCTCATTGTTTTCCTCTGATTTTCAACCACATCACGTAGGTGCAGCTTGTGTATTCACCGAAGAACTTTACACCTTTTTTTAAAACTTGCAATAACAAAAGTTACTAAATCAAATACAATTTAATCTTTTTATTTAATCAAACTTTATATTCATAAGATTTAATTTCTTATGAAATTCTAAATTTCTTTTACCACATTTTATTTCGTATATTTGTTTTATGTAATCCAACTATGCATAAAACCAACAATAATTTTTTTAAACTAACAAATGTCAAATTTGCGTTATTTGCACAGCCGTTTTGAAATACAGAAAACACAGGGACCGCGGTTGAACTTGGTGTAAACGGAAAAAATTGGGGATGGGTATATGCTTGGATTTGAGGACGTCCACTAAGGATGGGCGGTTAGGGTTTTAATTATAGAGCAGGAAAGGTTTTAACAAGACAATAAAGCATGTATTCAAGGGCATTCGATGATAGTAATGGGGCTGTGAGGATAGGATTTTAGAATGTTGTAAGTCAAAATGGTGAGCCAGAAATCTAAAATGGGCAATGATGGCGTTGTGGGGGTCATTTGGATGCCTAAAAACAGATATATTTACAGAACTCACATTTTTATAAGTAATTGTGTTTTAAATATTGCATTTTAATTTTTAAGTGACAAAAGCACACAAACAGTGAATAATATGGAAAACCATAATAACACATATATTGTGTTTGATCAACGTAGACCCCATTGTAGCAGTCATCTCATTCTAGTTAGTAAATGACATAGAAACGTTATAAGGGGGGAGTTTTTTTGTTTGATGTGGGAGAAAAGAAGGACATTTAGAGAGGTGGGATAAGAGATTGCTAGGTGGACTTCGGGAAATTTATTTAAAAAAAAAAATTTTAAAATGAAATTAAACCCATCGGTGTGTGGAAACGTAATGTAGACAGGATGGGACGCTCTATGGTACTTGTGGAGGGTTTGTTGAATGGTATGAGAAGGAAAATTATTGTTTGTAAGAGTGTTGCAGATATTTATTAATGTTTTTCAGATGGTATTTGTCTTTACAGTAAGACAAAACATGTTTGGCAAAGGAATAACCAAAGTTAACTTTGGTGTTGTAGGAGTGTGCAGAGAGAAAATTTAATTGTAGGAAATAAGTTTGTGATACCAGTCTATGGAAATCGGCCGGTCAGAGTTACGAAGAATGAGAATGTCTAAGAAACTTATTTGATCTTTTTTTTTCTACTTCAGTAGTGAATTAAATTGCTGAAGAGATGGGGTTAAGGAAGATTAGTGTCTCAGCAATCTGAGTGATAGGAATGCAACAAATGATATTATGATATTATTGACAACATCTTCCAAGACCAAGTTAAAAAGCGTGAGAGAAAGAGGATTGTGGCAAGGCAAGACCGCGGATTTGTTTGTACGTGCTAGAACGAAAAGTTAAGAAGGAGGTGTAGACCGTGCAAAAAATGATTATTTTCTGGAAGGGGGCAGGCACATTGCTAAACAAGGAAACGACATCAAATGAAACTAGGACATGATAGGGCGGAAACATTTTGTTAGAAAGAAACTGTGTCAATTCCTCAGAGTTTTTTTTACGTTGAACAGGCAGACATCACATACATGCAGGATAATCATGTTTAAAAAATTTGAAAGGTTGAACGATTGGTGACGATTGGTCGAAGAGGATGGCTTCCTTATGTATTTTTGGGAGACCGTAGATTTTGTGAAGATGAAAACACTGGAACGGAGACAGAATGAGGTTTGGAAATCAATGTGGTTGGAACAGTGAAGGAAGTCTACGTAGTAGTTGTTGGTTTTGACAGTCGAGGTGGTAGGATTGGTTGGTAAGTACTCTGTAGGTGCTAATGTCAGCAAGGGACATGTTAATTTTTTCTGGGTAAGACGAGGACAGCATAATGACACTGATGTTTTCTTTGTCTGCTAGGAGAATAGTAATCTCATGGTGAGAGGAAAGGAATCGACGAATAGAAATGAGGGATTGGATCAGGATGAGCTCAGTGTGGTTAAAACTTCGTTTTTGGAGAAGTGGGATGTGTGTTAGAAAGGACTAAGGAGATAATCAATGGTGGAGACTCTGAGATCGGTGTGGGTGAGTTTGGAATAAAACTGTTGATGGAAGATAGGGTAAGTTTGGTGTTGAGGTCGATCGTGGTGGAGTCATGAGAAGGGTCGTAGTGGATGTCCGAAGAAGGGCTGGGCTTGTTGAAGACAAACATGTTTGTTAGAGAGAGGTAGTTGGTTTTTGCGATTTTGTTGTTAAAAAAGTTTTTTGTGGTTTATGTATTAAGCATACATTTTTTTTGTACAGCATGAAGTGCTAATATAAGTAATTTTGGAGGAGAGTGGCATGGTAGCTCACCTTCCTTAGGAAGCTGAATGGTAATTTGTCTGCTTTTTTTGCTTTTTTTAGGGTTCCGTTTTTTATACGGAACACTATTGGTGAGAGTAAAACGAGTTTTTCACATTATATCGATTATCTCGTAAACTATAAATGCTATGGACTTGAAATTTAAGGTGCGTATAAAACTAATCTGTCCACATGAAATGACGAATACAAATAAAACTAAAGTGGTTTTCGTTTGGTTTACAGGGGTTCGATGTGAGACATTTGAGAAAATAGATTTTTTTATAGATTCAAGTAGGGAATTTTACACCTCACCATTTTTTGTATAATTCTGAATAATGACGTTTTTTCGTGTTTTCTTAACTCGATTAGCTCCGAACCTAACTGATCGAAAATTTTCAAATGTATTTGGAATGATAGAAAAATTAGTACAGATTTAATAAAAAAAATCTAAAAGTGTCATATTCTCATAATTAGATTTATTAAGGGCCACCACATTTTAAATAGTGTTTTTACCCCTCCTCAATGAGGAGGGGTAAAAACACTATTTAAAATGTGGTCAAGTGGGGTGTCATTTGAAAGAGCACATAATTTAGAAATCCTTGCAATTTTTTTTAGAATTTTGCAATGCACAGTTTTTGAGTTATTGTTAAAAACATACCGTTCCCCCCCCCCCATCGTTTCGACACTGATTGACAGAAAAATTTGGAAAAATTCACAGAGTTAGGAAATTTGGTAAATTTTGTATGAAAATTATACCGAAGTCTCAAATAATTATATTTCTGTGTGTTTAGGGGACCGGTGTAAAGAGGGTAAAAAAAAATTTTTTTTGACCCAAGCAAATGGGGTGTCATTTGAAAGAGCACCTAATTTAAAATTTGTTGCATTTTTTTTTAGAATTTTTTGGTGCACAGTTTTTGAGTTATGGACAAAAAAGTGCAAAATTCAAACCGTTCCCCCCCTACGTTTCGACACTGATTGACAGAAAAATTTGAAAAAATTCACAGAGCTAGGAAATTCGGTAAATTTTGTATGAAAATTATAGCAAAGTCTCAAATAATTATATTTCTGTGTGTTTAGGGGACCGGGGTAAAGAGGGTAAAAAAAAAACTTTTTTGACCCAAGCGGATGGGGTGTCATTTGAAAGAGCACCTAATTTAAAATTTGTTGCAATTTTTTTTAGAATTTTGCGGTGCACAGTTTTTGAGTTATGGACAAAAAAGTGCAAAATTCAAACCGTCCCCCCCCCTACGTTCCGACACTGATTGACAGAAAAATTTGAAAAAATTCACAGAGCTAGGAAATTTGGTAAATTTTGTACGAAAATTATACCGAAGTCTCAAATAATTATATTTCTGAGTGTTTAGGGGACCGGGGTAAAGAGGGTAAGAAAAAAACTTTTTTGACCCAAGCGAGTGGGGTGTCATTTGAAAGTGCACCTAATTTAAAATTCGTTGCAATTTTTTTTAGAATTTTGCGGTGCACAGTTTTTGAGTTATGGACAAAAAAGTGCAAAATTCAAACCGTACCGCCCCCCTACGTTTCGACACTGATTGACAGAAAAATTTGAAAAAATTCACAGAGCTAGGCAATTTGGTAAATTTTGTATGAAAATTATACCGAAGTCTCAAATAATTATATTTCTGAGTGTTTAGGGGACCGGGTTA
The DNA here is from genome assembly GCA_963693315.1 of Diogma glabrata. Classification (NCBI taxonomy): domain Eukaryota; kingdom Metazoa; phylum Arthropoda; class Insecta; order Diptera; family Cylindrotomidae; genus Diogma; species Diogma glabrata. Next base: position 23,237,916 of record OY856186.1, on the reverse strand, counting down.
AAGAGGGTAAAAAAAAAACTTTTTTGACCTAAGCGATTCAGACCGTCCCCCCGTGTATCAAATATTTATTAATCGTTTTGAAAGGGTAGGAATGGTAAGGTGAAATAAAGCTTTTTTAACCCGAATAGCAATATCGAGTGGGACTGGCGTGTACATTTTTAGTCATGTCATCCTTTGTACTGATTCTTAGAGCAATTCTTAATTTTGCAACTCTTTTAGAGTGAATATAACCAGTTATCCAAAAGAAAGAACTTTATTTTTAAAATTATCACGGTCCTTTACTATCTATTGTATATTGTATTGTATTGTATGCCATAAGTGGGCCCAAAAGGTGGCGTAAATTCTCAAGGTTCAAATCAGATTGATGTGATTTGTTAGTTTGTGTTAAGATCCACGTTTGTAATCCATTCATAATTACTGGTTTAATAAATTTCTTGTATAACTTTAGAAAATGTTGAGTTTTAATTGAATGGTAAGTTCGATAACCTGCAATTATTTTAGGGTTAATATTTGTTTAATATGCTATTGTTTAAGTCAAACATTGATCTTTTGTTAATTTTAAATATTGTTAAAATTATACGTTGTTTTTCAAGCACCGACCTAAATGTCGAACTTATGTAATCTAACACAAAAAAATTGTTGCTATAGAAAGAACTGAAAATTTTAGTAAAGCGATGAGCCTATAATTCTATAAAAAACACGAAAAATAAAGCGAAGCTTCAAGTGATTTTATTTCTATGTGTTTAGGGGATGGGAGTGGGGAAGGGTGAAAAATTGTTTTTTGACCCGCATGGGTGGGATGTCATTTGATAGAGCACCAAAATCAAAAAACAATACAGTTTTTTTAGAATTTTGCGATGCACCGTTTTTGAATTATTCTCAAAAAAGTGCAACAAAAAGTTGCCCCCCTCCCCCTATACGTTTCTTCGTTGATTGACAGAAAAATTTGAAAAAAATTCATAGAGATAGGAAATTTGATAAACCCTTAGCGAAAAATATAGCGAAGCCTCAAGTAGTTTTAATTCTACGTGTTTAGGGGATAGGAGTGGGGAATCGTGAAAAAAAGGTTTTTTGGCTCGCATGAGTGTCATTTGAAAGAACACCAAAATTAAGAAACATTACAATTATTTTAGAATCTTGCGATGCACAGTTTTTGAATTATTGTCAAAAAAGTCCTATTTTTAGCGTTAACACCACTCCACCCCTAAATTTCGTCGTTGTTTAACAGAATTGAGTCGTTCCTTAGCTACCATAAATAGCTATGGATATCATATAACCTAAAGTAATATTTTTAATATCATATCGATCAATTTAGATGAGATTGACATTAACTATTGATATTTACGATGAACCATTTAGATTTTATGTGTCTATGGTCTGGCAATATAAACCCGTTACAACACAACTTTATGTAAATTATTTTGATATTGTTTTCTTTACATTCACGGAACCCTTGACGAGCGAATTTTATTCGCACTTGTCTTGACTTGACTTTTTTAATTTTTGCTCTAAGTGAGCTAGTGGTATGGAGCAACGCGTGCAACGATCGCTGTTTCAGAACAAATTAGTTACTGAACAAACGCAAAACCTATATCCGTGAACCGAGGCTAATAGTTGACTTATGTTTTTTTTAAAATCATACGAAATAAAACTAAATCGTTGAATAAATGTGGTGAATGAGTTTGAAGTAGGTTAAATGCGTAGCAACAAAACCTCAGAATCAAAACCCACCGATATCTTAAAAGGTTTTTACATGTTGTTGTGGCACATATTACAATTCCTACTATACAACACAATTTATTTTAAAAATAATTAAAAATGAACTATCGTTTCTTATACCAGGCACAATTGAATTTAAGCTATTTGTAAAGCCTAACAACAAAATTGAAATATTGATTTGAATAGCTGAGGCGGTATATTTAGAAAAATTAAATGAAACTCGTTATAAAAGAAATTTGCATAAAATTAATTTAAAGAAGAAAATTAAAAATTTTAACATTTTGTCATATATCTCCGACAATTTCTTTTAAATGTTGTTTAGTCATAAACAAATCTCATTATAAATATTTTTTTTTTCAATTGATTGCACAATTAAACGAATAAAATAAATTTTATTTTATTTTGTGTAAATTAATTTATTTTATGTTTTTACTATTTATTACATTTCTTTCCAGTAAATCAAGTTTAACGATATTGAAAGGAAAAGTGGAAAGTTTTATGTTGTATGATTTGCTGTTAAAATTTTCTGTTGAAAATATTTTAAAATCGCATAAGTAGTGAAAAGTGTTTTGTGAACAATATCAACTATTTTTAAATTTTAATGAGCTTCATATTTTTTCTCAAAACAACTTGAATCCATAATATTAGTCACAAAAAATATGGTATTTCCAAATTCCACCACAAATTTTCTGAGCATAAACAAATTCACAATAACTTCACATTTAAATTTTCAATAAGTAAAAATTATACACTAATTATCTCAACATCACGAAGATTTAAAAAAAAATTACACATTAATAAATATAACTATTTACCCCATTTCTAAAAATTTTCTTGATAAATTATTTAACTAAAAAATTGTTTTTATTATAACTAAAACAAAAAGATTAATTATTAAAATCACTTCACACAAACTTTCTGTTTAAAATTATTTTATTTTTCACTTTTTATTTTATTTAATCTGTATCCGTTGCGACTTGAAGTTGAATTGAGTAAATTTCTATGAATCTAATATACTTTATATAGGAGCCCCCCAAAAAAGCTCAAAATGCAAAAAAAAAAAACAAATATTACCGAACATGAAAAACAAATTTGTTTCTCGAATTATTTCTTTCTTTTTGCTTCAATTTCTTGCATTTTTCTTTTGATTCTCTTTCTTTGTTATTGTAAGATTGAATTAATATCAATTTTTTGTGTAATTAATTAATTGTTTTTTGTTTTCGATTTAAGTGAAGGTTATATGTTAATGTGAATCATAATAAAGTACCTATGCTCTAAAATATGTTTTGAGGTGTGCTGGAAATTTGCTGGAGGCAACTAATGTTGTGTAAAAGTGTGAACCGTGAAACTGTCACTCTTTATTATTTGTTTAAATTTCTCTAGTTAACGAGTACAATATAGAAATTAAAGAAATTCTAAGAATAAAAATTTAACGAACTGTTCTGCGACACCTGTGGTTATGCCAGATGGAAACAGAACTAGTAAAAGCTTTGTCAAAAGATCATGAACCCTAGTGAAATCTTGCGGGCTGTAGCTGTTAAAAGCTTTAACCTCTTCAGGTGTGCAGGACCGGGTGGTGTCATTATTGCAGACTTTCAAAAATCCATTGACATAACCATACCCTGGCTGCTAGTGATTTTTGGTTGAACCAAATTCACAAAATTCGGAATTTGTTCTCTTCTCTTGAAACGAACCCCTAGCTCTCAGCGGAATCAACTTGAATGTCACAGAAAAAACTAATCTTCAGTCTATAGACAGCAAACTAAGCTGGAAACCTAACATTCTCGAAAGAGTAAGGAAAGTTACCATAGTGCTAAACTTACGCAGAACTAGATATTTTCTTTCATCTTACTCCTTTTGACATCTTTGTCAAACAGATAGCCGCCAGCACAGCAGTTAGGCTGAAGTGTACTGGTTTTTGGAGTTGGATTACTGCAAGACACGCCTCAATTCTGGTTAGTAGGAATATTCCTTAGAGCTAAAACTGGCAGGCTAGGTTTAAAGATACTATGTTATTTAAATAGCCTCTGAACATTGCTAGACAAGATATTGAGTCATTTCAGAATCATTGAGTCATTTTAAGAGCACACAAAAACCGGACACCAAGAATTAAAGGAAAACATCAGTCTCTCTCAGAATTCTAGACTCTTCTACTGAACGACGAATTTAAGTGAAGCATACTTTCATTTCAGAATTCTTAGCTCGACTTTTCGATCAAAAATTTTAAACCATCCGTTTAATTACTCAAGAAAATACACTAAATAAATACTATATCCAGCCCATCATATCATCACATCCAGCTTGGTATCAGATATCATTTAGAATAGCAAATGATGCTATTTTCTTTCACATGTAATAATAATCCCAATTTTGCAAAATAAAGTATAAAACATGAACTAGTGTGTCTTCACTTCTTGTAATGTGAATCTTTCTGATACCAAATCCAATAAATGAAATATTTATGATAGTGAAGAAAAGAAGTTAGTCCAAAACAAAAGTTTAAGGTGATTAATTATTACGAAGGTTCAAATTTCAATTTTTTGCGTCTAAGAAAAAGAGAATGGTTTCCTTTTTGCAGTCACAAAATGTGGGGATATCTCATCCCTAAAGATGTCTCTAAGCCGGGCTTTAAGGTTTGTAAAAAGAAGAAAGCAATCTTTGCATCACTAAGATTTTAAATTTTTGGCAGGAAAAATGTATTTTTTCAACTTCATCATCTACCTTTTCTGAATGTTGAGGATAGTTTAGCAAAAAAATTTTTAGACGCATCGATTTGGGCGAAACTTTAGTTATACTCATATTTTGATACGTACGAAGGAACTCGTGGATTTGAAAGCGTTTCCGTTATCTGAAACAAAATTTGTGGCTACCCTGTATAGACTAAATACTCAAGTTTTCAAAAAACGATAAAAATGGAAGACAGCCCGTATTTTGATCGATGGTATGGTCTGAGGGAATCTAAATAATGTTTCTAGAATGGACGAAATATGAATGATGGATCGCCCATAGGCGGTCTCAACGCTATATTACTTGGTGTGCTGCATTTACAAGTAACACAGTTCACAATATATTTTCTTGCATATTGGACCAATAAAAATTTGGTTTAAGACCAAAGGTTTCTTTCCTCAAGTGTGGACTGAATATAGAAAATTGGGTGCTTGCCTTAGCACTTCAGGCTAAAGAGTTTTTTTTAAATAATTAGTTAGTGTCCACTCTGGCATGCTAAGAGAATCAAGAAGGTTGGCAAAAGGGTTTATAAAATGTTTACCATTGTGGTTTTTCATGTTTGAAACTCGATCATTTGTTAGAAAATGCGGCTTCTTTGCTGGCGTATGTCTGCACTGTTCAAGTCTGTAATTTTAGAAATTATATCCTCTCAATACACTCGAGGGAGTGCATGAGGGACAAAATTGAGAGTTCCTTTTGCAATAATCAATGTGAAATTTGAAACATTGTAACTGCAAACACAAACGCGCCAGTCGTGCTGTCAGTTCTTTTTGACTCATTAGCTATTGTGATCTGTAGACTGTAATTTGTAACGAAGCTATCATCTGATCTTCGTAATTGTTATAAGACTATTAATCAATCGTCGTTATTTGGACTCGCCCTGCTTTTCCACACGCATTAGGTTCACATTAGCAAAAACTGCTGTAGTTATTGTCGTTTCCTTTTTTTAAAAACATCATTTTTTATTCGTAAACGTCTATCGCAATAATTTCCGCTTAAAATTTATCTTAAAACAGTTGTGCAATATCCTTAAATTGGAATCGCTCTACTTCCCAAACAAGAAAAAAGAAATCAAGAAATAGGTTACTTCTCGTTTCGTGTAATGTCATGAGCTTTTGAAGCTGTTTTTGCTTCTCTTTTTCTTTTATAAAATACAATTTCTTACTTCCATTTCGTAGTTGTCTCATACATAATTTTCTTTCGGTCGGTTATGAAAGAGTGGTGTAAACTCTTTAGTGGGTACAAGACTTAACGAAGGATAATACCCAAGAAACAAACTTATCGTCTTGTTATTGGTTGTAAACGATCATTAGTGTGATATAAATAGAAACCGCAGGTGGTTTCAGGGCTTATTTTTCGACGATTTGTCCAAACAGTAACAGCTGTTCTTGTGATTTTTTTTGACGTCTACAGCTTATTATTTTTTTTGGTTTGGTGCGTTAAATTTTTCTGATGTGAATTTTGTGAACGGAAACAAAAAAAAAAGAGAATAATATGGAGAAATAAAACCTATAGGAGAAATAAAACCCAAAGTTATGGAGACAAAGCTAACTTTAAATGAGGATAGCCCGAAGGTATTATTTTTATTATTAATTATACATATTTGTGACACAGAAAATTAATCTTTACGGTGTTGATAAACAGTTAGTTGAATATTTTCTTAATAGCTGTGATATTCTGTTTACCAGTGAAAAAGGTAAACCATAATTTTTTTTTTGTAAATATAATTAAATTAGCCAGATTTTGTGATAACGAAAATACTGTGATAAACAAGGTACCGATTTAAGGTCAATGTATATTTAAAGAAAAAAATAATTTAAGTTTTGTACCAAAAATATGGATTAATTTATATTAGTATATCCTATTAAATAATTCATCACACACGACAATTACATTCGGTGTGTTGAACATTTGGGATACATTTGGTATTGATATTATGTATTTTCATCGACGTCAACGGTCTCCGTTACTGCTACCATAATTGTCACCAAGCTTTGCACTGCTACCATAATTGCACCAAGCAATTTTAAACCATTTGGCAAACTGGCTGTCCTCCCGATTATGGAATTCCTTGAATTACGGACCTAACGAAGATTCAGGAGTAGAGGAGCTTTTGGAGCGAGATCTGGACTAACCATGAGGTGAGTCATATTTTATTGCAATTTAATTAGAGGTATGAATGATTACGGCTACGTGTGAGGTGTATGAGTGTTGAGTGTAATAATAGTAAATGAATAAAGTATTCTAGATATCTACGTTGACTCGTGTGAATTTAAATATTAAATAAATATTTTGTGGTATTGTTTGCTTACTTAAAATTAGAATATAATTACTAGTTAATTGTAATTATAATTTGATAGCTAACCATGTTTTGGGGATTGATATGGAAGTTTAATAAACGTTTTTCACCGACGATAAAGAGGACTTACCATTCATCACAGGCAGCTCTGCATACTTCTTCATGTGATGACGATGAAGTACAAGTTTTTCTATCATTTGAATAGCCGCCATCGTTTTTAGTATGTACTTTAAACAAAGTGTCCATGAAACCATGTCCGTTAACTTAAGAATTTAATGCTGGAAATAAAGTTATATTTTTTTTTGGTAAAGGTAACGGAGTTGTACACTTAACAAAATCTACTGTCTCTGAAGGTGATTTTGATCTAGATATGAATAATGAAGACGAGGAAAATGCAGTTGAATATGATCACAATTTATGCAATGATAAATCAAAAGAAAAAAAAATCTACCGTTACACAAAAACAAAATTTAGCATCTTAGATTGATAAAAGTTCGGATGATGATGTGAGTGGATGAGGGAGTGTGAGTGTATGAGGTGTGAGAGCGTGTGAATGTGTGAGCGAATGTGGGATTGAACGGGGTGATCGTGGTTCTTTCACATAAGGGGGTTGCCAGAGTCTACCCATTTCACTAGTTTTTATTCTTGAGCCGTTTAAAAATCGACATACGCGTACTATTGACTATTTGTGTTGAAGCAGCAGGATTTCTTTCTCGTTCCCACAGACTGCCGCTAGTTTGGGGCTAATATAACAATCTCACTAGGTACGCGGCCTGCTGTGCCACTTCGTTGATTTCAACGAAGCAGCGCTTCATTACAAATTATGATAAAGGACAAGCCTTCGTTGTATGCTTGCAGCTTCTTTTCCCTAAACACAGTTGTCAAGAATTCTAACTCTGACATGCTATAATTATGTTGTGCTACGTTAAGTTTTTGACTATGTCAGCTATGGGTCTTTCACCCTTATTGTCTGAATGTTGAAACAACTCACTTCTAACTCCCGTACTACTAGCATCACACTGGATATACATTCGTCTTGAAAAGTCAGGATTAACCCAAATATATAACCCAGAAATTCTATTCATTTCAAACAAAATCGAATCTTTTCCCCATTAATAGTCAGTTCGATTGATTTTAGTTCCCGCGCAATTTCAAACAAGAGTTCTATATTGTGTTCATAAGTTGAAAATATATTCAGTAAGTAATTGTAATCAGACCAAATTAGATGACAGTACATTGGCACAGAGGACGATCGGGAATAGTGCATGTGGTCTTTTCTTTGGATTCCTAGTCTAAGGGAATCTGCCAGAAGAAGCAAAAGATAGGCATTCTTTGTATGACGGCATTTACTTGTCGGGAATCCAAGCTTAACCTAGTTTTACCATTTTTCTTGCGCACAATAGCCATAGGTGAACTCTAAGCACTACTACTTTCTCCTATGACCCCTAGGGCCAGCATGTGGTCTAGATTAGAATACATAGCTACTTTAACTACTGGAGAAACTATGTAGTAGCGTTGGTGGATGGAAATATCATTGTTGACGTTAACTAAAAGCTCAACTAAACGAGTCCGATCTAAACCTAAATTGATTTAAACGGTCGATAATTGGTGACTTTTATCAACATCTGATGTATTTGTGATGGACACCATCGTTGCTTCTTTGAAAAGATAAGGTCTTATTCATTGTCACCCATAATTAAATTAGGCCAAAGGCACTCCAAAAATTGATCCCTTAATACACAGTCAGTTAGAGAGACGGAACGAGATCGACAATTTTATTCCTAAACCATCCGCAGACGCTAGCTTCACATCTGTCATTTCTTCCAGAGAAGACTGGGAAAGTGAGTTAAATAAACATTAAGGTGTGGATTAATACCCCACTGATGGGTTTTCTGCAAGGAACAAACTTCAAACCTTAATTTTCCTCTATCGGTTCATTGCATTGTTTTTCAGGCTAAACTTGCAGCTGTAGAAGAGGTTGCAGATTGGTTTAAGTATAATAGAATGTCAATAGCCATATGTTTAGCTATATGTTTCTACTAATTTCGATAATATTTTTTGACTTAGTTCTGATTTTTACATGTCAACAGCATCAAAGAAAAATTTAAAAATAGCTTCATAAATAAACAGATTTATTTCTTTTTGGTATAATGTTGCGGTTGTAATGAGCCAATGGTGTAATGGTGTAATAAACTTTTGTTTTTTATGAGGAAATAAATCTATCATTGCTGTGTAGGTAGTAATTATTATTCCCTCACTTTAGTTCTGAAAGCAAACCAATTTTTCTCATTTTTTTTTGAGACATTTAATCTAAAAACATCTAACTTTAATAACTTCAGATCGTTGTTTTATGATGGTCAATTATAATTTGCATTTCATTTTTTACATCGAAATTATTGAACTCATATTTATTTTAAAATTCCATTTCTTTCATAAACGCATTACTTATACCCGCTTAAAATTAGTTAAACTTTATGTCATTTCAATTATGGTTATAATACCAATCAACATGCCATACAAGATAATGGTTTAATTGAATAAAATAAAATATTTCGCTTTAATTATAAAACTATCTGATGCAACTACAACATTTCCGTCCGTTGTTTATGTTTAGTGAAAATAAATAAATTAATTTCAATAATTCTTTTTTATTAATCACTCAAAAACGCAATAATTTCCTGTATCGGAAATAAAAATCGTTGATTTATTGACAAAAACGAATCAATTTAAAGATAACATAATAAAAATTAACATATTTTAAAATTAATAATTTAAACTTGATTCTATGTTAGTAGAGATATTAAACTAAAACCGATTCTCATCAACTATTCAATGTTTTCAATGGCTTTAAATATACAATTATACAAAAGAAAGTAGAATATTTTAGTTCCGTTCCTGTAAGTAGACAATTAATTTTTAATGTTTTTTTTTATCTCTTCATCTATTACAATGTGTGACTTTTATTTTTCTTAATTTAAAAAAAAAACAACATATGTGCAAGTGTACAGTATGGAAAATTCTATCTTTGTTTGGAGATAATTGTGTTTTTATTATTGTTGGTTAATGTAAGCGATTCGAGTAAAATAAAAAAAAAGAAAAGCGATCAAAAAATTACTTAAACAATCAGGTTCGTCGTTTTTCAGCTCTTTTGATTTGTATGATTTTCTTTCACTATACGAATAAACGAAAAGGAAATTGTGATAAAAACCAACAAATCAAGGTTATAATTATTCAAAGAATTATATAATCGAAGCTAATTTAATTTGAAAAAACCTTTAGGTTCAAATTACAAACAGATTTTGTTTGAGATTGAATAGATTTCAATTGAAAATCAAAAATATATATATAATACATCAAATGTAATTTAAGTAAATATTTTAAGATGAACTATTATTCAACAAACAAAAACATTATATATGATAGACAAATTTAGAACAACTTTATTCAATTACGTGCAAAATTTAGTTTGTTACCAGAATTTTTTTATTATGCAATAATTGCAAAACCTAAACTGTTGGATTGGTTGTATTTTTATTTTGATCAAAATACAGATAAAATTTGTGATTGATAGAAATAAAATGATTTTTTGCGTCGGAGTGTTAAATTTCAAATTAAATTAAAAATGTATAGATATCCGAATATAATTATTTGTTAGATCTTATGAGTTTTATATAATATTTGATTTCTTTAAGTTTATAAAATATTGTTTTGTGTACCGTTATATCATTTCATTTATTATTTAAGTTATTTGTTTCATCTGAATCGGTACAAAAATTGTGTTGTTTCCAGGATATCTCAACTTTTAGGTATAATATTATTCAATTAATAGAAAGAACCAAATCTCTTTAAATTCACATCCTCTTAACTTTTAGTTCTCATTATTTGCAGAGAACACAATAATAAAAAATGTGAAAAACCATAATAGTCATGAAAATAAATTCCAATACAGCTGGAAATAATTTCTTTAAATTTTGCTTGTAATGATATTTATTTTATAAAAGTTTACTTTCGTTTATTTCGTGCTTATCTGATGAAATTCTTTCCTCCAACAATCATTGCAACAAGTTATTTTCACTTATTTATTAACTAATTCATGTCATTATTGTAGTTTATGTCTATTATCTTGTTTGTGCTTCTACAACGGGATTTTATTAGTTAATTGTGATTTGATTAATGAGTCGGAAGATTTTAAACAAAATTGTAATAATTTAATTATGTTGTTAGCCTGGAAAACAAGTGTTGAGGCATTCTACAAAAGTTAAATAACAAAAAATTGATATAGTGACATAAAATTTTTTTCAAGAGTAGAATAAGTAGCTATAGCGTTCTTAAAAAATTTAATAACTGTATCAGATACACCTACATATCTCCATTTTACCATGAACTTGACCGTTTAAATTTAAAAAAAATTATTATATTAATTTAAATTTTTATCGATTAATTTGATATCGTTGAATCGTTTTTGTTGTGTAAAAGAGAAATAAATCAAATTTCTTATAAATATTAATACAAATAAAAAAAGAAATTCAAATATTTTTTCTTTATTTTCACTTCAATTGCTGTATAATAATAACAAAACGAAACTAAATTAACTTTTATTTATTTACATCAATTACAAGAGCAATCATTATAAAACTAATTAAATTTGAATTATTGATTTTTTTGTATCGCTCAGCGGCAATATTGTCTTCTGACATGAGTTATTTTCAGATATGATTGAAAGTGTTAGTTAATATTTTAGATAAATATGATGGTTTTGTTTTTATATATTAATTTGTTATATTTGAATGCATAAAGTTATTCACTTTAATGTAAAAATTATTCACTTTCAAAATTATTACTCGCTTTACTGCACATAAGTTTTAAGATAAATATTCTAATGTTTATTATGCTACTATCACGTATGGGGTTTCCAAACGAGTGTGAAGTTGTTGCTATAGCTCGCGGTGCTGAGAGCAATTTACGCTGTTGGACTCGAATTTAATTTGACCATTTGTCACTATTTTTTGTAGTGAAATGTTTGTTATTTCGGCTTAAAAGATTACACTGGTCCTCACACTAGAAGTTGTAATACTTCTGTAAGCAATAATACGTTCGCATAAGTAAGAAACTCTTTACGCACAAAATAGAAGGCTGTGGTGAATATCAATTGGTGATCCCGATAGCTCCTGCTTATACACTTGGCGTTTAAAAAAATTTTTGGACTTGGATTCTTCTCTGTTCGGGTGATAACAATAAAAATAAAAGAACTGAATCTAAAAAATTATGGTGCAAATTATGAAACTTTTTGCAATCCACACAATTTTCGACCGATCTAGTTTCAAACCAATAAGAAAATTTTAAACTTTAAAAAAGTTTATCATTCTCATCAGGGCTAGCCGACTAGATAAACTACCAAAAAATGTCAACGCTAAATATAAACCAAAAATTAGGTTACAACTCTAGTGAAGTATAAAAAACAAAAAATTTACATAAACATATATTCAATAGATTCAGGTTTAGTCAATTAATTTCTCTAGTGATCACTGTTTTATTATATTCTAGACATACTAGTATTGCATAACAAACTCGTATCGGCGAGAAGCAGATGACTAGTCTTCACTTGTGTCTATTGACACATATTCAACAATTAATTCAGTAAATTATTTGTGATATAACATCACTCCGATGGAAAATCTCCCATCAAGAATAATATATGAACCTTAGTGGGAGATTTTCCATCGGAGTGATGTTATATCACAAATAATTTACTGAATTAATAAAAATATAGTGCTAATGATCCCAAACATGTACATATCTGCAATTTGTCAGCCTATCAAAATAAGTCATCGGCAGTTCAGAAATTTTAGTTTTGTGAGTTAGTTTACGACATATATTCCACATATGCCTGCAATTGATTGAATTAATTAAAAAGTTATATCTTTTCCTATGACAGGATGGACTGTTTACGTATATTACCTGGTTACGTACCAATTTCCAGGAATACCTTCAATACTTATCAGCAGTGATAGTCTACAGTACTATCATACGTCTTCGTGGAAGATTCTTTGGCAAAAATACAAATTCTACCAGTCACTATTCCGTTTTTATTTCTCAACTGAAACAATATTTTAACCACCTTTGTGGTTGAAAAAAATGCTTTGAAACATGCTTCTCCTACAGTTTTCATTTTAACGCACTTTTTAAAGCAGCAAAACTTTCGTTATTGATCGTAAAGATCATATTCGAATTTCATACAAATTTAAACCTTATGAAACTAAATATTAATTCACTTTCCTTTTCTTTTTTTTTATTTCGTCAAATCTTCGTTGACACTGAGGGAGGAGTGTTATGGCGAACATCGAATTTTTTTAATACACAATGTTTGTATTTTACATCAACATTTTGGTGCTGAGACTATATTAAAAATAGAGTTTGCTGAGTTTTTCAAAAATACGAAAACAAAAATGAAAATGCCATTATCATATATCATTTCTCTCTAATTTACCTTTTTATTTTGTGTTTTAATTTTGGCTGTTGAAGTTGGAATATTTGTTTTGAGAACTCGTTTATCTTGTTTAAATGCCCGCCTCATCCAGCCTTCTAAGTGTAAAGTTTTACGTTGCACAATTTGGGTGGCCAGTGAAATAAATAGTGTGGTTAATACCAGAACTACAAAAATATTTTTGCAGAATATTCCAACATTAATTCTCGTATCCCATCTGATTTAGTAGTTGTGTTAAAGTGTCGCTCCGTTTGCAACAATAAAAGCTTTTCACACAATTGTTTTGTGCAAACACAATTCTCTTGTTGGGGAGTTTTTACGATCAAATAAACTCAAGTAAGTAAAGAAGTATAATTGGAATATTTTTAATTCAAAGGTATGGTGGGAAGTTTCTCAGAAAAAAACACAACTTCTCGTTTTTCGTGTTTTGGATGAATTCGAACCTTCCTCCTCAGTGCCTGGTTCGAATACTTAGGCGGACACGTTGTCGGTTACGCCGTTGAGGCGATGACAATTTCGAAGTTAAAACTGCTTCATCACTTATTTATTTTACTTAAGTTGAATTTTTCTACTGTCATTAGACTCCATATTATGGAACTGTTTTTACATTATATGGGATTTTTTTTGCATTAAATTTCTAGACAATACTTTGTGTGAATTCATAGAATGGAGAACATATCTATTCTAAATAACATCCTAAGTCACGGTTGTATAGTCATTATTAATTGTTTCAAATCAATGTGAAATCAATGGCTTACACTGGATCAATTCGTAGTCCTATATGTATTTATGACTACATTAAGGGAATTTAAATTTATTGGGGATTTTTAAGATCAATTAAACTCAAGTAAGTAAAGAAGTAATTGGAATATTTCCACTTCAAAGGTATGTGCTGAGCTTATATCCTCAAATTATGTTCTATATCATGATTGTATGCCATCTGTAAGCTGCTGTATCTGACTGCGTATTTCTTCTTTAACAAATTGATGGTGTTTGAATTTACCACTGGAGACAATCTGTCTTATTCGTCCGTATGTCTAGAACTGTCCCGGCTGCTCAGTGATGCAATTTGCACGAAACAGCTTAGCACCAAGGAACAACCGTTAGACCCGTTTGACGTTAGTCAACTGAGGTTGTCAGGAAAGTCACAGAGAAAGTAAAACAATAATTTACGTTCAAACTGATTCTAAATTTTATTTTCAATTTCATTTCTTTTATTAGTCCAGTAAATAAAGGTTAAAAGGTCGCAAAAATCCTGTCGCGGACGGGACCTGGCGGAAATTGTTGGTCTTACCGAGTACTTTGACGTGAGAAAAATTACCTTGGGGTTCCGACCCTGTGAGCCTGGAAAATGGCCCTCAAAGTGTCAGAAGTAGTTTCCGGGCCATATCTCCAGAAATATGGCAGTTAGGGTATTTCTGTTTAGCTAGAAATAAAGGTGAGCTAATTATCTACAGAAATGGTCCTAATCATTTTTATCGTAAACCCGATAGTTTCCGAGATAACGGACTCGAACCCTGTCCTGCATTTTTCTCTTCAACATGGAGCCAGAACGCCGCTTTACACGTATTTACTAAGGAGCGGCGGACAAATTAGCGGATAGCTCGGTCAAAATTCAATATTTTTCGATGATTCAAAATTCATGCGAAAGAAAAAACCCGTACCTGTCACATCCTGTGATAAAATTCCTGTTATCACGTTTGTAAGCGAGTGCAAACGGCGGTCAAAGTTTCTTTTTATCCGGTTTTCTGACGCTGTTTTAAATTTATTCATATTTTTTTTAAAAATTGTGTTTTTATATGTTTCTTTCTTGATTATTGTACCTGTGGGGGTCTTGAAACATCTCAGAAAGTTTACCACAGTGGCTTTCTCGCACTTTTAAACAAAAGGGAATTTATTAATTTCCATTTTGAGGACTTTCATGGAGTTTCGGAAAGTCCGCGGAAAATCATTAATAAAAGATTTATTGTCTATTGAAGTGCCTCATAAGTTACACCAATTTGTAGCTTAGAATGTCTAGTTTCCGATCGTATTTTCCAAATTGTTTAGAAATTTCCAGGGCTCTTTAAAAGTTGATTTTACGCCCACACGGGAAAAAAACTGGCCAAATTTTTCAGAAATTTTTTTTCTTTCCGAGGAATGTTTTGGGTATTGTTACTTATATAAAAGTAAAGCTGAGGTTCTCAGCTTTCCATTGATATAAATAATGTCATTGTTTTTAATCCACAAAAAAAAAAAATTGAAAAAGTTTCTCTGAAATTATTCTGAAATTTTCTGCTTCACGTGGCGGCGCGTATATTACGTGTATAATATCGGTCCGCGCAGGCGCGCACACATGGCACACACACACTGGCTTTACGCGTCCCTCGTGGACTTATATTGTTATTTTTATTGTATTAATCGTCAACAATAGTACATTATGATGCTAGGACGTAAAGCTAAAGATTTAGGACGGATGTGGAGTCGAGGCGCTAACCGAGATTTGCACCCACATTAAGTCCAAAATAGCTTACGTCCGTGCATCATATACTATTTTTTATTCGCCGCAAGCAAAATATTTTAAGAAAATTTGTTTATTCTAAATTAAAATTATAAATTTTCATAAATTTTAAAATAAAAATATGTGGAACTAGTAACCTTTGACAAAATATTAATTATTTTTTTCAAATTATTGTGTAGCTATGACAACAAATGATAACAACTATTTTAATTGGATAATGAAATTTTGAATTTAAGGGTTGCTTTGATAAAAAATTTTATTTTTCATAGAATTTAAACAAATGCAAATGCTTTTTACTTTTTTGGACGTAGCTATGACAACAAAATAAATAGTTAAAAAGTGACACTTTTAGGCCGTAAATCACAGTAATAAAGGAACACTTTAATATGTAGGTGAATAAAAACGTCATTTATTATAAATTATTAAATTAGAAATCGACAACATATAACGCATTTACAGCGACATAACAAATTAGTACATGTATAATTTAAATTTGTGTGTGACTGATCCTTCCTATGCTCCTATATGGCCGCGATAATTTCGCAAATACAACGAGAAAGCCATTGTCATTTGCAGGTCAAATTTTTCAGGCCAAAACATGGAGCTGTGGGTATTTCCAAGCCCTCAGTTCTCAAATTTGATGAGAATCTGGCGTTTTTTCATGGTCTCAAATTTGACAATTTTTCACTACCCGTTTTTGCAAAAAGTATCAATGTTGCGAAAAAAATGAATAGGACCATTTCTGTAGATAATTAGCTCACCTTCATTTCTGGCTAAACAGGAATGCCTATTTGCCATATTTTCGGAGATATTGCCCGGAAACTACTTCTGACACTTTGAGGGTCATTTTCCAGGCTCACAGGGTCGGAACCCCAAGGTAATTTTTCTCACGTCAAAGTACTCGGTAAGACCAACAATTTCCGCCAGGTCCCGTCTGTGACAGGATTTTTGCGAGCTTTTGATCTTTTTCGACCTTTATTTACTGGACTATATACAATTTTTCCAATTTTAATTTAATGTATATAATCCCTACTCAAATCAATTATTATTTACTATTTCAAATTAATATATAAAAATAATGCAATAATAACAAAAAAATATATATAAATTTAATTTTAATTGTTTCCCCACAATTTAACCAAAAAATGCAAATCATTAAAAACATGCATTTAAATTTATTTAATGTTTTTATATTTGATAAAAAAGTTTGTTATTATTTTCTTTTATCGTAAACATACGAAACGATGTTTACGTTTTTCTTAATTGTTGTTTTTATGAAACATAATTGTGTCATTGGGGATTCCTTATGTTTATTTATTAACTTCCCAATATGGGAAGTTATTGTTTTTGGGTCGATTTTCGAAATCGGAATTTTTATGATATCTTTACGTTTCATGACCTCCTGAAGCTGTTTTGACTATTTTTAGTTGGCAGTCTGTATGTGTGTGTGTGTGTGTGTATATGTGTGTGTATATCGCTGTGTGGAGAATTTTCGCCCAACGCTTTCTCAACAACGGATAAGTCAATTTTAACGAAAATAGTCGCAATCGATGTATCTTGTCGTAACTTAGAGCCCAGTCCTTTTCTAGCGAAATTAAATCGTTTGTTTTTTAGTGGTTTCTAAAAAACTGAAAATCATCTCTTGCAAATATAATGAGATTAAATAATGCTACCAAGGTCGTGAACTTTTCATATTGTTTATCATAGTGTCAGCCATTTATAATGAAATTTGTATAAACAATTGCTATCTCACTTTTTGAGTTTTTTAAGAAAATCTGAAAAAACTATGTATTATTTTCATTACGCAAACGCATGATATCTGGATGAGACTTTGGTATGTAAATGAGCTGCAAACGCATCCGGGTTTCTTGAATATCAAAAACCTGAGTTATTTTTTAAATTTGACAAAAATGTCAGAGGTTCGAGTGTAGATTGCCTGGTCAACTGTTTATTAACTTCCCGATATGAGAAGTTATTGTTTTTGGGTCGATTTTCGAAATCGAAATTTTTATATTATCTTTACGTTTCAAGAACTCCTGAAGCTGTTTAGGCTATTTTTAGCTGCCAGTATGTATGTTTGTGTCTGATTTCAACTTCAATGGTCACAATCGATATATCTTGGCGTAACTTACAGCCCCTTACAGCCCTCTTCTAATGAAATCATTTATTTTTTAGGGTTTTCCAAAAAACTGAAAATCATCTCTTGCAAATATTACGAGAAAAAATAATGCTATCAAGATCATTTACCTCCCATTTTGTTTGTCATCATGTCAGCCATTTATAATGACATTTGTATAAACAATTGCTATCTTACTTTTTGAGTTTTTTTTAAGAAAATTTGAAACAAAGGTGTTATTTTCATTACGCAAACACATGAGAACTTGATCAAACTTTTGAATTAAAACGAGCTTCAAACGCATCCGGTTTTATTTGAATATGGAAAATATGCTATTTTGAATGAGCTATTTTCAAAATTTGGCAAAGGAGTCGGGGAGGATGTCTGTCGTTCGTTGAACAACTGTTTTTTTAAGACTTCAATAACACTCAGTCCTGACATTTAATTTTGTTGAAACTTAGAGCATAAGGTTTTTGTAATGTTTATAGTAGTTTTGCAACTTGTCACTTTCAGTTAATAACTTTATCTTATTCTTTTAAATATATCACAACAACAGCCACAGTTATTAAGTGTTTTGGCCGAATGTTTGGTAAAACTTTTTAGTTAACATGAGATAGAACAAACTTGCTTTTGAGGTGTCTTGTATATAGTGGTCACCGCTCATCAAACAAATGCTGACCTTTTATCTTACCATAAGGTTAAATTGTTGTGTTGTAGATCATTTTTGATATTGATCGTTTTAATGATATCTTCACCTTTCAATACCTTCTGAATCGTTCTAAACAACTTATTTTAGTTTGCAGTTTGAGTGTTAGTATGTTATTAAATTTAAATATGATTACACACTGCACGTACACATTCAAATTCTTTTTAAAAAATTATTACAATTGATTTGTCGTATCCCGAGCAGAAATTAGTTAGGGAAAGTCTGAATACAGTCAGGGCGTGATCAGGGTCAGATAGGAAAAGCCCTATTAGGGCAATCTGATGTGGGCCTATGCCGGACCTAAATTAGAATACCCTTTTAAGGCTAACCTTATTTGGATATATCCGGCCCTGATTTGATTTTTCGTAGGGCCTGATACAAAATGCCTTACTAGGGTTTGCCCTATTTAATTATATATGGAAAGCTTGATCAGTGCCTGATCTGTTCATCCCAATCAGGGATCCCAATTTTTTTTATGTTTGGTACTTTATTTTACCTTATCCAGTAGCTCGTTAGTTTTTAATCTTACGGGAAGTTCTTGGCGTGGCCCCTATGGTCACACCCCCATCCCACTAGTATTGATTTGATTTTGGGTAAACTAGTGGATAAGATTGACTGACAGTAGATGTATCTCTACAGGTATGGTTGGAAGTTTCTCAAAAAATAATTCTCTTGTGATCTAACAAGGAAGGTCAATTTGAAAGTCGACCAATTTTTTAATAGTATTTTCAGTTTAATTGCATACTATCAGATGGTAAGCGTAAGTGTATTCTGCAAATTGAACACGCTAAGTTTTTCTTTTATAATATATTCTAATCAGCACTAATTTTGATTCGTACTGACCCAATATTTCGTTGTTATCCATTTCTTAACAACTAAGTATAAGTAACTACGAGCCTGTGTTGGAAAGCTTCCGTACACTGAATCCATCATTTACTTAACCGATGTGGATGACATTTATCACCCTTTCCGATGTAGATAACATTTATCACCCCGACAAAGAAGGCGGTGATGAACTCGGTCGGGCGTCTTACACCTATCTATTCTTGTGGGAGTAGTGCCAGCATTCCAAGATTTTTAATTTAGTTTAGATTTTACGCAGTCATCGCAACAAAAATAATTTGTGTAAAATCAGAAAAATGCGCTCTAAAAGTAATGTGGAACTTATAGAGTGTTAATTTCAGTTCGCTTTCATGTTATGGAGACAATTTTTTAATTTAATAAAAAAACAATAAACAAAATAAAAAAGGACAAAATACTAACAAATACCAATTCCGATGTGGGTCATTGTATTCCAAATATCAAAAAGTTATCTAATGGCGGGCGGTGCTCTTTCTTTTGAATTGCTAGACGTCAGTAATTTCGAATTAGATTATGAAGCTTGATATCCGTTTGTTTTATGACGGTGATAGTTTTCATTCCCTCATTCATTTTTCAGCAATAGTAACAATATACAATCTTTTTTTGTTAACTGTTTAAACAACATAATAACACAAATTATATAATTTTATATTTGCAAAACAAAATGATTAACATTCTTTCAATGAACCAGACTATGGCCATTTTTAACTACATGATCGATTTATAACACAAAGGCAATGTGACAAGCTTCTAGCATAAATACAACAGAATTTTGTTAATGAGGGACCTCGATATGTATTCCTCATATATAAGTCCTTTACTTTGCCACATAAGTCTGTCTCCACAGCCGGCATTTTCAAAAATTTAAATATTCAGCATTTTTGCTGGCATTTGGCAAACTTCTTAATAATTTATTTTTCCGATTATGTGAGAAAATATATCGCCCATCAACACTTGCTTTTGACATATCTCAAAACAAAGCATTATAATTTAGGAAAGTTTTTGGTTGATCGAGTTAGCCAAAACAACATGTAATTACTTCGGTCTGAAAGACCTAAGTATTACATTCATGAGCTCAAAGTGAAACTCTTACCCCCACTTTTTTTTGACATTTCTCGACGTTTTATGACCTCCTGATTCTAAAAAAGCAAAAAAAAAAAATGTATGTCTGTCTGCCGGCCGGCCATACTCAAGGGACTGGTCCGAAAGGACGCTGTGTTCGATAACTGTACCGGAAGTGGGTCAAAAAAATCATTATGTGTGTCAAAAATAGCAAATTTTCATATTTTTGGCTTAAAAAACGTTCATTTTAAGTGATTACGAGTAGGAACATTAAATTTGGAGAAATTTTGATGGTAAGGATTGGTATGTGAGATCAAAAACTAGATTATTGCCTTATAAGTTTGTCAAAAAAATGTTGTCAAGTGTGTCAAAAGAAAGGTTTTTATTTATTTTTTTCCCAATTTTTCAGAAAAATTATTTGTTTGAAATGAAATTTTATTATTATTATTGAGAATTATGGCATTATAAGTTTGTCAAAAAAATGTTGTCAAGTGTGTCAAAAGATTTTTATTTAGTTTTTTACCTAATTTTTTACAAAAAAAATAAAAGTGTTTGTTTGAAATGAAATTTTATTATTATTATTGAGAATTATGGCATTATAAGTTTGTCAAAAAAATGTTGTCAAGTGTGTCAAAAGAAAGGTTTTTATTTATTTTTTACCCAATTTTTTGGAAAAAAATAAAATTAACAGTTCGTATGACATGATATTTTATTATTATTATAGAGAATTATGGCATTATAAGTTTGTCAAAAAATAATGCCAAGTGTGTCAAAAAATGATTTCATTTAATTTTTTAGCCAATTTTTTGGGAAAAAAATGTAGCTGTTTTTATGACGTAAATGTAATTTAAAATGAAATTGGACATGGAAATTTTTGAATTTGTTATAGTTTTTGAAATATTTTTGGAATTTTGAAAAAGTTTGTATATTTGATTTTGTAATAATTTTTGCAATATTTTTAGAATTTCGGCAAAAGTTTTAATTTTTGATTTTGTAAGAATTTTTGAAATATTTTTAGAATTTTGACAAATTTTAAATTTTTGATATTATTATAATTTTTGGAATTTTGAAAAAAGTTTCAATTTTTGATTTTGTAATAATTTTTGCAATATTTTTAGAATTTTGGAAAAAGTTTGAATATGTAAGAATTTTTGAAATATTATTGGAATTTAGAAAATATTTAAATATTTGATTTCATTCTAATATTTGGAATATTTTTGGAATTTTGAAAAAATTTGATTTTATTTAATTTAACAATATTTTTGGAATTTTGATTATAATTTTCCGGCAACGTATTGATGTTTCGTGTTAGTTGTGTAATAAATTTTTAAACAGAGATAAAAAACACTTGTACTTTAACAAAGAGTTATGTTTGATGTACATCGCTGCCCAAAACAAAAAACCATGTCCTCATAAAAGTGTTTTGCCGAAAGCTATATAAAAATCCTTAACCCAGACCGTAGTCTTAATATCTCAGAGCTGTGAGGTTACAGCTCCTCCATATTTTTTTAATTATCTTTAAAAAAAAACAGTTCAGTTGATACAAACAATCCAGATAAACTAAACAAACACGAATTTGTCGATAGTTAGTTTGGTTGATTTATACCGATATTTCTTTAGTTCTTTATTGATTTTTATAGTTTGTTTACTTGTTCTATTTGACAGAATGAAAGGTTTCTACATGGAGAATGCGTTTAAGTTAAAGTGTCAGTTGTAATGTTAACATCAGTTGTAATGTTAACGAAACTGTCGATTAAGGTGATTAACATTTTATTTGCATTTTATTTGATGCTACATCACATTTCACATTTTAAACGAGATAGTTTTTCGATTACTTAACGCTCCCAATGCAGCAAATTGTGATTAAGTGAAGGGTTGGAGCAGCATCACTCTGCATTGGGAAAAGAGAGCAATGAGCTCTAATTTCATATAGTTTGCCACAGTATATAGACCAGGGTAGAAGCCTTTAAAAATAATAAAATTGAAAAAAATGATAGTAGGATGAAACCCATTAGAAAAGGAAGAGAATATTATAAAAATGAAAGGAAAAATAATTTACGGGCGGTCTGAGGTCGGGAAGGGGAAGGGGTGAGTTTTTAAGGGTAAAAAACGGTTTATCTCGATTTCCGGCAAAACTAAAAGTTCTATGGAAAAGAGTTAAATAGCAAAGTTGTAGGGAACAAAAAGATCTAAAACTTTTGTACTAATTTTTTTTTCACATAACCTCAAAATTTATGTGAAAAATTCAAAAAACCAAGTTTTTGGTTTTTTATTTTTATCTTTTACAAAAATTTTTTTTTCACGAAATTTGGTGAAAACTTACCTTTTATGTCCTAAATACGCTGTAATTTATTTGATTTGAAAAATTTATTTTTTCACCTGATTTTGAATTAATATCGAAAAAGCACCCTAATTTTCAATCGAAAATTCACCCGTCAAAAAATCAGCGTTTTTCAAAAAGTTGGTATGCTTTCTGTTCGTTGAAATCTCTACTTTCCGATGGTGAAAAAAAATATATTACTATGGTAAAATTGTCTTTTTATCTAAAAATATCCTTGGTATAAGCCAGACAATGAATGAAAGTTTTTCGTTCAACATAAATTTTACTAACATTTAAAAAAAATTAAGTCCAGAGGGGAACACCATTCGACTATTTAGCGTTTGTCTTTTAGACAAACTTTTCAACTGTAGCTTCAAAGATTTTCACTTTTATAACCAAAAATATTCTAATATTACAAGCCTTATACTAACCTAATGAACGATAGTTTGTAGTTTGGTCAAAATTTTTGCGACGTATGTAGTAGGCTGCTAACAACTCACGATTTAATGCATGATATTTTGTTTATGTGTTATAATATTGTTAAGGTTATAACAAAATCAGAACAAAATGCAACATAAAATTCAATTCAATTCAACATAAATGAAACACCCTATAACCAAATTACGAAATCAATTTCATAAAAAACGATTACTAAAAAATAATAATGATTATGAAACACATAGTAACGTTGTTGTGGTACCTATTTTACAGTTAAAGGACAAACAAAAATGATTTCTTATTTTGTTTAGTGAAACATTCCGGATTAAAAATGTTTAGAATAACAATCGGTGGATTGATTTTTCTAGGTTGTATGGAATAGTATTTAAGCAGGTATTTTTGGACAGAATAGTTAATTGTAAACAAAACGCTGTATCGTAAATATAAAACCGTGTAAATACAGGATGTTTTATTTTTGTTGTAAATAAAGTTTTGAGTGTTATTTAGTAGAAATATCTTGTGTTTTGTTTTATCCTGGAAAAACGTAACATGTTATGTCGGATAATTCAAACGGCATTGTTATAGTTTGAACCACTGTCCCGCACACACGAGGTTTGCCTTAACATAAATCCTCATATTTGTTTACTTAGTTGTCTTCATTTTTTTTTTTAAATAACTTCTCATACTCAATCCATGGTCGTCATTTACTATAGTTTCCGCTACACAAATTTATTATTAAAAACAAAAAAAAACGGTGGCGTTATGTTCTTTGTTCAATTGGTGACCGAATTCACTATCAACCAGTTGTAAATGGGCTTCATGCGAAATACACTGATTTTGAGTTGCACTGCGTTCTCACAAGCATAATTTCACTATCATAATTAATTTTTTTAAACTCAAACCGTAACCGCCATCTACTATAGTTGTCGTAAGACATGGATTGACCTAAAATAGTTGTGCAATATCTACCAATTTGATTTCCTAAATTCAATTTGTTCGTCGATCACTATAAACGTTAACCTAGAACAGTTATATATAACTATGTTCATATGTAAACCTTACAATCAATAATATTATAAATTGGTTGTAGTTTCCGATCTTAAAGCCTGATAAATCTTTAGTGGATGAATTAGAAAATGTAATTTCCTAAATACGTTTCATAATAATTGTCTATGTTCGCATTAGCGAAGACTTAACCTTTTTTTTAGTACAACTAATTTTCGTAGATAAATTTCCTATAGGAAAGCTTAATTCGTTTAATGAATTTGAGGTGTAAAATCTTTTTATTTTGATTATAAATACAAACATTTTTCATAAAGAGACGTGACGTTTTGATTTGATTGTCAACACAGGTTTTTTTTATAAGACGCGCGATAAAATCTGATTTTTTTTGGTTTTAAAATGTATTTTAACTATAAGTAGTGCAATAATTTTTTTGTAAAGAATTTCAAATAGTGTTATTGTCCCTAATTATGTTAGTTTTGTATATCACGGGTCGTGTAGTGCGTATTAAAGAAACCAATAACTAAATAAAATTATCATACGTGTTTTGTGCTGTTATTGCGGTAAACAACAGGTGGACCTTGAAAATTGAGTTAGATGGTATATTTCACCTTGTTGAATCTACATGTTATTGATTGTAGGCTTCGTGTCATAATTAGCTTCACGATTGTTCTACAAAAAAAAACATCCAAGATTGAAATCTCGTCTGTGATCATTTTGTTTGGTTGGGACACCAAAATAAATGCATTACAAGACTACTGTTGTGAAATCATAAAAAGAGGGATAATTTATTTGGGGATATACCTTGTCATTTATCTAAGCTGTGGACATTTCTCAGTACAAAACAAGCCCATCTATGTATGCATAGAAGGTGCAATAATCTTTTTAGATGTAATTATTAAATATGATATTTGATCATAATACCATAAGTTATTGGATACCATAGAGTTTTTTTTTTACTATAATGTTATTAAGACCATCTATATATTTCGAACTATACAACTAGTATCATAGTTAGAATTATTATTTACATCTTTAAATGCTACGTATGAGCGGTGCTAGTAGTTAAATACAAAGATTATAAATATATACCAAGCAAATTTTGTTGAATTATTGGATTGAAACCTTGTGGAAAGAAACCTAAATATAAAGAAAACCAAAATTTATTACTATTGAATTACGGCCATCAATTCCCCACATTTATTGCTGGATATGTGGCGACTAATGCAGTGCTGAACCAGGGTGATAAGAGGAGTGGGATTGGACAATAACATGGGGTGAGTTCTTCATTGATTTTATATTTATTTATAGGTATAGCGAGAATGTGTGAGTACGTGTGTGTGAGGCTGTAGGTGTGTGCCTGGAGGTATGGATAGAATCCTATTTACTGATTCTAATTTTATTGTAGTAAAATTTACAACCTAAATATATAATATGATGTCAGCTAAATATTGTACTGTTTGGAAAATTTTACAACATTAATATCAATCGGTGAAACCAGGTGTGGTAAAAGAACTCAAATTTCACAGCTGCTGCGAGAGATTCTCATAGCAACTATATATTGAATAACTTTCTTTATGACGTACAAAAAAAAAGAACAATAAACACAATTATTGGGATTACGCGATTTCTAATAAAATTTTAAACTAATTTAGAAGACTAAAAAAGTATTACAACATATTGCATAATGGTTGCACCAAGCTCTCAGCTCAGTAAATTTTATTTTGATAGCTCTAGTATCTCTATTGATAGTAGTTTTTTTTTGTATCACAATGGATGTCGAAGTTTTTATTTGGGTTATCTCTGCAATTAGCATGCAACATCCAATATAAATATGTCGATATTTTTTTTTTTGGAAAAATGGAAGTTCGGAGTGGATATTTTATTTTACTCACGGTAAATGCCATGACACCTTCATCATCGTGATGAAGGTGGTGTGTGTGTGTGTGTGTGTGTGTGTGTGTGTGTGTGTGTGTGTGTGTGTGTGTGTGTGTGTGTGTGTGTGTGTGTGTGTGTGTGTGTGTGTGTGTGTGTGTGTGTGTGTGTGTGTGTGGTTATGTATGTACGAGCGTATGGGGTATGGATGATGGCGTATATGTAGGCACGTGTGGGTACGTGTCGGTGTTTATGTGTGTCGGGGTGAATGAATAAGAGGATAGAGTACGTGGGCGTGTGAATGGGTGAGTAAATAAGGGGTTGGACGTGGTGATCGTAGTTCTTTCGCATACGGGGTCGCCAGAGTCTCATTCTTTCACTTGATTTTTTTTTCATTTCCGTATATATCATGTATTTCGTGTACATTACGATTATTTGTGCTGAAGTAGCAGGATTTCTTACTCGATCCCAATGATTGAAGCTAGTCAAAAGGCTATAAATAAACCTCGCTAGGTACGCGACCTGCAATGCCACTTCGTTGATTTTCAACGAAGCAGCGCTTCATTACAAACAATATTATCAATAATATAAATATTTTGATTGAAGATGGATATTTATATCCAAAACGTGTCTCAGTTTTTATTTTAAAATATGTTGTATGTAAAATTAAATATTTTTATTAAATTATTATATTTAATAATTGATTAATTAATAACCAACTTGAAAAGGAATTTAAATATATATATATATATATATATATATATATATATATATATATATATATATATATATATATATATATATATATCTATCTATATATATATATATATATATATATATATATATATATATATATATATATATATATATATATATATATATATATATATATATATATATATATATATATATATATATATATATATATATATATATATATATATATATATATATATATATATATATATATATATATATATATATATATATATATATATATATATATATATATATATATATATATATATATATATATATATATATATATATATATATATATATATATATATATATATATATATATATATATATATATATATATATATATATATATATATACTAGCGGGACCCGGCGTGCTTTGCTACGCCTATACAAAAGCTTGTGCGCATACATTTTGTTTAATTAGTAAGAATAATTTCAAAGAGTCGTAATAGGAATAGAAAGCGTATTTTTTAATTTTTCCATTTGGGAAATATGAATATGGGAAATATGGGAAATATGAATAACAGAGAGCATTAGCATTCTAGCTGATCAATCTAGATGGATTGAGAATTGAACGGCATGTCAAAATTTGAAAGTGATTGGTAAAAGGTTTTGGAGAAATTTTTAAGCTTGTTGTCGAATTTCCAATTCGATTAGCATTGGCACTATTAATAATAAGTCACAAGGCCAAACAATGTCAATTTGTGGGCTGGACCTAGAAACATCGTGCTTTTCGCATGGTCAATTATATGTTGCGTGTTCGAGGGTTGGAAAACCTTCAAGTTTTATCGTACATGCCCCTAAAAATATTGCAAAAATTATAACAATATCAAAATTTGAAACTTTTTACAAAATTCCAAAAATTATAAAACAATCAAAAATTCAAACTTCTTCAAATTCTAAAAATATTTCAAAAATTCTTACAAAATCAAAAATTGAAGCTTTTTTCAAAATTCTAAAAATATTTATAAAATTCAAAATTCATAAATTCAAAAATTCAATTTGTTTTCAAAATTATAAACATATTGCAAAAAAATTAAAAAAAAATTAAAATTACAAACTTTTTTCAAAATTCCAAAAATTATAATAAAAACAAAAATTTAAACTTTTTCAAAATTCTAAAAACATTCCGGAAATTCTCACAAAATCAAAAATTGAAACTTTTTTCAAAATTCCAAAAATATTGCAAAAATTTGAAATTCACAAATTCAAATTGCATGTTCAATCACATTTCATGACATACAAATAATTAATTTTATTTTTTTCCAAAAAATTGGGTAAAAATTAAATGAAATGACACACTGACAATATTTTTTTGACAAACTTATAATGAAATAATCTAGTTTTTGGTCTCACATACAAATTCAAGGTTACTACTATTATCACTTAAAACTACTGTTTTTAAGCAAAAAATATGAATATTTCATTGTTTTGACAGACTTGACGATTTTTTGACACACTTCTGGTACAGTTATCGAACATATCGTCTTGACGGCTATTTTCATTGAGTTTACCTATTTTTAGAAACAAAAATTTTAGAAATCCTTTCAGCGGTTTTCTAGATCTGACCTTGTATTTTGAATGTTGTTTCAAAATTACGTCCATCGGCTGTGAGATCGCAAGCTATAGTTGCCCCAAACGACGTCATTTGGAAGCAAGAATTGAATTTGCGTGTCTTGCGCACAAATAATTTAGAGTCATGTGATTTGCCATCAAGAAGAGATTTTTGATGACATTTAACTGAAAATAATATTTAAATTGAAATCGGAGTAATAAAATGAGAAGCAATCAAGTAATACTTACAGGTTTTAAACTTTATTGTAATTTTTTTTTTTCAATGTTAAGTCAAGGTGATATGAAAATCAACACTTAGACTGTAGCATGCAAACCGAAGATATCTTTAATTCAGCGGAGCAAAGCGGCGGCACCGAGCGAGCGTAGTTAGCGCGGGCCAAAATAATCGGGGACCTGTCGTACCATAATCGCTCATTTATTTTTGCATTAAGAAGAATATTGATCAAATTAATATAAAGGTGCATGCACAATTTATGAGTTTTTAACTCATGAGATTTGAGCCACTTTTTATTATTATTTTTTAATATCAGCACAATGCTTTAAACTTTAGCTGGCTTCATTTTCTATTGATCATGAGGAGAAAGTTAAGAAATTTTAAAGTTTTTCATTGAGACAAATATATTTCAAAAATAAATTTGTTTTCCTCAAAATAAATTTTCATACAAACTTGGTAAAAGTAATTTAATTGTGCATGTACTGTAATGTTTTTGGGGCTTAAACTGTTTCTAAACGTTAAAGGCTCAAAATAGCTAAATCGTTTTTATGCATTTTTGGACGATTTATTAACCTTTCAAAAACGTCCTTGAAATGACCCTTTTAAGCGGCGCTTAAAAGTAATATTACAAAAGAAGTAATAAATTATGTGCAATGTCCTAACAAACTATTGTTTTAATACAGATTTAGTGACAATACAAATTAGTTATCATCATTATAGCATTTACTGTTTTTTGTCATAAAACCAAACTTGAAATTTTCCACCTCCGTGATTTTGAATCTAAAATATAAATAAAAACGAAACAAAGCAAAAAAAAACGGAACGACGTGACTTGATTTGTACTCGAAACTTTTTGGTTGATAGCTCATGTTATTGGCCATTACGTTATCTATACTACTAACCGTAATTTTGGGTATTTATAAAGAAATCATTAAAATTAATAAACTTTAAGGTCGTGTTGTCAAAATTCTAAAGAATTTTCTTGTTTTTAAAACGTTCGGACTCATTTCTCAAAAATGCCGATGAAATTGAAATTTAGTCGTTTTTCGCAGAAATATTATTTTTTGTTTTGCTTTATTTTCTTCTAAAAAAATTAAATTACGAAAAAACAAATATTGAAAACAAATATTACTTGAATTTCAACACCACAATCTGGCAAAATTTACTCAAATGCGATAGCAGAGTAAATTTAAATTTTTGAGTCGATTTGCAGATTTAATTTCAATTTCATCGAGAATGGGCCACGGCAATTATTATTTTAAATAAAATTATTATTTTTTAACAAATTAATTAACACTTACACAGTTTTAATTTATTCTTGTAAAAACTTATTATTTTGTAGTTAAAAATAATAATAATTAAATGATACACAACACAATTAAAAAAAATAATTCACAAAATTGAAAAAACGTTAAACTTCAAAACAGATTAAAAAGTCCATGATGAAGTTGTGTCACTTACGTTGAATGTGTTTACGAAATACATTCAACATTCAATTCGCAATTAAAATATATTAAAACTTTTAATTGAGATAAAAACTATCCTATCCAGTATATATTAAGCGTAATATATAAAATATTATTCTTAAGTCGCTCAAACATGAAAATTGTCCAAAATTCCCATACAAACTTGTATGAAAAATTTAACCTATTTTCGTATTTGTTTTACGGACCGAAGAGAATAAAATATTTTATATATTATGCTTAATATTGTCAGTAATTGTCAATAATAGTTCATAAAGAAACTTAAATTATTTAATTGTAGTAAAATGAGAAATTTCATAGACAATTCAACTCAAAAACAAAAGTTTCAATAAGGTCCAATCAAAACGCTTCATTTACTATTTTTTAGCAAATCAAAACGATTTGTTTCGATTATTTTTTTCTGTTAGGAAGGAACAGCGAATATTTTCGAATATTTTCCGCCTACTTTAATATATTAATTTAAAACCAAAATGCATATACAAAATTATGTGAAAATGCAATTTGCAAATAGTAAAAATGTCCGTTTTCATTCATAAATGATTGCATGTTTATGTTTATTTTTCAAAAATAAATTACAAATTTATAACATTTATGCGCCTACTAAGATGAAATAATATTTAATTTTGTTTGACAACAAAGGAATATGTTGTATGAAATAATGTTACTATTTCTGTTCGTTAAATTGTCTGCTAAATACAACTCGTCATCAAATTATTAGTCGATTATTTTTCAACATTACCACTCATGCCATTTGAGGTCAAAAATTTCCCTCGTGCGCTACGCGCACTCGGGACCTCAAATGACATTCGTAATAATGATTATGAAAAATAATCGACTATTATTTGACGACTCGTTATATTATATATGATAATTTTTTTTTGCTGTCAGATATTTTATTTTTGATTCATACAAACTATGGTATTCAAACAGTAGGCTTTGTTTTTGCTGTCGGCAATTCTTCTTGTCGTCGATAATTTTGCTTTGTCGTTATGAAAATTCTTTGTTGTCATATTTTTTTCTAACAAAATGAAATATAATTTTATCTTAGTAGGCGCATAAATGCTATAAATTTGTAATTTATGTTTGACAAATAAACATAAACAAGCAATCATTTATGAATGAAAACGGACATTTTTATTATTTGCAATTTTACATAATTTTTTATAAGCTGAATAATTTGTAGAAAAAACTTTATTTAGAAACTAATAATTATTATCTTTTAAATAAAATTATAATTTAAAAAAAATTATCTCATTAAATACCACTCTTCATTGAAATTTTTGTCTAAAATTTTTCAATTTTACTCATTAAATTATTTTTAAGCAACACTGCTCAATCAAACCACTACTTAAACCACTCGTCCTTCGGACTCGTGGTTTATTGTGCGCTTTGATTCGCAGTGTTGCTAAATAATTTAATTCGTAAAATCAAAAAATTTTCGAAAAAATTTCAATG
Source organism: Diogma glabrata (assembly GCA_963693315.1). Lineage (NCBI taxonomy): Eukaryota > Metazoa > Arthropoda > Insecta > Diptera > Cylindrotomidae > Diogma > Diogma glabrata. The sequence continues at coordinate 23,206,316 of OY856186.1, read as the reverse complement.
ACTCGTGGTATTACAACCGATAATTTTTAAAATTATTCAAGTTGTGTTTTGAATGAAATCCCATATAAATTTTATTGAATTTATTTTCTTTTCCCCCTTTAGCAGTGCCATTGCAGCAAACACCGGAACAAAATAATCGCTCAATAACATATTTGATAGTCTATATGGGCCCTACATGGATGATTAAAAAGTCGATAAAGCAGGTTTGACAGTAAATTAATTAATTTACGCCGCCATCTGAAAGTTTGCTTATGAACTATCCATATTTAACATTTAATTTGCAATTAAAAAATATTTAAACATTTAATTGAAATAAAAACTATCCTATCTCTCAAGTTGGACCCTTATACACACACTGTACAACATTTCATTAAGATTGGTTAAGTTGTTGCGGAGTTTATCGCGGACAAACATCGTGACACGTGATTTTTATATATATAAGATATAAGATATATATATATATATATATATATATATATATATATATATATATATATATATATATATATATATATATATATATATATATATATATATATATATATATATATATAGCATGGTGAAATTTTTTAAGGTGGTCTAAGGTGAAATTTTTTAAGATATTTCTATAATTTTCCAAAAATTCATCAAAATCCAAATTACTTTGTATTGTGTAAAAACTAATGAAATTTTAAAATCATGGCAAAAAAATAAGAACTAACGCGGACATCATCCCTTTCCGAAACTGTAACTTTAATTATTTTAACAGAAAATAACATGAAAGCCGTAGTTTTTTAAAAACCTATTCTTAGCTTCAAAGGGAACCGTTTGCGACAAAAACATATTTCTTCCATGAAATGCGTTTTTTACAGTGTAAAAAATTTGAAGCAAATTTTGAGAGAGTGTCAAATCGATGTTAAGATTGATTAATTTTGACCAATATAAAAAATGAAATTAGAAACTGTCAATGTTTCGAAATGTTGCGTGTCGAAATTATAAAAATTCCGCACATCTATTTTGGATATAGAGATTCTTTCAGAATTGCGTCTAAAATTTCTCCACATGTATTTTGGGCATAAACTTTTTATGCAGACTACTAATAATTTTTGTACACCAATTAAACATAACAATAAAATGATTAACGTAAATGTTATACCTTGCATGTTAAATTCAAATTTGTCAAATATATTAATTGCAACAAAATATGCATTTATCTTGAAAAAAATAAATAAAATACATTTTACCGGAAAGAATAGATTATTAAAAAACTGGAAGCTACGTAATTCGGCTTAACTTATAGAAACTATGAAAAGTAAACAAAAACTTTAATCGTTATGCAGATGAAAGTCATAAATTTCTTTAATCTATAATTGCATGATTTATTGTATTGCCGGTTTTGTATTGACTATTTGTTGTATTATATCACATGGTAAAATTAATCTAATAATAAATATTTTGCTTATGCTTTTGTATTAATGGTTGAACAGGTTTTAATATAATCAATTCAAATGTAAAAAATTATAACAAAAGAAAAAACTTTAAATATGTTTGTAACAATCTAATAAGCCATATCGCGTGAATGTAACCTACAAACAGAGTCATTATTAGTTTTTAATATCAGTACTATGTAACATAATTACTTACTTTCATTTTTCTTATCAGATTTGCACTTCTTTCTTTCTTTCTATTTTTTTTGTCTGTTTTCTTTTATTCAGTCTTCTTGTGTCGTCTCCTTGCATCGTTGACTCCTCCGCACTTTAAGTTGGATTAAAAACATATTCACTTTGACTTGACCAACTTTTTTAAATTAAAGTAAATTTTTACACTTACAACAATAAAATGTACTACTTTATTTATAGATTATTTGGTGGGTTTGTATTTAGTTGATCATCCAACTAAGAAACTTTTTTCCATAAGAACTTTTAATTGTTATTATAAAAAAATAGTTGAATGAATATTAATTCTATTTGTTTATGTTAAGTTGAAACTAATTCGATTAACTTTTGGTATTAAAAAAAGAATGTGGTTTATGGTTTAGTAGTTAACGCAAGAGCTAGAGAAAATAAAATAAAAAGTGTATGGCGACGAGAAAAAAATTAATCTAAAAAAATTATTGATTGAGATGAAGTCAGAAATGAAAACTGGCAAAAGAGAAAGAATGCGTGACCGCGTGAGAAAAGGGAAGAAAGAGTGAAAAAGGATAAATAAAGTCGTTTTAGGTCTAAGACGCATCTTTAAAAGATTAGATAAATTTTTTACAAATTTTGGTATGCAGACTTTGTGATAATTTAAAACTGATTTGAAATGTTTAATTATTTTAGTGTGTTGTTCAACAGTAATTACATTCATTACCGTAATAAAATTATCTAGTAGTTGCAATAAAACCACAATAAATTAAATTTATCTCTGGTTTTGCAATAATATCTAGTTTCATAGACTTGATCTCTCTAATTTGTTCAGTACAAAAAAACTTCTATTTATATACTTATTTAACATCAATTTTACCCTCGTATACTAGAACTAAAAATTGTATTAAAATAAAGCAAAACTTTCATTAAATTTCATTTTATTGTTTCCAACTTTTATTTTACAATAAGTTAAAACTATTAAAAAGCGCGAAGTTGAATTCTAAATATTTATTAATTTAATAAAATTTTCTTGATTATCTTTTTCTTTATTTTCAAAGATTTCAAATGATCAGTGTTGTGGAAATTAAAATTATTAGTGAAATTTTTATAAATGTTTTTAATATAATATTTCAGATTTTTGTAAAAATACAATATCAGTTTTAACAGCATAACAGTTTCAATGATGAATATGGACGTTATTTTATATCTGCTTAATTTGAAAAAATATGGTGATAACTATTTAAGTTCGTTTGTTTTCCATTTAAATCGACCGTCTAAGAAATTGAACAGGTGAAAATGATTAATATTGAGTTTAAAAATAAAAATATTGTTATGCAATAACAAACCATCTCAAGGTCTCATATATATGAACAAAATGTCTAGAGCTTAGAAACCTTCTAAAAATTTCTCTAGAAGACAGTAAATTCATTCATTTATGAATTCTCTAGAATCTAGATGACAACAACTGCATAAATAAAAACTGAGAGTGAGAGTGAAATTTTTTTAGGAAACTTATGCCCATGTAGAAGCCAGGGTATATAATTTCTACCATTTGAAATCAAGCGTAGCGTGTCTATAAATAATTAAACTTTGATTGTTTCGTATAAAAGCAATGCATACATTTTTGCTAAAATTTAAGTTAGTGTACTAACTAGCCTAGGATCCTTGGTGATAAGCTGTAATAATTTTTTTTTTAAGTTTGAACGCATTCGATATCTTTTGCATTACTTTTAAATGATCCTACATTGCTACAGGATTTTTAACATTTATTAATTCTTATTTATAAAGTTCGCTAGAAAAAAAAATGGAATTAAATGCTACATCCCCCCACATATCAAGCACAAAATTTATTTATTTTATTTTTATTTGTTTGTAATTTATGTTTTTGTTTGAATCGTTTTATAAACTAAAAAAATTTAAGAAAAGAATGAATTTATGAATGAAGTTGTCGAAGTAGAATTAAGAACAGCGAACCTCTACCTTATCAGTGCCATGATTCGAATTTTTTGGCAGTATTGTAATATTTTTTCAGTATTGTAACTAACACACATTTGCTTTCATTTATATCTCTTGAATCATTATACTCTATATTTTAAATGCACTACCACAATTTTGTTGTTATTTCTTTCAAAAAGAAAGTGTCGGATTGATCGTTTCAAATTCATACAATTGTCTAAGCAAAAGCCCACGTTGAGCATCATCTTGAATCCTGAGGTCTTGTAATGGAGAGTTTTTTCATTGATAAACCAATGAAGTGGCATAGCAGGCCGCGCACCTAGCGAGATTTTTAAGCCCTAAAACAAGTAACAGTCTTTGGGATCGAAGAGGAAAAACCTGCGACTCCAGCACAAATATTCAGTATAGTACGCGTATTTCGAGAGGTAAACGGTTCAAGGAAAAGCGAAGTGAAATAAGTAGACTCTGACGGTCCCCGTATATGAACAAACCGCGATCACCACCTCCAACCCCATAATTTTAACACATTCACACACTCTCGCACTTCATCCGCTCACCCACACACACACACATACACATACACACACATGTACACAACCACCCATACCTACATCCATGCACACACACACACACCCATGTACATACTCATTTAAGTCATATAAAAGAACAATTACAAATTACAAATCCATATCGATGGCTACAGTTCATTTACGTGTAACTACATTTTATAAAAATTGAACAGAAGCTCAGAAAATAATTTATTGTGATTCTAAACAAGTTTGAAAATAAAAAAATTTTATCAATAATTAAAAAAAACTATTTTGTTTTTATTTATCGATAGTAATTTTTTTTTTAAAGCTTGTTTAGAATCCTAATAAATCGTTTTGTGAGCTTCTGTGCAATTTTTATAAAATGTAGTTACACGTAAATGAGCTGTAGCCGTAGATATATATAAACAGGAAGAATTTGTTTTATTTTTCCTAAACATAATTAACAATGCAAATAATTTCAAGTTTTCTTTCGTCCAGTTTAGAAATATTCCATACACAAATAAAACTGTTGAAAGATTAATATAAGTACAATCTTATATATTGGGATTATACCATTTTATTTAACGAAATATATCATTTTAAGCTCGTCACTAATTTATCAGTTAGTACAAAAATGGGAACAAATAAAAAAGGGAACAAATAAAAAAATTGAAATAAAAATTATCTGTGTTAGAATTTTACTTTTTAGCCGAGTTCAAAGGAATGAAGACAACAATATATAAAACAACAATAAACAAACAACAACAATATATAAAAAATAGACTTTTTTTTCTCAATTGAAAAAAAACTCATAGTTAACAGTTGTTTAATACCACAAAATTATCACAAATTTAATTTCACTAGAAAAAATTTTTTTTTTGATATTTATAAAATAAACCACAATTATACAGAAATAATAATAAAAATGGTTGAAAAAAAAATGTACAAAACTACTACAATAATGATTGAATAATGAATGTCACACTTTTAACTTTATTTTCAAAATTTTTCTATTTTAACTTCCTTAGAAATGTTGAATGGTTTACCTTTTTATTGCATTTTTAGTTTAGTATATCTATTTTTATTTGTTTTAAATACAAAATAGTTGCGTTTATAGCTCTTCAGCCAATATAGAGTGCATGAATTATTGTAACTTAATTAAGAGATTTTACTATTGAAATGATCACTTGGTATACTCAGAAAAAAACAAAAATCGAGACGTTAATTATATGTTCATTCACCCCACATTCATACTCACATACATATTCGTTTACATATAAAAAAAATGACTCACCCCATAGCTAGTCCAGACCCCGCCCCAAAAGCTCAATTACTTATTCATCCTCTTTCAGTTCATAGCTCGGGGAATTCAGAACTCAGGATGACGGCCAGTTTGAAAAATTGTTACAATAAAAGATCGTTGATGATAACGATACAAGTTGATATTCCGGGATTATCAACAGATATCCAATTATTCAGCATTCAGGAAGACGACAATGTTGGAAAAATTGTTATAATAGGAACTTGTTGATAATAACGGAGATTGTAGATATTAATAAGAACTCGTTGATGATAACGGAGATTGTTGATGTCACCGGAAATACGTCATACTACTCAGCATTCAGGATGATGATGATGCATAACACAAAAATAGTTACAACGGAAATGTACCCACAATATTCAGCACACAGGATGTAATTGTAGCATCCGGTAAATTATTTAATGTAAATTAAAATCCAGAACGAATTTACCATCCAGACGTATTCAATGGGTCACTTCACGGTGAAGCAATTGCTATCACAGAATTATAACAATCATTTGATATAAACAGAATAAAGCTTTTATTATTTAACAGTTTATCACATCTCTTTGAAACATATGCTATCACAGAATTTTAACAATTATTTGCTACAAATACAATTATGATTTTATCGTTTAAGAGGACTCTATCGGTTTTGACAACTTCGATTTCGGGACTAGAGCAGTCTGGTGACTAAATGTGTAACTAACCATTAGCCCCATCTGGTTTAGTTTTGAAGAAACAAAAAATAAAAATTAGCCCCATCTGTATTTTTCTTATTTTTCTACTGAAAGCTTCATTGGAATTTTTATTATTTAAAAATGAACTGAAAAAGGAATTTGTGAAATAAACAAAAATATAATATTTTTTTTTTATGTTGTTAGATGAAATTCTTTCATACTGTTATGAACAAAATCTTTGTTAAAAGTCTGTAAAATATAAATCATTACTTTAATAAAGATTTGTAATAATAATTTAGTTTAATAAAGATTTGTATTTTGTAACAAACTGAAAAAAAAACATGTAAAGGATGATTACGATTTGAATGTAAGAAATTGTGTTTGAAAAGTGTACAAATAACTTCAAAAGTTCTTGACATTAATGTAAACGAGAAGTAACACATTGAGCTTGATTTGTAAATCAGTGCATTTTTTTCTTTTTGGGAAAATAGAGCGAATCTAAATTATGGAGATTGTACAACTCCTTCGTAGATCGTACTGCTTCGTAACAGTCTGGTGGCCCGCGGAAGTCGTAAATCGTACCCTTATAGATTGTGCACGCAAAGTCACTCTTTCAAAAGCAACAGATATATCTATCAGGTCAGCGGGCACGATGAAGCTTGAAGCTGTGAGGATTCATGTTTAATATTGAACATCTATGTAAGCTAAGGTTCCAGGGCTGAAGTAAACGAGGTTCCAGGGCCTTTCCGATGGTAAAACTTACATTTTTAACCTCGACATCGCCTGCCTGTAAAATTTGAAATTATCTTAAACTGGTGAAAATAATAATTGATCACAAATTGTTTATCATAATAAATCACAGTAAATCAAATAATCACTGATTTCTACCACAACATGTACGATGAACTTCTGTATAAAAAATTAACTGCTGCAACATTGAAAAATTAATTGCTGCAACGGAAGGTAAGACTTGGCAAACGTGGGTTCCAAAAAGTTAACTGTCAAGTTAGAATTGCTTAGGTGCAAGATCCCCCTACCTTGTATCAGCAGCGTCGATTTTATGTTTAGTCCCAGATCAACTAAATTAATTTCTTTGTTTCTCACTGTGCAGTCTGCGTCTGTAATATGGTGCTACGCGCTCTAATAGATTTGACCCTGAAATCAGAAAAACTATGTCCACGATAATTGATTGGCATAATATAGTAATATAACGCCTTAAACTATCCTTGTACAAAAAATTAAATTGTAAAATATTTTTTTATTTAAAAGTAAGTGCAAATATAATAAATAAAAAAAAATTATATATAGTTTTATTTCATTCTTTGGAATATTCCTTATTTACGTAAATTTTTTATAGGGAGAATTACTATTGTGTTTTAATAGGTCATGAAATCTTCCACAAGAATTTGTTAAATTATATTGCACACATAAATTGGCTTTCAAAGTCTCAAGGAGAGTTTCTGCTTAAAAAGTCCTGTATCGAACATCTTGCAGAAAGCATCTTGATGTCTTCCATTTTAAATTTGTGGATTTGTTTATATATAATATGTGGATAAGGAGAAGTGGCACGCACCTCATAAACAAAACACAAAACAGAAAGTTAAAACAAATTTACCTCATAGCCCCATCATTAACAGGACTACCCAAAATACACAAACCTAACAAACCAATAAGACCACTCATAAACTATAAAACAGCACCCGCTTATAAAGTATCAAAATTCATAGCAAAATTAATAAAACAAACATCACATTCACCAACAACAATAGCATTAAAAGCACCGCTGAATTCATTGATAAAATGACTACCATAAACAAACAACCCAATTATAAAATGATCTCATTCGACATCACCAATATGTACACCAACATACCCATTCCAGAAGCAATATGTGTAACCATAAAAAGCTTAAAAGACCATAATACACTAAATACAACCCAAATAAACGACCTTAACCAAATCCTCACAGTAATAATGAAACAAAATGACTGCACTTTCAACAATGACTTCATTCAAGAAAAAGGATTGGCCATGGGAGCCTCGCTCTCAGGTATACTTGCTGATAAATTTCTAAATTATTTTTAAAACAAGTACCTGAAAACACCAACAAATGGGCTCCAAAAATAGTTTTTTATTGTAGATATGTAGACGACACCTTTATTTTATTTATTGGCACTAATTGACAAATAGATAATTTAAAGAATCACATAAATAAACAAGTTAAAAATATCCAGTTCACCGATGAAAAAGAATTAGACAACAAACTCAACTTCTGGGATCTAACAATAAAAAGGAACAACAACAATTTTGAATACAAAATATACCGTAAATCCACCAAAAGCAACGTTACCAACCATGCATTATCTCACCACCCACAGCGACACAAAATGGCAGCCTATAACTCTCTCATCAATAGAACCACACCACTAGACATAGATGACTACAACGAAGAGGTCAACATTATTAAGTATATCGCAAAAAAAAATGTGTACAAAGGAGAACTGATAGAAAAATTAATTAAAAAACACTTAGCACGCATCAACAACAAGAACAAAACTGACCATAATACAGTGCCACCTCCAACAATCCCAACAATGTCAACAACAACAACATCGATAGCTTCGATAACATGAAATATATATCCATCCCATATTCTAATTTCATCTCTTATGCCATGAAAAACATCGTACAAAAATACGACTACAAAATTTCATATACCAAATAAATTGTAATACATGCAACGCATTCTACATAGGCCAAACGGAGAGGCCATACATTAGAAGATACAACGAACTGCAGGCAGGTATCAGAAACGTATCTGAGTGCACATCCAACTATGCAATGCACATTAGGGTGGCCCTTGAAAACAAAAATTTTTATTTTTTGTACGACACCCTCCCATTTCGTGTGAATACCCATAAAAATATTATTTGCATAATCTGATATCGATCGGTCAATTCTAAGACGTGCCTCCGACCACTTAAAGTTGAGAAATTTTTTTCTGGACCCTTAAAAAAAATTTTTTTTTGTTTGTGCGACATCCTCTCATTTCGTGTCAATACCTATAAAAAAATTATGTGTAAAAATTGAAATCAATCGTTCAACTCGAAGGGGTGCCGCCGGCCACTTAAAGTTAAGAGGTTTGGTTGTGGCCATTATAAAGAAAAATTTAAATTTTTTGTACGGCACCCTCCCATTTGGTGTCGATACCCATAAAAATATTATGCGTAAAATTTGAAATCAATCGGTCAACTCTAAGGGGTGCCCCCAGCCACTTGGAGTTGAGAGGTTTTGTTGTGGCCATTATAAAGAAAATTTAAATTTTTTGTACGACACCCTCCGATTTGGTGTCGATACCCATAAAAATTCTATGTGTAAAATTTGAAATCCATCGGTCAACTCTAAGGGGTTCCCCCGGCCACTTAAAGTTGAAAGGATTGGTTGTGGCCATTACAAAGAAAAATTTAAATATTTTGTACGACACCCTTCCATTTGGTGTCGATACCCATAAAAATATTATTTGTAAAATTTGAAATCAATCGGTCAACTCTAAGGGGTGCCTCCGGCCACTTAAAGTTGAGGGATTTTGTTGTGGCCATTATAAAGAAAAATTTAAATTTTTTGTACGACACCCTCCACTTTGATGTCGATACCCATAAAAATATTATGTTTAAAATTAGAAATCCATCGGTCAACTCTAAGGGGTGCCCCTGGCCACTTAAAGTTGAGAGGTTTGGTTGTGGCCATTACAAAGAAAAATTTGAATCTTTTGTACGACACCCTTCCATTTGGTGTCGATACCCATAAAAATATTATTTGTAAAATTTGAAATCAATCGGTCAACTCTAAGGGGTGCCTCCGGCCACTTAAAGTTGAGGGATTTTGTTGTGGCCATTATAAAGAAAAATTTAAATTTTTTGTACGACACCCTCCACTTTGATGTCGATACCCATAAAAATATTATGTTTAAAATTAGAAATCCATCGGTCAACTCTAAGGGGTGCCCCTGGCCACTTAAAGTTGAGAGGTTTGGTTGTGGCCATTACAAAGAAAAATTTGAATCTTTTGTACGACACCCTTCCATTTGGTATCGATACCCATAAAAATATTATTTGTAAAATTTGAAATCAATCGGTCTAAGGGGTGCCTCCGAGCACTTAAAGTTGAGGGGTTTTGTTGTGGCCATTATAAAGAAAAATTTAAATTTTTTGAACGCCACCCTCCCATTTCATGTCAATACCCGTAAAAATATTATGTGCAAAATTTGAAATTAATCGGTCAATTCTAAGACGTGCCTCCGGCCACTTAATGGCCAGAACAAAACCTTTCAAGTTTAAGTGGCCGGAGGCACCCCTTAGAGTTGAACGATTGATTTCAAATTTTGCAAATAACATTTTCAAGGATATTCACACGCAATATGGGGGTGTCGTACAAAAAATTAAATTTTTCTTTGTAATGGCCAGAACAAAACCTTTCAAGCTTAAGTGGCCGGGGGCACGCCTTAGAGTTGAACGATTGAATTCAAATTTTACACATAATTTTTTTATTGACACGAAATGGGAGGATGTCGCACAAAAAATTAAAAATTTTTTTTTAAGGTCCAGAACAAAATTTCTCAACTTTAAGTGTCCGGAGGCACGTCTTAGAATTGACCGATTGATTTCAAATTTGGCAAATAATATTTTTACGGGTATTGACATGAAATGGGAGGGTGTCGTACAAAAAAATTTAAATTTTTTTTCGTAATGGCGAGAACAAAACCTTTCAAGTTTAAGTGGCCGGGGGCAACCCTTAGAGTTGAACGATTGATTTCAAATTTTGCAAATAATATTTTTACGGGTATTGACATGAAATGGGAGAGTGTCGTACAAAAAATTTAAATTTAAATTTAAATTTCTTTGTAATGGCCAGAACAAAACCTCTCAACTCTAAGTGGCTGGGGGCACGCCTTAAAAATGACCGATTGATTTCAAATTTTGCAAACAACATTTTTAAGGGTATTCACACGTAATGGGAATTTTACACATAATTTTTTCAATACCCATATTGACATGAAATGGGAAGGTGTCGCACAAAAAATTAAAATTTTTTTTTAAGGTCCAGAACAAAATTTCTCAACTTTAAGTGGCCGGAGGCACGTCTTAGAATTGACCGATTGATTTCAAATTTTGCGCATAATATTTTTACGGGTATTGACATGAAATGGGAGGGTGTCGTACAAAAAATTTAAATTTTTCTTTATAATGGCCACAATAAAACCCCTCAACTTTAAGTGGCCGGAGGCACCCCTTAGAGTTGACCGATTGATTTCAAATTTTACAAATAATATTTTTATGGGTATCGACACCAAATGGAAGGGTGTCGTACAAAAAATTTAAATTTTTCTTTGTAATGGCCACAACCAAACCTCTCAACTTTAAGTGGCCAGGGGCACCCCTTAGAGTTGACCGATGGATTTCTTATTTTAAACATAATATTTTTATGGGTATCGACATCAAATTGGAGGGTGTCGTACAAAAAATTAAATTTTTCTTTATAATGGCCACAACCAAACCCCTCAACTTTAAGGTGCCGGAGGCACCCCTTAGAGTTGACCGATTGATTTCAAATTTTACAAATAATATTTTTATGGGTATCGACACCAAATGGAAGGGTGTCGTACAAAAAATTCAAATTTTTCTTTGTAATGGCCACAACCAAACCTTTCAACTTTAAGTGGCCGGGGGAACCCCTTAGAGTTGACCGATGGATTTCAAATTTTACACATAGAATTTTTATGGGTATCGACACCAAATCGGAGGGTGTGGTACAAAAAATTAAATTTTTTCTTTATAATGGCCACAACAAAACCTCTCAACTCCAAGTGGCCGGGGGCACCCCTGAGAGTTGACGTATTGATTTCAAATTTTACACATAATATTTTTATGGGTATTGACACCAAATGGGAGGGTGTCGTACAAAAATTTAAATTTTTCTTTACAATGGCCACAACCAAACCTCTCAACGTTAAGCGGCCGACACGAAATGAGAGGGTGTCGCACAAAAAAAAAAAAATTTTTTTTAGGGTCCAGAACAAAATTTCTCAACTTTAAGTGGTCGGAGGTACGTCTTAGAATTGACCGATTGATATCAGATTTTGCAAATAATATTTTTAAGAGTATTCACACGAAATGGGAGGGTGCCGCAAACTGTGCAATGAAAAAAAAAATTCTAGTGTAATCTAAGGGCCACCCTAATGCACATACTTGATGAAAACCATTCACACCTCAACTTCGATTTCAAATCATTATACCTCTGCAATAAAGGAAGAAGAATGGATACACTAGAGGAATTTGAAATATACAAGGCATCTAAAACCGATAACACAAATTTGCTTAACGACAACTCCCCATCCACATATTATATATAAACAAATCCAGAAATTTAAAATTAAAATTAAAATTTATACTGTAATTAGTACTCACTTAATCTCTTATTGATACTTGACAAAAAAAAATTAAATTATTTTTAAAATATATAAATTTTACTTAAAATAAAGTGTTCAATGTTTTTTTTAATATTTAATAAATAAATTCACGGAAAAAAATGTTGTCATTCACGGCGTAAATTATAAGTGTAAAAGTTGGTAATCCAATTTATTCCTTAAATCTAAAGTTATTGTGACGCGGAAACGTAACATACACCAACAAACAAAATGAATAAAACAATTGATTGAAGAGAAAAACGAGTTGCAATTACTCATGAACTGCAAGACTAGATGGAATTCTTTTGAAACCATGATTGACCGGTTTATGCGAGTCAAAGCAGCAGTTGTAAAAACTTAAAATTATATCAATTTAAATCATTTATGGAATAACAAAAAAATTGATGTGTTTGCTTTAAATATTTTGAGTGCCATTCGGCACGATACAGTTGATTGTTAATACCGAACTAACGGACCAGCTTGATTCGCTCCAGCATCGATGAAATGTGGCTGAATTGTCAATCTACTATAAATATAAATTTAGCGAACTCTCTTCTAAGAAAATTCAAAATATCCTTCCACCATGTGCGCAGTATAATCGACAAACAAGAGCTGCCGAGTTATCCCATCCATTTGTTGTACAAATACCTCGTTGTAGAACTGTGTCCTTCCAGAATGACTATTTTAATAGAGTAAACATGTCTAAACATGTCTAACTAATCAATAAAAATAAAAAAAAATAAAATAGCCACAAAATCTATAAAAGCTCTCAACTGTCAGGATGCCTCATTATTATCTGCAGAGGGAATCCTAAAATTTCTATTCAGTTCTCTTCGGAAAAATAATACAGAAATATGTAACCTCCAAATTGTTATTTGAAATACAATCTACCTCTCACATATAAGGAAATGAATATATTAGAAGCTACTGGTGGTAAGATCACTATCAATTTGAAACTTCTAAGAAACGCTCTAATTTTGATAAAACCTACATCCAATTAAAACCGAGAGAAATGTTCCTTTATCTGGAAATTATTGCAGTAAATGGAGAGTACGATTGAATGATAAATCTCTAGACTGAGTGACAAAATCGCTAGACTTGTGACAAAATCGCTAAACATTTTAATTGCAAAAATTAAATATAAGTTTAAGTTTTTTAAATTGAGAAAATTAAATTTAATAAATTTAAATGAGTTTTTTATGCTATATGTAATGAGATATGTATATTTTTTTAAAACAATTAATTTAAATAACTTAAATAATTTGAAACATTTATTATTTAATGCCTCTTGAATTCTTTTATTTAGTGAATACACAAATTCATATGTGTCTGCCTAAGAATTCAAACAAAGCACTGAAGAGGAGGGTTCGAATTCACCCGAAACACGTAAAATCAGAAGTGGAGTTTTTTCTGAGAAATTTCCAACCATACCTTTGAATTGAAAAAATTTCAATTGCTTCCTTACTTACTTGAGTTCAATTGATCTCAAAAATACCCAATAAATTCATATGTACTTAGTTGATTTATTATTTTTAAGGATCCAGTTTTTGCTAAAATTATTTGATTCTCGAGAATTATTAAAAGTACGAAAGTACGAATTGTTTGTACTACAAACAAGTAATATTCCCAATATTTGCCAAAAAATGAAAAAAAGCGAAACAGATCTGTTTTTCGGGGATCCTGTCAATATTAGTTGAATTCATTGAATCATAAATCATTATTCATTATATCACACAATTGTGTTGCCCATTCGAAGTATTTTTTTGGACGCTAACTAAACTGTTTGCGACCTTGTTCTTAAATGCGAAGAATAAAGGAAGCTGGTTTTTTGTCTTACCCAGAACCACAAAAGTTCTAAATATCAAAAAGAACATCTTGAAATTATTGAATCTACAAACCAGTAAATTCTAATTCAACAGTATAAACAGAAAATAATGTACACCATCGCAAACTGTTTCGATCAATGAAAGCGAAAGTCGAACATATTTTGTTTTTTTCTTTCAAATATATGTATATCACTGTATCGTGATCTCGTATTTTCAGTATGTAAACCGGTCGAACGCAGTTTCCTTCAGAGACATACTATATGCGATTTTTCAAAAATAAGAAATTAAACTACATTTTAATTTTTGTTTTAGTATCTTTGACATTTTATTTATTCGCTCATCGAGTTATTGTAACGTTTGCATAATAATTTTAATTTACATTTTTAGTAATAAATTTAATTATTTTGTTCGTATGATTTTTTTTATGTGTAAAAATATCATAAACAATTTGTAAGGTGGAACCAAAAATGATATTATGATAAATTGAAATTTAAAAACACGAATTTTATTAATCAGAAATGGAAAGTTTTAGACATACATACATACATGTGTTATGATAATTCAACTTTTTTTGTTGTTGATACACATCTTGCGATCCAATTTCTTTTTAAGTAATTTTTTTTTATTGAACATGAACATTGTGTAATCATAAAATTATGTTGTTCACCTGATGAAGGGTCGTTGAAAAATCCTGTTGTAATTTTAAGAGAAATTGTATTCAATTATTACAAATATTCGTAATGCGGACCTTTTTAAAATGATTGAAGTTTGAACAGTTATTGAATAACGAATATCTTTTCAACCGCTACACCAATTTACTTATAATAAATTTTAATATTTTTTAGTTACAGTTATAATTAAATTTAACGGAGACTACTTTCAAGAGTAAGTGAAATTAAAAAAATTTGGTTACATAATGATGAGAAGTAATGTATAAACGGTAAGATTCGCCCTTTCGCTTTTCAATCGATTTGGATATTGAACTAATTTATTTGGCGTGAACATGAAATAATATCTTATAAAAAATTTATGGTACATTTATTTTAGGATCACTTTATAAACATATTTCGGAAATGAAAGAATTGTATCGAATGTATTAGTAGCTGGTGAAACAAAAGCTCCAGTAAAACACCATCAGTTTAGATAAAATACTTTAAACGTGCTCGTGAGGTAAGACAGGTCCTGAAAATTTTAAATTAGTGATGACTGATGCAATTTGGTTTTAAGTTGAACAGGGCTGCCAATTCAAGGCTTTAGAAAAACAACACAAAAGAAATGGGAAAAACACAACATTGTAAATAATTCGTCATTTGAGGTCGACTCTAATCCATCTCGATTCTGCACTAGCTCAAAGGGTGTGAGCTCTCGTGATTAACCTCAGTATCATATTAATCATATTATATCAATCGAACTTCGAACAATCAAAACTTCACATGTCTGATGACCACTCAATAGTCCTAGCAAAATCCAAGGAACCCGACTTATAAAAAATAGTAGAAAAAAGTTATTCTTATAGATAGGATAAGTCAGAATTTTTAGATTAATTATTAATTACAGGACTGGACGGAAGGATTAAGTTTTGCTAACAGCATTCGTTCTGAAAGGCATTCTTGATAACAAAGGAATGAAAACACACCAAAAATAAGTATATATCTGACGCACGTCTTTCGTGAAATTTGTTTGTAGCTTTACCAACTATTCTAAGAAGTTTGGGTTTAACAAGCTTTCGGATAAATTTGGCACTTTGTTGCTTTAAAGCGTCGCTCAATAATAAGTTTCACTGGAAGTTGCAAATGCAAACGCAATTGGAGAATTAAACGAAGAGGAACCAATTGTTATTGAAATATCAATTGCGTTTTCGTAAAAGCTATTCTATACAGAAACATACTATAAGATATATTAAATAATAACGGTATAAAAGAGAAAAAATTGAAATAATTCAAGTCATATCTAACTAATAGGAATCAAGCTACTAAAGTGAACGATGTTATTCCAAATGCAAGAACAAATGAGTATGCACAGATAAAAAAAAAACTTGAATATGTATTGCAAATAGCTACAAATATAGGTCCTACGGAAGTTTCAACTACAAAACAATACAAAGCTTGCTATAATGTTAAATTTAATGCTCCTTGCATTAATATTTAACAGAGTACTTGGAATAAAATATAAAGCTTGTTGTATTAAAATAGTACATTATGATGCTAGGACGTAAAGCTAAAGATTTTGGACGAATGTGGAGTGCATCCACATTAAGTGGCATCATATACTATTTTTAATTTGCCACAAGCAAAATATTTAAAAAAAATTAGTTTATTCTAATTTAAAATTATAAATTTGCATAAATTTTCAAATACAAATATGTGCAACAAGTAACCTTTGACAAAATATTTGTTTTTTTTTCCAAATTATTGTATAACCGTGACAACAAATGATATCAACTATTTAATTGGATAATGAAATTTTGAATTTAAGGGTTGCTTGGATAAAGAATTCTATTTTTCATAGAATTTAAACAAATTCAAATGCTTTTTGTTTTTTTGGACGTAACTATGACAACTAAATAAATAGTTAAAAAATGACACTTTAAGGCCGCAAATAACAGTAATAAATTAACACTTTAATATGTAGGCGAATAAAATTGTTTATTGTTTGCAATAAATAATATTACGCGCGACTTTTTTTTTGTATGACATTTTAATGCAAATTACATTATAATTTAGAGTTACTTTGATTATTACGCACCTGTATTTAACACAAATGTTATTTGCTGCAATTAGTTATATATATTGAGAAAGACTAAATATAAAACAAAAATTTGATCTGTACTTTTGCTTAAATAAAATTTATATCACTTCACTTATATATTTCCAATTGTTATTGGTTAAAGCTAGAAAAACAAAATTAATTTCTTATTTTTTGCACGCATAATTAAACCAATGATTTTAATCAAAACTTAATCTACTCAAACAGAACTCAGACATTTCACTTTGAAATTTCAAAACTTAAACTAATTTCATTGCTAATTTCAATATTTTTATCACAACAAAATAAATTCGAACAAAAAAATGATGTACAAAACAAATAAACAAAGAAGAAAATCTGAAAATCGGTTAACTTTTGTACAGCTAACGAAAATTACGATTATTTATTTATTATTGTAGCAAGTTGCATTCACACTTCTAGCAGTTCTATAGAAATAAATTATGACGCAAGAGTTGTTTTAATGTTTGTAATTAGGCATTAAAATTAGCTTTAATGCAACATTTGCTTTGTAATTCAATAATAAGTTGCTTTACATAACTCATACTGCAAAGCATGCTTTAAAAATTGCAGTTAGTTTTTCAACTGTGTGGGGTGCTCAAAGATCAATGTGGGGTGCACTACTGTTTATTATGTACATAAACAATATGCCTAAAATATTAGGGCTGTGAAATTATAATGTATGGATGATACGATTATATTTACTGATAAAGCCGGGCATTAAAATTAGAGCATTCAGTTTTTCGATGTTTTGTGTTATCCGAATATCGAATAACTTTTTCTTTAAATATCCGAATATTCGGTTAGTATTTGAATAGTAATAGAAGTAATAAGAATTATGAATAAAATCAAACAGGTTTAACTTATTCTGCATTTTATTTTATGTATTTTCTTGAAATAAGAATTTCAAAAAGGGAAGTGCATTTAGATGTTTAAATTTTAGACTTGTTATGAAGTGCCTCTCAAGATGATAATGGGAGTCGCTTAGCAGGATGCGTACCTAGTTTTGTTGTATTGCCGTTCGACTTAGTCTCAATCATCGTGGATAGGAGATAGTATAAACCTGCTGCTTCAGCACAAATGCAGAAATGTACGCAATTTTCAAAATAGATCAGAAATGGAAACAAATGCAAGTGCGAAAATGAGACTCTGGCGACCCCCTTCTACGAAAGCACCACGGTCGGCACGTTCAACCCCCTTGTTCGCTCACATACGCTCACACACACACACACACACACACACACACACACACACACACACACACACACACACACACACACACACACACACACACACACACACACACACACACACACACACACACACACACACACACACACACACACACACACACACACACACACACACACACACACACACACACACACACACACACACACACACACACACACACACACACACACACACACACACACACACACACACACACACACACACACACACACACACACACACACACACACACACACACACACACACACACACACACACACACACACACACACACACACACACACACACACACACACACACACACACACACACACACACACACACACACACACACACACACACACACACACACACACACACACACACACACACACACACACACACACACACACACACACACACACACACACACACACACACACACACACACACACACACACACACACACACACACACACACACACACACACACACACACACACACACACACACACACACACACACACACACACACACACACACACACACACACACACACACACACACACACACACACACACACACACACACACACACACACACACACACACACACACACACACACACACACACACACACACACACACACACACACACACACACACACACTCATTCACACCCCTTTATTATTAGGATAAAAGAAACAAATCAAATTTACTCACCCCATGATTATATCCTGACCTCCTATCCTGATTATATCAGCCTTCCATCAGCACGTTGGTCACGTTGGAAACTTCACGAAGACATTTGTATGGCAAAAAAAATGTTGAATAAAGTTGTACGTATAAATGTTGAATAAAACGTTAAATAAAATGTTAAGTAGAAACGTTAGATAAACTTGCAATCAGCAACGTTGGATAATTTTGTTGAATAAAACGGTAAGTAGGAACGTTAACTAAACTTGCAATCAACAGCGTTGAATAATTTTGTACTTATAAACGTTGAATAAAAGGTTAAGTAGAAACATTAATTAAACTTGCAATCAGCAACGTTGACTAAATTTGCACTTAAAACAAACTGGTGGGTTAAAACGTTAAATAAACTTGCCATCATCAGCGTTGAATAATTTTGTATTTATAAACGTTGAATAAAATGATAAGTAGTATTTATAAACGTTGAATAAAATGATAAGTAGAAACGTTAGATCGGATTGTAAACATAAGCGCTGCATCAATTTATAATCACAGGTGGGTATGGGAACAATTACAGCAATTACAGCCGAATACGTTGAATTGTAGTTGTTACAGGATGCGTTGAAATCAGAAATGTAATAATTTATACCAATATTATTCGTTGAAGTAGAACTGTAATAGTTTGTATCAATGATTGTAGAGCCCTACGTTGAAAGGTAATTGTTCCCGTATGCGTTGAAATCCAAAACAAAATGTAATAAATGGTACCAATACTAGTTAAATTATTCGCTGAAATAGAACGGTAATAATTTGTATCAATGAGTGTGGAGCAATACGTTGCAAGGTAATTGTTGTCGTATGCGTTGAAATCCAAAAAAAAATGTAATAATTTATACCAATACCAGTTAAATTTTTCGATGAAATAGAGCTGGAACAATTTGTATCAATGATTGTGGAGCAATACGTTGAAAGGTAATTGTTGCCGTAGGCGTTGAAATCCAAAAAAAAATGTAATAAATTGTACCAACAGACAATGGATTTTCCTCTTTGTAGCTCTATCACTCAAAATTTTTGTACTTTTGGTTTCATTCAGTTACAGATGATGACTCACGGATTATCTTGCGGATATAACCAGGTCAAACGGTTAATGCATTACACTGGTTGAATTCTACTTTTGGTCATATATCGTAATTGCACAATTAACACGCATGAACAAATGAAATTCGTTACTTTTGGCCTTTCTTTTTATTATTAACATGCAAAGTTTACTTACGGTAAAACAAGTTTTTATTTAGATTAATGTTACACAACTGTTCTAAACTATGACTAGGAATTTCATTTTTATTAATATTATCATTCCTTAATTAAATTCGAACTAACATTCACAGTAAATAAATATTCAATAAAAGAATTTTGGTTTAATTTAGAATATCACAACAATTTTTCTATTTTAATTCTAATTGACTGGACAATTATCACCGTGAAGACCAAAAACAAACATTTTATCAAAACAAAATACTTAATTAATTTTGTGTTATGGTACTAAACAAACTTACATTTATGAATGGTGGATTTTTATAATAATATTCGCGGAACTCCCGAATAAAAACACTACCATCATTTTACGTCCACTCCTTTTAAAAAAAATATTAATTGCCAATTCATGCAAGTTGACATGTTAATCGTCCAAACCTGAATCCAATCAGAAAATTTGCAATTGACTAAGAGAGAGTGACCTGCAAAGTCATTCTAATTTTTTTGGTTGTTTCACACGGCACATAACATATAGAATTTTTACTTTTATTTTGAACGACACAAACAAATATATTTTTTTTTATTTATAAATTTTCACTAGCTGGACGGAACATATAAAATAAATTGCACCAATTGAACTATAACAAATTTAATTTAATTAAAATTTTTACCATATAAACCGATCTTAAAGGTAGTTTTAAATAAACATGAATGCCAAATTCCTTTCGGTTTTGACATTCATCAGAATTGAATTCGGCAAAAAAAGAGCGTTTGCTGTTTTGGTTTACGTCACAAACATATATAGATTTTTTTTTTTTGTAAATTAATTTTTTTGATTTTTACGACACAAACATATAAATAATTTTTTGTAGCTGTTTGTGTTTTCGCGACGACACAAAACATATAAATTTGAACTAAATTTGCCACTAACGGGACGGAACATTTAAAAAAAAAATTTGCACTATTTAGACTACGTTAAAAAAATAATTTAGTTAAAAATTCGGCTACTTAAATTTTTAACTTAAAATCTATGAAAAAATGCATGAATGCAAAATTTTTCCGAAATTCTGTCATTCATGAGAGGAGATGCTGCACAAGAGAGAATGAAAATTTTTACAGTGAAAATTTTTCATTATATAGCCAAAATTTTCAGTATCGAAAAAACTCGAATACAGGGTTTTAGATGGAAGACAATTAATTTACATCAAGTATTCAATTATTAGGAACATTTTATGGTTGAACAAAACTGTTTGTTATTTGATATTATTGCACAAAAATAAGTTTGTGATACAAATCATTTCTGATACATTAATAACGTTTAACATTGAATTTAAAATGAATTAAATGCAAGTTCAATCGATGTTATGGTGTGTAGGTATTACAAAACTATAATCTATAATAGCATTACAGTGAATTTCAGTTCCGTAACGGAAAGATTATTTGAATGAAAATATTCATACAAAAACAATCGAATGTTTATCAAGGCAAGATATTAAATCTTTGTTTGTTGACGACTGGGAAAATACGCACAGCTGTTATGAGGTTTGAAAACTTCGTTGTTTAATTACGGTTGGTGTTTAGAAAATTCAAATTCAGGTAGTATAGTGAACATAATCGAATGGAAACGTAGCGTGGCTCAACTTTAGTGGATTGCAAAATTAAATTTCAATGCTTATGTAGATAATATTTAAGGAAAACTCTTAATTAATTCAAATCAATTAATATTATATTAATTAATAAATAAAATGAGTGTAATTGGTTCAATTGTTCTTCGAATATGTCCGTCCAGCTATTGAAAATTTAAGTAAGTTTTAGGAAAAATAAGAAAACTAGGGGTTACGGGGACTATAAGAAATATGACTGTTGATGGTGAATGGATGAGAAACTATTACGAGCTGTACATGTTAATAAAAAAAAATTGACAACTAATGAATCTGAGACTATACAAAAAATGTGTCTGTTAATGATGGATGGAAAAAAAGCTATTACAAGCTACTTATGGTAATCACAAATGACACTAAAGAATCAGAAACTATAATACACCGTGTTCAAGCATTCTTCCAAGCTATCCATTACAGACTACTTCTTATTTCAGATATCCCGCCGTAGAGAAACCCCTTTCAGTTTTTGTTGAAGTGACACTGATAGTCAATGGAGCATTGTTCAAATGGCCTAATATATCTGTTCTTTTTTTGAACGAATTTAAATAACAAAAATGCTTTTTAAACTATTAACCGCGATTTTCGTTACCACTGTTACTGTATCTCGTGTCGTGGAATCTGTAATTGAGCTAATCGCTAGTTGCAGCTCTTTTTTGCAATATATTTTTACTTTGATTGTTGACTGCAAATGCGTGATTTATATTACAAGATACCTGCAACTGGTTATCACTGTTTTCTTCGCTAGGATCTGGTACAACTTTGAACGCTGAGGAGGCGTGAAAGTTTTCACAGCAGTTTTCTTTGCATAATCAAAATATTCGTTCGATTGTGGTATAACTCCAGTGTCCAGATATAGAAGTAAGGTTATTAAGGTTGTTTGTTTCTTTTCTGATCCATTCGTTTCCTAATTTTGTTGAGTAAAATTTTACTTTAATCACGGTTCAGTTCCGTTAGAGAAGTAAATAAGAATTCGCCTTCGGCTATCATAAGTGTTGAATTTTTTTCGCTAAGTCAAGCACTTTTTGTAATAAAAATATTTCCCTTAAAATGTTGAAATTTATTAGTTTCACAGTTTGAAAAAGGAATGATGGGATGGAAAACCATTATATTTTGGGAGATAAAAAATATTCGAATATTCGCGTATAAATATTCGAATAACGAATACTTAAAATACACCCAAATTAATCGGATATTTGAATACTCGAATATTCGGATTTGAATGCTCTAATTAACATACAACCAACAGAAACAGAAACAGAATTTCATACAAATTTGACAGGAAAAAATTCTGTTTCTGTAAAATTTGTATGGGATTCTGTTTCGGTTGTATATGGTTTCAAGCCTTAAGACGCGTATGCACTTGAAAATAAATTATTTTCCCTATACAAAATCTATGTAAAAAAAACCAAAATAAAAGGAAACGAAAAAATTTTCGGTTTGCATTTCGTAAGTAGTATGCAGTTAAAAATAAGAAATAGTGAAAAACGAACCTGTCAATAGATGTCATGACTACCCGTGGAGACTTCTTATTTTCAAATTACGAAGCGAAATAAATGTAGTTCCATTTATTTCGTACGGAAAATGAAAATAAATTGAATGTTTGACAATTTGAAAGTGTTATATTTGTTGATAGCGTTGATTTTTTAAGTGTGTATTACAAATGTTCTTCATTTACGTAGACTTTTTTTCCATTTTGTAGATTTTAATTTTCGTTCCAAAATAAATACACCTTTTCGAAAATAAAATTTATTTTCAAGTGCATACGCGTCTTTAACTGAAGCAAAGACGGCAGAAAAATGTCGAACAAATTTATTGCAGAATATGGTGAATGTAAATAAATGATTAAAAATAAACAAACTGATGCTAATTAGTTCACCTTCAAAAACTACAAAACAATGGAATGCGGTCAATATTATACATACATCTATTAAGGCTCAACCAACAATTATTAAATATAAGATGCTAAAGTTTTATTCAGTAATCGTTTCGGCTAATTTTGATAACCAGGATTTAAAGAAATTTCTTCCACCATCTTTCTTCAATTTTTTTGGTAAAATAAATATCGAAAAAAAACTTGCAAAATAGGCAAGGATTAAATCTATGCTTTTTGAAATCCAGAACTTATTCAAATAAAAAACTAAGCCATTCTTCATTTTTAATAAAGATAATCGTATCAAAACCCCATTTCGAATTTTCAAAACCCCATTTTTCGTTGCATATAGCTGTTGTTATCTAATTTTTCAAGAATCAAAATATCTCCTCGAGATGGAAACTAGTTCTTATTAATGGTATTCAATGTATCTCATTAATTTCAGACTCTGCTAAGTTAATTAAAGATCCAATTCGTCATAAAAAGTTGTTTTGTTAGATTACGCAATGATAACTTAAAGAAAATGAATTTATTATATTTCTTCAAACAGAGTTCTCAAACGGGACGATGTAAAGGTTCACAAAACTTTCTTGGTGGAATAGTGCACTCATACTAGGAGTAAAACAAAGTAAACTGCCTTCGACTTTTAAGGTGCTGCACAAACAAGAGCAGTTTAGTTGATATGTCATTTTAGGCTTCCTATTTTTAATAACCTAGTAATTCGAGGAAAATGATGAAACTTGGGTTGTCCGGAATGGCAAAATCTCAAATTGGTCATAAAAAAAACTTGCGTTCAGATTTTTTTAGCTTTAATTCTCAAAATTTTGAAGTCAACGTTCATAAATTTCTTAACGTAACTTAACTTATTTAAATTTAATACTTATCTTTCTTTGGCGGCATGGTATCTTCGGATATTCAGACAGGCTAATTTTTCATTTATTAAATTATTATTATACATTAAACATGCCTTACCTTAAATATAAAAAAATACCAACAAAAATCTAATTGAATCAACGATTTTTGATCTTTTTAAAGAGTTGAAAATCATATGGCAAAACCTGATATAGGTGTTTGGCAGCATTGAGATGGTTGTCATGTGAAAGGTTGATCTTCTTAGTAACAAATCAACATTTATTTATATTTGAGCCCTTATAAGTTTTGACATATTTTTGAAAATTTATGTTTCCTCTCTGAACCTCTCTGAACCTAATTATCCTGTGTTTTGAAGGGTGAAGAGCGCAGTTATAAAAAATTGCCCCTCTTTGGTATTATTAGTACATGTAATGTGATTTTTATTCTTTACCACCCACCCCTTAATTTCAAACGTAATAAATAAAAAAGTTTACAGTCACTAGATTATAATTTGCCTAAACATTTGAAACATGTTATAGTCCAAGAGCTAGTGAACCTTTTGAATAACGGTCGTCCTGTAAGGCTAGAATTTTTTTAGTGTTAGTTCATGAAATGTGAAGTACGGAAACCACAACCTGGCAGACATCAGCCGTGCATGTCGTCATCCCCTATATGTTTGAAAGTGTAAAAAAAATGAAAAACAAAACTTGGTCCTGTAAGTTTGAAATTTTTATATGATTTAGCTCACTTATTGTAGAGTACAAAAACAAATTGGCAGGCGATTTGGAGGTGCACAAGTATCTGCCAGGCGAATTGAAATGTGTTACAACCTGCCGGCCGGCCGTCACAAGCGACGAAATCTAGAAAACCGCTGAACGGATTTCCAAAATTTTTGATTTTAAAAATAAGTTTACTCAATGGGAAGAGCTGAAAGGACGATGTGTTCGATAACTGTACCGGAAGTGTATCAAAAAAATCGTCAAGTGTGTCAAAACAAGGAAATTTGCATATTTTTGGCTTAAAAAACGTTCATCTTAAGTAATTCCGGATATAAACATTGAATTTGAAGAAATCTTGATGGTTGGGATTGGTATGTGATACCAAAAACTAGATTATTGCATTATAAGTTTGTCAAAAAAATCTTGTCCAGTGTGTCAAAAGAAAGATTTTTATTTATTTTTTTACCCAATTTTTTGGAAAACAATAAAATTAATAATCTGTATGACCTGAAATTTTATTATTATTATTGAGAATTATGGCATTATAAGTTTGTCAAAAAAAAGCTTGTCAAGTGTGTCAAAAGAAAGGTTTTATTTATTTTTTTACCCAATTTTTTGGAAAAAAATAAAATAAATTATTTGTATGACCTGAAATTACGACTCTTACTCGCACTCCCATAGCATCTTTCCCCTCGCCTATCAAGGACTTATGCTAGCCAGAGCCGCCTGTCATTTTACCCACTTTCTTTGAATCACTTACTCAAACATATATATAAAATATGGATTGGTTGAGATCTCAAGCTCTGAGATATCAAGAATTCGGTTTTGGTTAAGGATTTTGATATAGTTTTCGGCATAAAACTTTTATGAGGACATTGTTTTTATTTTTGGGCAACAATGTATATCAAACAAACCTCTTTGTTAAAGTGCATGTATTTTTTTATCTCTGTTTAGAAATTTATTTCAAAACTAACACGAAACATCAATACGTTGCCGGAAAATCATAACAGATCATAAATTAACATAATTTAGTAAAATGATGGTACACTCAGCAAACTACTCAAAAACCTCTCCATTTAGCGTTTCGAGAAAATATTACAAAATCACAAATTTATATTTCTTTCAAGATTCCAATAATATTGTAAAAATTAATTAAAATCAAACTTTTTAAAAATTCTAAATATATTCCAAAAATTAAAATAAAATCAAATGTTTAAACTTTTTCTAAATTCTAATAATATTCCAAAAATTCTTAAAAATTCAAAAATTGAAACTTTTTCCAAAATTCTACAAATATTCCAAAAATTATAACAATATCAAAAATTAAAACTTTTTCAAAAAATTCTAAGAATATTGCAAAAATTATTACAAATTCAAAAATACAAACTTTTTTCATAATTCAAAAAATATTTCAAAAACTATAACAAGTTCAAAAATGTTCGATGCCACATTTTCGTAATACAAACAGTTAATTTTTTTGACATACTTGACAACATTTTTTTGACAAACTTATAATTCCATTATTATCTATAAAAATAATAAAATGTCATGTCATGCAAATAAGTTATTTAATTTTTTTCCAAAAAATTGGGTAAAAAAACAAATAGAAATCTTTCTTTTGACACACTTGCTCGATTTAGCTCAAACTTTAGTAGCGGTGCATGTTTTGGTCTCCCCTTTCAGATTATATATCATTCTTCAACATTTTTGACACTTCGTTTTTCTGGATCTCAAAGAGCATAGGTTAACCCCTTGCTTATTTTGAAAGATTTTGGTAAAATTTTTGGCAAAAAAAAATATTGTAAAAATATGCGAAAAGGATGGTCTGGATGTCAATGTAATCAAAATTAGTCAAAATTAGAAGATTACTGCACGAAACTGGCCATAAATCATAAAAACATCGACAATCGCCATTTTTCCATATAAAACAAAAATATCCAGTAAATATGCTGCCATTCCTAGACGCGTTGCTCGATTTAGCTCAAACTTTAGTAGCGGTGCATGTTTTGGTCTCCCCTTTCAGATTATATATCATTCTTCAACATTTTTGACACTTCGTTTTTCTGGATCTCAAAAAGCATAGGTTAACCCCTTACTTATTTTGAAAGATTTTGGTAAAATTTTTGGCAAAAAAAAATATTGTAAAAATATGCGGAAAGGATGGTCTGGATGTCAATGTAATCAAAATTAGTCAAAATTAGAAGATTACTGCACGAAACTGGCCATAAATCATAAAAACATCGACAATCGCCATTTTTCCATATAAAACAAAAATATCCAGTAAATATGCTGCCATTCCTAGACGCGTTGCTCGATTTAGCTCAAACTTTAGTAGCGGTGCATGTTTTGGTCTCCCCTTTCAGATTATATATCATTCTTCAACATTTTTGACACTTCGTTTTTCTGGATCTCAAAAAGCATAGGTTAACCCCTTACTTATTTTGAAAGATTTTGGTAAAATTTTTGGCAAAAAAAAATATTGTAAAAATATGCGGAAAGGATGGTCTGGATGTCAATGTAATCAAAATTAGTCAAAATTAGAAGATTACTGCACGAAACTGGCCATAAATCATAAAAACATCGACAATCGCCATTTTTCCATATAAAACAAAAATATCCAGTAAATATGCTGCCATTCCTAGACGCGTTGCTCGATTTAGCTCAAACTTTAGTAGCGCTGCATGTTTTGGTCTCCCCTTTCAGATTATATATCATTCTTCAACATTTTTGACACTTCGTTTTTCTGGATCTCAAAAAGCATAGGTTAACCCCTTGCTTATTTTGAAAGATTTTGGTAAAATTTTTGGCAAAAAAAAATATTGTAAAAATATGCGGAAAGGATGGTCTGGATGTCAATGTAATCAAAATTAGTCAAAATTAGAAGATTACTGCACGAAACTGGCCATAAATCATAAAAACATCGACAATCGCCATTTTTCCATATAAAACAAAAATATCCAGTAAATATGCTGCCATTCCTAGACGCGTTGCTCGATTTAGCTCAAACTTTAGTAGCGCTGCATGTTTTGGTCTCCCCTTTCAGATTATATATCATTCTTCAACATTTTTGACACTTCGATTTTCTGGATCTCAAAAAGCATAGGTTAACCCCTTGCTTATTTTGAAAGATTTTGGTAAAATTTTTGGCAAAAAAAAATATTGTAAAAATATGCGGAAAGGATGGTCTGGATGTCAATGTAATCAAAATTAGTCAAAATTAGAAGATTACTGCACGAAACTGGCCATAAATCATAAAAACATCGACAATCGCCATTTTTCCATATAAAACAAAAATATCCAGTAAATATGCTGCCATTCCTAGACGCGTTGCTCGATTTAGCTCAAACTTTAGTAGCGCTGCATGTTTTGGTCTCCCCTTTCAGATTATATATCATTCTTCAACATTTTTGACACTTCGATTTTCTGGATCTCAAAAAGCATAGGTTAACCCCTTGCTTATTTTGAAAGATTTTGGTAAAATTTTTGGCAAAAAAAAATATTGTAAAAATATGCGGAAAGGATGGTCTGGATGTCAATGTAATCAAAATTAGTCAAAATTAGAAGATTACTGCACGAAACTGGCCATAAATCATAAAAACATCGACAATCGCCATTTTTCCATATAAAACAAAAATATCCAGTAAATATGCTGCCATTCCTAGACGCGTTGCTCGATTTAGCTCAAACTTTAGTAGCGCTGCATGTTTTGGTCTCCCCTTTCAGATTATATATCATTCTTCAACATTTTTGACACTTCGTTTTTCTGGATCTCAAAAAGCATAGGTTAACCCCTTGCTTATTTTGAAAGATTTTGGTAAAATTTTTGGCAAAAAAAAATATTGTAAAAATATGCGGAAAGGATGGTCTGGATGTCAATGTAATCAAAATTAGTCAAAATTAGAAGATTACTGCACGAAACTGGCCATAAATCATAAAAACATCGACAATCGCCATTTTTCCATATAAAACAAAAATATCCAGTAAATATGCTGCCATTCCTAGACGCGTTGCTCGATTTAGCTCAAACTTTAGTAGCGGTGCATGTTTTGGTCTCCCCTTTCAGATTATATATCATTCTTCAACATTTTTGACACTTCGTTTTTCTGGATCTCAAAAAGCATAGGTTAACCCCTTGCTTATTTTGAAAGATTTTGGTAAAATTTTTGGCAAAAAAAAATATTGTAAAAATATGCGGAAAGGATGGTCTGGATGTCAATGTAATCAAAATTAGTCAAAATTAGAAGATTACTGCACGAAACTGGCCATAAATCATAAAAACATCGACAATCGCCATTTTTCCATATAAAACAAAAATATCCAGTAAATATGCTGCCATTCCTAGACGCGTTGCTCGATTTAGCTCAAACTTTAGTAGCGCTGCATGTTTTGGTCTCCCCTTTCAGATTATATATCATTCTTCAACATTTTTGACACTTCGTTTTTCTGGATCTCAAAAAGCATAGGTTAACCCCTTGCTTATTTTGAAAGATTTTGGTAAAATTTTTGGCAAAAAAAAATATTGTAAAAATATGCGGAAAGGATGGTCTGGATGTCAATGTAATCAAAATTAGTCAAAATTAGAAGATTACTGCACGAAACTGGCCATAAATCATAAAAACATCGACAATCGCCATTTTTCCATATAAAACAAAAATATCCAGTAAATATGCTGCCATTCCTAGACGCGTTGCTCGATTTAGCTCAAACTTTAGTAGCGCTGCATGTTTTGGTCTCCCCTTTCAGATTATATATCATTCTTCAACATTTTTGACACTTCGTTTTTCTGGATCTCAAAAAGCATAGGTTAACCCCTTGCTTATTTTGAAAGATTTTGGTAAAATTTTTGGCAAAAAAAAATATTGTAAAAATATGCGGAAAGGATGGTCTGGATGTCAATGTAATCAAAATTAGTCAAAATTAGAAGATTACTGCACGAAACTGGCCATAAATCATAAAAACATCGACAATCGCCATTTTTCCATATAAAACAAAAATATCCAGTAAATATGCTGCCATTCCTAGACGCGTTGCTCGATTTAGCTCAAACTTTAGTAGCGCTGCATGTTTTGGTCTCCCCTTTCAGATTATATATCATTCTTCAACATTTTTGACACTTCGTTTTTCTGGATCTCAAAAAGCATAGGTTAACCCCTTGCTTATTTTGAAAGATTTTGGTAAAATTTTTGGCAAAAAAAAATATTGTAAAAATATGCGGAAAGGATGGTCTGGATGTCAATGTAATCAAAATTAGTCAAAATTAGAAGATTACTGCACGAAACTGGCCATAAATCATAAAAACATCGACAATCGCCATTTTTCCATATAAAACAAAAATATCCAGTAAATATGCTGCCATTCCTAGACGCGTTGCTCGATTTAGCTCAAACTTTAGTAGCGCTGCATGTTTTGGTCTCCCCTTTCAGATTATATATCATTCTTCAACATTTTTGACACTTCGTTTTTCTGGATCTCAAAAAGCATAGGTTAACCCCTTGCTTATTTTGAAATATTTTGGTAAAATTTTTGGCAAAAAAAAATATTGTAAAAATATGCGGAAAGGATGGTCTGGATGTCAATGTAATCAAAATTAGTCAAAATTAGAAGATTACTGCACGAAACTGGCCATAAATCATAAAAACATCGACAATCGCCATTTTTCCATATAAAACAAAAATATCCAGTAAATATGCTGCCATTCCTAGACGCGTTGCTCGATTTAGCTCAAACTTTAGTAGCGCTGCATGTTTTGGTCTCCCCTTTCAGATTATATATCATTCTTCAACATTTTTGACACTTCGTTTTTCTGGATCTCAAAAAGCATAGGTTAACCCCTTGCTTATTTTGAAAGATTTTGGTAAAATTTTTGGCAAAAAAAAATATTGTAAAAATATGCGGAAAGGATGGTCTGGATGTCAATGTAATCAAAATTAGTCAAAATTAGAAGATTACTGCACGAAACTGGCCATAAATCATAAAAACATCGACAATCGCCATTTTTCCATATAAAACAAAAATATCCAGTAAATATGCTGCCATTCCTAGACGCGTTGCTCGATTTAGCTCAAACTTTAGTAGCGCTGCATGTTTTGGTCTCCCCTTTCAGATTATATATCATTCTTCAACATTTTTGACACTTCGTTTTTCTGGATCTCAAAAAGCATAGGTTAACCCCTTGCTTATTTTGAAAGATTTTGGTAAAATTTTTGGCAAAAAAAAATATTGTAAAAATATGCGGAAAGGATGGTCTGGATGTCAATGTAATCAAAATTAGTCAAAATTAGAAGATTACTGCACGAAACTGGCCATAAATCATAAAAACATCGACAATCGCCATTTTTCCATATAAAACAAAAATATCCAGTAAATATGCTGCCATTCCTAGACGCGTTGCTCGATTTAGCTCAAACTTTAGTAGCGCTGCATGTTTTGGTCTCCCCTTTCAGATTATATATCATTCTTCAACATTTTTGACACTTCGTTTTTCTGGATCTCAAAAAGCATAGGTTAACCCCTTGCTTATTTTGAAAGATTTTGGTAAAATTTTTGGCAAAAAAAAATATTGTAAAAATATGCGGAAAGGATGGTCTGGATGTCAATGTAATCAAAATTAGTCAAAATTAGAAGATTACTGCACGAAACTGGCCATAAATCATAAAAACATCGACAATCGCCATTTTTCCATATAAAACAAAAATATCCAGTAAATATGCTGCCATTCCTAGACGCGTTGCTCGATTTAGCTCAAACTTTAGTAGCGCTGCATGTTTTGGTCTCCCCTTTCAGATTATATATCATTCTTCAACATTTTTGACACTTCGTTTTTCTGGATCTCAAAACGCATAGGTTAACCCCTTGCTTATTTTGAAAGATTTTGGTAAAATTTTTGGCAAAAAAAAATATTGTAAAAATATGCGGAAAGGATGGTCTGGATGTCAATGTAATCAAAATTAGTCAAAATTAGAAGATTACTGCACGAAACTGGCCATAAATCATAAAAACATCGACAATCGCCATTTTTCCATATAAAACAAAAATATCCAGTAAATATGCTGCCATTCCTAGACGCGTTGCTCGATTTAGCTCAAACTTTAGTAGCGGTGCATGTTTTGGTCTCCCCTTTCAGATTATATATCATTCTTCAACATTTTTGACACTTCGTTTTTCTGGATCTCAAAAAGCATAGGTTAACCCCTTGCTTATTTTGAAAGATTTTGGTAAAATTTTTGGCAAAAAAAAATATTGTAAAAATATGCGGAAAGGATGGTCTGGATGTCAATGTAATCAAAATTAGTCAAAATTAGAAGATTACTGCACGAAACTGGCCATAAATCATAAAAACATCGACAATCGCCATTTTTCCATATAAAACAAAAATATCCAGTAAATATGCTGCCATTCCTAGACGCGTTGCTCGATTTAGCTCAAACTTTAGTAGCGCTGCATGTTTTGGTCTCCCCTTTCAGATTATATATCATTCTTCAACATTTTTGACACTTCGTTTTTCTGGATCTCAAAAAGCATAGGTTAACCCCTTGCTTATTTTGAAAGATTTTGGTAAAATTTTTGGCAAAAAAAAATATTGTAAAAATATGCGGAAAGGATGGTCTGGATGTCAATGTAATCAAAATTAGTCAAAATTAGAAGATTACTGCACGAAACTGGCCATAAATCATAAAAACATCGACAATCGCCATTTTTCCATATAAAACAAAAATATCCAGTAAATATGCTGCCATTCCTAGACGCGTTGCTCGATTTAGCTCAAACTTTAGTAGCGCTGCATGTTTTGGTCTCCCCTTTCAGATTATATATCATTCTTCAACATTTTTGACACTTCGTTTTTCTGGATCTCAAAAAGCATAGGTTAACCCCTTGCTTATTTTGAAAGATTTTGGTAAAATTTTTGGCAAAAAAAAATATTGTAAAAATATGCGGAAAGGATGGTCTGGATGTCAATGTAATCAAAATTAGTCAAAATTAGAAGATTACTGCACGAAACTGGCCATAAATCATAAAAACATCGACAATCGCCATTTTTCCATATAAAACAAAAATATCCAGTAAATATGCTGCCATTCCTAGACGCGTTGCTCGATTTAGCTCAAACTTTAGTAGCGCTGCATGTTTTGGTCTCCCCTTTCAGATTATATATCATTCTTCAACATTTTTGACACTTCGTTTTTCTGGATCTCAAAAAGCATAGGTTAACCCCTTGCTTATTTTGAAAGATTTTGGTAAAATTTTTGGCAAAAAAAAATATTGTAAAAATATGCGGAAAGGATGGTCTGGATGTCAATGTAATCAAAATTAGTCAAAATTAGAAGATTACTGCACGAAACTGGCCATAAATCATAAAAACATCGACAATCGCCATTTTTCCATATAAAACAAAAATATCCAGTAAATATGCTGCCATTCCTAGACGCGTTGCTCGATTTAGCTCAAACTTTAGTAGCGCTGCATGTTTTGGTCTCCCCTTTCAGATTATATATCATTCTTCAACATTTTTGACACTTCGTTTTTCTGGATCTCAAAAAGCATAGGTTAACCCCTTGCTTATTTTGAAAGATTTTGGTAAAATTTTTGGCAAAAAAAAATATTGTAAAAATATGCGGAGAGGATGGTCTGGATCTCAATGTAATCAAAATTAGTCAAAATTAGAAGATTACTGCACGAAACTGGCCATAAATCATAAAAACATCGACAATCGCCATTTTTCCATATAAAACAAAAATATCCAGTAAATATGCTGCCATTCCTAGACGCGTTGCTCGATTTAGCTCAAACTTTAGTAGCGCTGCATGTTTTGGTCTCCCCTTTCAGATTATATATCATTCTTCAACATTTTTGACACTTCGTTTTTCTGGATCTCAAAAAGCATAGGTTAACCCCTTGCTTATTTTGAAAGATTTTGGTAAAATTTTTGGCAAAAAAAAATATTGTAAAAATATGCGGAAAGGATGGTCTGGATGTCAATGTAATCAAAATTAGTCAAAATTAGAAGATTACTGCACGAAACTGGCCATAAATCATAAAAACATCGACAATCGCCATTTTTCCATATAAAACAAAAATATCCAGTAAATATGCTGCCATTCCTAGACGCGTTGCTCGATTTAGCTCAAACTTTAGTAGCGCTGCATGTTTTGGTCTCCCCTTTCAGATTATATATCATTCTTCAACATTTTTGACACTTCGTTTTTCTGGATCTCAAAAAGCATAGGTTAACCCCTTGCTTATTTTGAAAGATTTTGGTAAAATTTTTGGCAAAAAAAAATATTGTAAAAATATGCGGAAAGGATGGTCTGGATGTCAATGTAATCAAAATTAGTCAAAATTAGAAGATTACTGCACGAAACTGGCCATAAATCATAAAAACATCGACAATCGCCATTTTTCCATATAAAACAAAAATATCCAGTAAATATGCTGCCATTCCTAGACGCGTTGCTCGATTTAGCTCAAACTTTAGTAGCGCTGCATGTTTTGGTCTCCCCTTTCAGATTATATATCATTCTTCAACATTTTTGACACTTCGTTTTTCTGGATCTCAAAAAGCATAGGTTAACCCCTTGCTTATTTTGAAAGATTTTGGTAAAATTTTTGGCAAAAAAAAATATTGTAAAAATATGCGGAAAGGATGGTCTGGATGTCAATGTAATCAAAATTAGTCAAAATTAGAAGATTACTGCACGAAACTGGCCATAAATCATAAAAACATCGACAATCGCCATTTTTCCATATAAAACAAAAATATCCAGTAAATATGCTGCCATTCCTAGACGCGTTGCTCGATTTAGCTCAAACTTTAGTAGCGCTGCATGTTTTGGTCTCCCCTTTCAGATTATATATCATTCTTCAACATTTTTGACACTTCGTTTTTCTGGATCTCAAAAAGCATAGGTTAACCCCTTGCTTATTTTGAAAGATTTTGGTAAAATTTTTGGCAAAAAAAAATATTGTAAAAATATGCGGAAAGGATGGTCTGGATGTCAATGTAATCAAAATTAGTCAAAATTAGAAGATTACTGCACGAAACTGGCCATAAATCATAAAAACATCGACAATCGCCATTTTTCCATATAAAACAAAAATATCCAGTAAATATGCTGCCATTCCTAGACGCGTTGCTCGATTTAGCTCAAACTTTAGTAGCGCTGCATGTTTTGGTCTCCCCTTTCAGATTATATATCATTCTTCAACATTTTTGACACTTCGTTTTTCTGGATCTCAAAAAGCATAGGTTAACCCCTTGCTTATTTTGAAAGATTTTGGTAAAATTTTTGGCAAAAAAAAATATTGTAAAAATATGCGGAAAGGATGGTCTGGATGTCAATGTAATCAAATTAGTCAAAATTAGAAGATTACTGCACGAAACTGGCCATAAATCATAAAAACATCGACAATCGCCATTTTTCCATATAAAACAAAAATATCCAGTAAATATGCTGCCATTCCTAGACGCGTTGCTCGATTTAGCTCAAACTTTAGTAGCGCTGCATGTTTTGGTCTCCCCTTTCAGATTATATATCATTCTTCAACATTTTTGACACTTCGTTTTTCTGGATCTCAAAAAGCATAGGTTAACCCCTTGCTTATTTTGAAAGATTTTGGTAAAATTTTTGGCAAAAAAAAATATTGTAAAAATATGCGGAAAGGATGGTCTGGATGTCAATGTAATCAAAATTAGTCAAAATTAGAAGATTACTGCACGAAACTGGCCATAAATCATAAAAACATCGACAATCGCCATTTTTCCATATAAAACAAAAATATCCAGTAAATATGCTGCCATTCCTAGACGCGTTGCTCGATTTAGCTCAAACTTTAGTAGCGCTGCATGTTTTGGTCTCCCCTTTCAGATTATATATCATTCTTCAACATTTTTGACACTTCGTTTTTCTGGATCTCAAAAAGCATAGGTTAACCCCTTGCTTATTTTGAAAGATTTTGGTAAAATTTTTGGCAAAAAAAAATATTGTAAAAATATGCGGAAAGGATGGTCTGGATGTCAATGTAATCAAAATTAGTCAAAATTAGAAGATTACTGCACGAAACTGGCCATAAATCATAAAAACATCGACAATCGCCATTTTTCCATATAAAACAAAAATATCCAGTAAATATGCTGCCATTCCTAGACGCGTTGCTCGATTTAGCTCAAACTTTAGTAGCGCTGCATGTTTTGGTCTCCCCTTTCAGATTATATATCATTCTTCAACATTTTTGACACTTCGTTTTTCTGGATCTCAAAAAGCATAGGTTAACCCCTTGCTTATTTTGAAAGATTTTGGTAAAATTTTTGGCAAAAAAAAATATTGTAAAAATATGCGGAAAGGATGGTCTGGATGTCAATGTAATCAAAATTAGTCAAAATTAGAAGATTACTGCACGAAACTGGCCATAAATCATAAAAACATCGACAATCGCCATTTTTCCATATAAAACAAAAATATCCAGTAAATATGCTGCCATTCCTAGACGCGTTGCTCGATTTAGCTCAAACTTTAGTAGCGCTGCATGTTTTGGTCTCCCCTTTCAGATTATATATCATTCTTCAACATTTTTGACACTTCGTTTTTCTGGATCTCAAAAAGCATAGGTTAACCCCTTGCTTATTTTGAAAGATTTTGGTAAAATTTTTGGCAAAAAAAAATATTGTAAAAATATGCGGAAAGGATGGTCTGGATGTCAATGTAATCAAAATTAGTCAAAATTAGAAGATTACTGCACGAAACTGGCCATAAATCATAAAAACATCGACAATCGCCATTTTTCCATATAAAACAAAAATATCCAGTAAATATGCTGCCATTCCTAGACGCGTTGCTCGATTTAGCTCAAACTTTAGTAGCGCTGCATGTTTTGGTCTCCCCTTTCAGATTATATATCATTCTTCAACATTTTTGACACTTCGTTTTTCTGGATCTCAAAACGCATAGGTTAACCCCTTGCTTATTTTGAAAGATTTTGGTAAAATTTTTGGCAAAAAAAAATATTGTAAAAATATGCGGAAAGGATGGTCTGGATGTCAATGTAATCAAAATTAGTCAAAATTAGAAGATTACTGCACGAAACTGGCCATAAATCATAAAAACATCGACAATCGCCATTTTTCCATATAAAACAAAAATATCCAGTAAATATGCTGCCATTCCTAGACGCGTTGCTCGATTTAGCTCAAACTTTAGTAGCGCTGCATGTTTTGGTCTCCCCTTTCAGATTATATATCATTCTTCAACATTTTTGACACTTCGTTTTTCTGGATCTCAAAAAGCATAGGTTAACCCCTTGCTTATTTTGAAAGATTTTGGTAAAATTTTTGGCAAAAAAAAATATTGTAAAAATATGCGGAAAGGATGGTCTGGATGTCAATGTAATCAAAATTAGTCAAAATTAGAAGATTACTGCACGAAACTGGCCATAAATCATAAAAACATCGACAATCGCCATTTTTCCATATAAAACAAAAATATCCAGTAAATATGCTGCCATTCCTAGACGCGTTGCTCGATTTAGCTCAAACTTTAGTAGCGCTGCATGTTTTGGTCTCCCCTTTCAGATTATATATCATTCTTCAACATTTTTGACACTTCGTTTTTCTGGATCTCAAAAAGCATAGGTTAACCCCTTGCTTATTTTGAAAGATTTTGGTAAAATTTTTGGCAAAAAAAAATATTGTAAAAATATGCGGAAAGGATGGTCTGGATGTCAATGTAATCAAAATTAGTCAAAATTAGAAGATTACTGCACGAAACTGGCCATAAATCATAAAAACATCGACAATCGCCATTTTTCCATATAAAACAAAAATATCCAGTAAATATGCTGCCATTCCTAGACGCGTTGCTCGATTTAGCTCAAACTTTAGTAGCGCTGCATGTTTTGGTCTCCCCTTTCAGATTATATATCATTCTTCAACATTTTTGACACTTCGTTTTTCTGGATCTCAAAAAGCATAGGTTAACCCCTTGCTTATTTTGAAAGATTTTGGTAAAATTTTTGGCAAAAAAAAATATTGTAAAAATATGCGGAAAGGATGGTCTGGATGTCAATGTAATCAAAATTAGTCAAAATTAGAAGATTACTGCACGAAACTGGCCATAAATCATAAAAACATCGACAATCGCCATTTTTCCATATAAAACAAAAATATCCAGTAAATATGCTGCCATTCCTAGACGCGTTGCTCGATTTAGCTCAAACTTTAGTAGCGCTGCATGTTTTGGTCTCCCCTTTCAGATTATATATCATTCTTCAACATTTTTGACACTTCGTTTTTCTGGATCTCAAAAAGCATAGGTTAACCCCTTGCTTATTTTGAAAGATTTTGGTAAAATTTTTGGCAAAAAAAAATATTGTAAAAATATGCGGAAAGGATGGTCTGGATGTCAATGTAATCAAAATTAGTCAAAATTAGAAGATTACTGCACGAAACTGGCCATAAATCATAAAAACATCGACAATCGCCATTTTTCCATATAAAACAAAAATATCCAGTAAATATGCTGCCATTCCTAGACGCGTTGCTCGATTTAGCTCAATCTTTAGTAGCGCTGCATGTTTTGGTCTCCCCTCTTCAGATTATATATCATTCTTCAACATTTTTGACACTTCGTTTTTCTGGATCTCAAAAAGCATAGGTTAACCCCTTGCTTATTTGAAAGATTTTGGTAAAATTTTTGGCAAAAAAAATATTGTAAAAATATGCGGAAAGGATGGTCTGGATGTCAATGTAATCAAAATTAGTCAAAATTAGAAGATTACTGCACGAAACTGGCCATAAATCATAAAAACATCGACAATCGCCATTTTTCCATATAAAACAAAAATATCCAGTAAATATGCTGCCATTCCTAGACGCGTTGCTCGATTTAGCTCAATCTTTAGTAGCGCTGCATGTTTTGGTCTCCCCTTTCAGATTATATATCATTCTTCAACATTTTTGACACTTCGTTTTTCTGGATCTCAAAAAGCATAGGTTAACCCCTTGCTTATTTTGAAAGATTTTGGTAAAATTTTTGGCAAAAAAAAATATTGTAAAAATATGCGGAAAGGATGGTCTGGATGTCAATGTAATCAAAATTAGTCAAAATTAGAAGATTACTGCACGAAACTGGCCATAAATCATAAAAACATCGACAATCGCCATTTTTCCATATAAAACAAAAATATCCAGTAAATATGCTGCCATTCCTAGACGCGTTGCTCGATTTAGCTCAAACTTTAGTAGCGCTGCATGTTTTGGTCTCCCCTTTCAGATTATATATCATTCTTCAACATTTTTGACACTTCGTTTTTCTGGATCTCAAAAAGCATAGGTTAACCCCTTGCTTATTTTGAAAGATTTTGGTAAAATTTTTTGCAAAAAAAAATATTGTAAAAATATGCGGAAAGGATGGTCTGGATGTCAATGTAATCAAAATTAGTCAAAATTAGAAGATTACTGCACGAAACTGGCCATAAATCATAAAAACATCGACAATCGCCATTTTTCCATATAAAACAAAAATATCCAGTAAATATGCTGCCATTCCTAGACGCGTTGCTCGATTTAGCTCAAACTTTAGTAGCGCTGCATGTTTTGGTCTCCCCTTTCAGATTATATATCATTCTTCAACATTTTTGACACTTCGTTTTTCTGGATCTCAAAAAGCATAGGTTAACCCCTTGCTTATTTTGAAAGATTTTGGTAAAATTTTTGGCAAAAAAAAATATTGTAAAAATATGCGGAAAGGATGGTCTGGATGTCAATGTAATCAAAATTAGTCAAAATTAGAAGATTACTGCACGAAACTGGCCATAAATCATAAAAACATCGACAATCGCCATTTTTCCATATAAAACAAAAATATCCAGTAAATATGCTGCCATTCCTAGACGCGTTGCTCGATTTAGCTCAAACTTTAGTAGCGCTGCATGTTTTGGTCTCCCCTTTCAGATTATATATCATTCTTCAATATTTTTGACACTTCGTTTTTCTGGATCTCAAAAAGCATAGGTTAACCCCTTGCTTATTTTGAAAGATTTTGGTAAAATTTTTGGCAAAAAAAAATATTGTAAAAATATGCGGAAAGGATGGTCTGGATGTCAATGTAATCAAAATTAGTCAAAATTAGAAGATTACTGCACGAAACTGGCCATAAATCATAAAAACATCGACAATCGCCATTTTTCCATATAAAACAAAAATATCCAGTAAATATGCTGCCATTCCTAGACTCGTTGCTCGATTTAGCTCAAACTTTAGTAGCGCTGCATGTTTTGGTCTCCCCTTTCAGATTATATATCATTCTTCAACATTTTTGACACTTCGTTTTTCTGGATCTCAAAAAGCATAGGTTAACCCCTTGCTTATTTTGAAAGATTTTGGTAAAATTTTTGGCAAAAAAAAATATTGTAAAAATATGCGGACAGGATGGTCTGGATGTCAATGTAATCGAAATTAGTCAAAATTAGAAGATTACTGCACGAAACTGGCCATAAATCATAAAAACATCGACAATCGCCATTTTTCCATATAAAACAAAAATATCCAGTAAATATGCTGCCATTCCTAGACGCGTTGCTCGATTTAGCTCAAACTTTAGTAGCGCTGCATGTTTTGGTCTCCCCTTTCAGATTATATATCATTCTTCAACATTTTTGACACTTCGTTTTTCTGGATCTCAAAAAGCATAGGTTAACCCCTTACTTATTTTGAAAGATTTTGGTAAAATTTTTGGCAAAAAAAAATATTGTAAAAATATGCGGAAAGGATGGTCTGGATGTCAATGTAATCAAAATTAGTCAAAATTAGAAGATTACTGCACGAAACTGGCCATAAATCATAAAAACATCGACAATCGCCATTTTTCCATATAAAACAAAAATATCCAGTAAATATGCTGCCATTCCTAGACGCGTTGCTCGATTTAGCTCAAACTTTAGTAGCGCTGCATGTTTTGGTCTCCCCTTTCAGATTATATATCATTCTTCAACATTTTTGACACTTCGTTTTTCTGGATCTCAAAAAGCATAGGTTAACCCCTTGCTTATTTTGAAAGATTTTGGTAAAATTTTTGGCAAAAAAAAATATTGTAAAAATATGCGGAAAGGATGGTCTGGATGTCAATGTAATCAAAATTAGTCAAAATTAGAAGATTACTGCACGAAACTGGCCATAAATCATAAAAACATCGACAATCGCCATTTTTCCATATAAAACAAAAATATCCAGTAAATATGCTGCCATTCCTAGACGCGTTGCTCGATTTAGCTCAAACTTTAGTAGCGCTGCATGTTTTGGTCTCCCCTTTCAGATTATATATCATTCTTCAACATTTTTGACACTTCGTTTTTCTGGATCTCAAAAAGCATAGGTTAACCCCTTGCTTATTTTGAAAGATTTTGGTAAAATTTTTGGCAAAAAAAAATATTGTAAAAATATGCGGAGAGGATGGTCTGGATGTCAATGTAATCAAAATTAGTCAAAATTAGAAGATTACTGCACGAAACTGGCCATAAATCATAAAAACATCGACAATCGCCATTTTTCCATATAAAACAAAAATATCCAGTAAATATGCTGCCATTCCTAGACGCGTTGCTCGATTTAGCTCAAACTTTAGTAGCGCTGCATGTTTTGGTCTCCCCTTTCAGATTATATATCATTCTTCAACATTTTTGACACTTCGTTTTTCTGGATCTCAAAAAGCATAGGTTAACCCCTTGCTTATTTTGAAAGATTTTGGTAAAATTTTTGGCAAAAAAAAATATTGTAAAAATATGCGGAAAGGATGGTCTGGATGTCAATGTAATCAAAATTAGTCAAAATTAGAAGATTACTGCACGAAACTGGCCATAAATCATAAAAACATCGACAATCGCCATTTTTCCATATAAAAGAAAAATATCCAGTAAATATGCTGCCATTCCTAGACGCGTTGCTCGATTTAGCTCAAACTTTAGTAGCGCTGCATGTTTTGGTCTCCCCTTTCAGATTATATATCATTCTTCAACATTTTTGACACTTCGTTTTTCTGGATCTCAAAAAGCATAGGTTAACCCCTTGCTTATTTTGAAAGATTTTGGTAAAATTTTTGGCAAAAAAAAATATTGTAAAAATATGCGGAAAGGATGGTCTGGATGTCAATGTAATCAAAATTAGTCAAAATTAGAAGATTACTGCACGAAACTGGCCATAAATCATAAAAACATCGACAATCGCCATTTTTCCATATAAAACAAAAATATCCAGTAAATATGCTGCCATTCCTAGACGCGTTGCTCGATTTAGCTCAAACTTTAGTAGCGCTGCATGTTTTGGTCTCCCCTTTCAGATTATATATCATTCTTCAACATTTTTGACACTTCGTTTTTCTGGATCTCAAAAAGCATAGGTTAACCCCTTGCTTATTTTGAAAGATTTTGGTAAAATTTTTGGCAAAAAAAAATATTGTAAAAATATGCGGAAAGGATGGTCTGGATGTCAATGTAATCGAAATTAGTCAAAATTAGAAGATTGCTGCACGAAACTGGCCATAAATCATAAAAACATCGACAATCGCCATTTTTCCATATAAAACAAAAATATCCAGTAAATATGCTGCCATTCCTAGACGCGTTGCTCGATTTAGCTCAAACTTTAGTAGCGGTGCATGTTTTGGTCTCCCCTTTCAGATTATATATCATTCTTCAACATTTTTGACACTTCGTTTTTCTGGATCTCAAAAAGCATAGGTTAACCCTTTGCTTATTTTGAAAGATTTTGGTAAAATTTTTGGCAAAAAAAAATATTGTAAAAATATGCGGAAAGGATGGTCTGGATGTCAATGTAATCAAAATTAGTCAAAATTAGAAGATTACTGCACGAAACTGGCCATAAATCATAAAAACATCGACAATCGCCATTTTTCCATATAAAAGAAAAATATCCAGTAAATATGCTGCCATTCCTAGACGCGTTGCTCGATTTAGCTCAAACTTTAGTAGCGCTGCATGTTTTGGTCTCCCCTTTCAGATTATATATCATTCTTCAACATTTTTGACACTTCGTTTTTCTGGATCTCAAAAAGCATAGGTTAACCCCATGCTTATTTTGAAAGATTTTGGTAAAATTTTTGGCAAAAAAAAATATTGTAAAAATATGCGGAAAGGATGGTCTGGATGTCAATGTAATCAAAATTAGTCAAAATTAGAAGATTACTGCACGAAACTGGCCATAAATCATAAAAACATCGACAATCGCCATTTTTCCATATAAAACAAAAATATCCAGTAAATATGCTGCCATTCCTAGACGCGTTGCTCGATTTAGCTCAAACTTTAGTAGCGCTGCATGTTTTGGTCTCCCCTTTCAGATTATATATCATTCTTCAACATTTTTGACACTTCGTTTTTCTGGATCTCAAAAAGCATAGGTTAACCCCTTGCTTATTTTGAAAGATTTTGGTAAAATTTTTGGCAAAAAAAAATATTGTAAAAATATGCGGAGAGGATGGTCTGGATGTCAATGTAATCAAAATTAGTCAAAATTAGAAGATTACTGCACGAAACTGGCCATAAATCATAAAAACATCGACAATCGCCATTTTTCCATATAAAACAAAAATATCCAGTAAATATGCTGCCATTCCTAGACGCGTTGCTCGATTTAGCTCAAACTTTAGTAGCGCTGCATGTTTTGGTCTCCCCTTTCAGATTATATATCATTCTTCAACATTTTTGACACTTCGTTTTTCTGGATCTCAAAAAGCATAGGTTAACCCCTTGCTTATTTTGAAAGATTT
Source organism: Diogma glabrata (assembly GCA_963693315.1). NCBI lineage: Eukaryota > Metazoa > Arthropoda > Insecta > Diptera > Cylindrotomidae > Diogma > Diogma glabrata. The sequence continues at coordinate 23,162,140 of OY856186.1, read as the reverse complement.
TGGTAAAATTTTTGGCAAAAAAAAATATTGTAAAAATATGCGGAGAGGATGGTCTGGATGTCAATGTAATCAAAATTAGTCAAAATTAGAAGATTACTGCACGAAACTGGCCATAAATCATAAAAACATCGACAATCGCCATTTTTCCATATAAAACAAAAATATCCAGTAAATATGCTGCCATTCCTAGACGCGTTGCTCGATTTAGCTCAAACTTTAGTAGCGCTGCATGTTTTGGTCTCCCCTTTCAGATTATATATCATTCTTCAACATTTTTGACACTTCGTTTTTCTGGATCTCAAAAAGCATAGGTTAACCCCTTGCTTATTTTGAAAGATTTTGGTAAAATTTTTGGCAAAAAAAAATATTGTAAAAATATGCGGAGAGGATGGTCTGGATGTCAATGTAATCAAAATTAGTCAAAATTAGAAGATTACTGCACGAAACTGGCCATAAATCATAAAAACATCGACAATCGCCATTTTTCCATATAAAACAAAAATATCCAGTAAATATGCTGCCATTCCTAGACGCGTTGCTCGATTTAGCTCAAACTTTAGTAGCGCTGCATGTTTTGGTCTCCCCTTTCAGATTATATATCATTCTTCAACATTTTTGACACTTCGTTTTTCTGGATCTCAAAAAGCATAGGTTGCTTATTTTGAAAGCACCCCTTGCTTATTTTGAAAGATTTTGGTAAAATTTTTGGCAAAAAAAAAATATTGTAAAAATATGCGGAAAGGATGGTCTGGATGTCAATGTAATCAAAATTAGTCAAAATTAGAAGATTACTGCACGAAACTGGCCATAAATCATAAAAACATCGACAATCGCCATTTTTCCATATAAAACAAAAATATCCAGTAAATATGCTGCCATTCCTAGACGCGTTGCTCGATTTAGCTCAAACTTTAGTAGCGCTGCATGTTTTGGTCTCCCCTTTCAGATTATATATCATTCTTCAACATTTTTGACACTTCGTTTTTCTGGATCTCAAAAAGCATAGGTTAACCCCTTGCTTATTTTGAAAGATTTTGGTAAAATTTTTGGCAAAAAAAAATATTGTAAAAATATGCGGAAAGGATGGTCTGGATGTCAATGTAATCAAAATTAGTCAAAATTAGAAGATTACTGCACGAAACTGGCCATAAATCATAAAAACATCGACAATCGCCATTTTTCCATATAAAACAAAAATATCCAGTAAATATGCTGCCATTCCTAGACGCGTTGCTCGATTTAGCTCAAACTTTAGTAGCGCTGCATGTTTTGGTCTCCCCTTTCAGATTATATATCATTCTTCAACATTTTTGACACTTCGTTTTTCTGGATCTCAAAAAGCATAGGTTAACCCCTTGCTTATTTTGAAAGATTTTGGTAAAATTTTTGGCAAAAAAAAATATTGTAAAAATATGCGGAAAGGATGGTCTGGATGTCAATGTAATCAAAATTAGTCAAAATTAGAAGATTACTGCACGAAACTGGCCATAAATCATAAAAACATCGACAATCGCCATTTTTCCATATAAAAGAAAAATATCCAGTAAATATGCTGCCATTCCTAGACGCGTTGCTCGATTTAGCTCAAACTTTAGTAGCGCTGCATGTTTTGGTCTCCCCTTTCAGATTATATATCATTCTTCAACATTTTTGACACTTCGTTTTTCTGGATCTCAAAAAGCATAGGTTAACCCCTTGCTTATTTTGAAAGATTTTGGTAAAATTTTTGGCAAAAAAAAATATTGTAAAAATATGCGGAAAGGATGGTCTGGATGTCAATGTAATCAAAATTAGTCAAAATTAGAAGATTACTGCACGAAACTGGCCATAAATCATAAAAACATCGACAATCGCCATTTTTCCATATAAAACAAAAATATCCAGTAAATATGCTGCCATTCCTAGACGCGTTGCTCGATTTAGCTCAAACTTTAGTAGCGCTGCATGTTTTGGTCTCCCCTTTCAGATTATATATCATTCTTCAACATTTTTGACACTTCGTTTTTCTGGATCTCAAAAAGCATAGGTTAACCCCTTGCTTATTTTGAAAGATTTTGGTAAAATTTTTGGCAAAAAAAAATATTGTAAAAATATGCGGAAAGGATGGTCTGGATGTCAATGTAATCGAAATTAGTCAAAATTAGAAGATTGCTGCACGAAACTGGCCATAAATCATAAAAACATCGACAATCGCCATTTTTCCATATAAAACAAAAATATCCAGTAAATATGCTGCCATTCCTAGACGCGTTGCTCGATTTAGCTCAAACTTTAGTAGCGGTGCATGTTTTGGTCTCCCCTTTCAGATTATATATCATTCTTCAACATTTTTGACACTTCGTTTTTCTGGATCTCAAAAAGCATAGGTTAACCCTTTGCTTATTTTGAAAGATTTTGGTAAAATTTTTGGCAAAAAAAAATATTGTAAAAATATGCGGAAAGGATGGTCTGGATGTCAATGTAATCAAAATTAGTCAAAATTAGAAGATTACTGCACGAAACTGGCCATAAATCATAAAAACATCGACAATCGCCATTTTTCCATATAAAAGAAAAATATCCAGTAAATATGCTGCCATTCCTAGACGCGTTGCTCGATTTAGCTCAAACTTTAGTAGCGCTGCATGTTTTGGTCTCCCCTTTCAGATTATATATCATTCTTCAACATTTTTGACACTTCGTTTTTCTGGATCTCAAAAAGCATAGGTTAACCCCATGCTTATTTTGAAAGATTTTGGTAAAATTTTTGGCAAAAAAAAATATTGTAAAAATATGCGGAAAGGATGGTCTGGATGTCAATGTAATCAAAATTAGTCAAAATTAGAAGATTACTGCACGAAACTGGCCATAAATCATAAAAACATCGACAATCGCCATTTTTCCATATAAAACAAAAATATCCAGTAAATATGCTGCCATTCCTAGACGCGTTGCTCGATTTAGCTCAAACTTTAGTAGCGCTGCATGTTTTGGTCTCCCCTTTCAGATTATATATCATTCTTCAACATTTTTGACACTTCGTTTTTCTGGATCTCAAAAAGCATAGGTTAACCCCTTGCTTATTTTGAAAGATTTTGGTAAAATTTTTGGCAAAAAAAAATATTGTAAAAATATGCGGAGAGGATGGTCTGGATGTCAATGTAATCAAAATTAGTCAAAATTAGAAGATTACTGCACGAAACTGGCCATAAATCATAAAAACATCGACAATCGCCATTTTTCCATATAAAACAAAAATATCCAGTAAATATGCTGCCATTCCTAGACGCGTTGCTCGATTTAGCTCAAACTTTAGTAGCGCTGCATGTTTTGGTCTCCCCTTTCAGATTATATATCATTCTTCAACATTTTTGACACTTCGTTTTTCTGGATCTCAAAAAGCATAGGTTAACCCCTTGCTTATTTTGAAAGATTTTGGTAAAATTTTTGGCAAAAAAAAATATTGTAAAAATATGCGGAGAGGATGGTCTGGATGTCAATGTAATCAAAATTAGTCAAAATTAGAAGATTACTGCACGAAACTGGCCATAAATCATAAAAACATCGACAATCGCCATTTTTCCATATAAAACAAAAATATCCAGTAAATATGCTGCCATTCCTAGACGCGTTGCTCGATTTAGCTCAAACTTTAGTAGCGCTGCATGTTTTGGTCTCCCCTTTCAGATTATATATCATTCTTCAACATTTTTGACACTTCGTTTTTCTGGATCTCAAAAAGCATAGGTTAACCCCTTGCTTATTTTGAAAGATTTTGGTAAAATTTTTGGCAAAAAAAAATATTGTAAAAATATGCGGAGAGGATGGTCTGGATGTCAATGTAATCAAAATTAGTCAAAATTAGAAGATTACTGCACGAAACTGGCCATAAATCATAAAAACATCGACAATCGCCATTTTTCCATATAAAACAAAAATATCCAGTAAATATGCTGCCATTCCTAGACGCGTTGCTCGATTTAGCTCAAACTTTAGTAGCGCTGCATGTTTTGGTCTCCCCTTTCAGATTATATATCATTCTTCAACATTTTTGACACTTCGTTTTTCTGGATCTCAAAAAGCATAGGTTGCTTATTTTGAAAGCACCCCTTGCTTATTTTGAAAGATTTTGGTAAAATTTTTGGCAAAAAAAAAATATTGTAAAAATATGCGGAAAGGATGGTCTGGATGTCAATGTAATCAAAATTAGTCAAAATTAGAAGATTACTGCACGAAACTGGCCATAAATCATAAAAACATCGACAATCGCCATTTTTCCATATAAAACAAAAATATCCAGTAAATATGCTGCCATTCCTAGACGCGTTGCTCGATTTAGCTCAAACTTTAGTAGCGCTGCATGTTTTGGTCTCCCCTTTCAGATTATATATCATTCTTCAACATTTTTGACACTTCGTTTTTCTGGATCTCAAAAAGCATAGGTTAACCCCTTGCTTATTTTGAAAGATTTTGGTAAAATTTTTGGCAAAAAAAAATATTGTAAAAATATGCGGAAAGGATGGTCTGGATGTCAATGTAATCAAAATTAGTCAAAATTAGAAGATTACTGCACGAAACTGGCCATAAATCATAAAAACATCGACAATCGCCATTTTTCCATATAAAACAAAAATATCCAGTAAATATGCTGCCATTCCTAGACGCGTTGCTCGATTTAGCTCAAACTTTAGTAGCGCTGCATGTTTTGGTCTCCCCTTTCAGATTATATATCATTCTTCAACATTTTTGACACTTCGTTTTTCTGGATCTCAAAAAGCATAGGTTAACCCCTTGCTTATTTTGAAAGATTTTGGTAAAATTTTTGGCAAAAAAAAATATTGTAAAAATATGCGGAAAGGATGGTCTGGATGTCAATGTAATCAAAATTAGTCAAAATTAGAAGATTACTGCACGAAACTGGCCATAAATCATAAAAACATCGACAATCGCCATTTTTCCATATAAAACAAAAATATCCAGTAAATATGCTGCCATTCCTAGACGCGTTGCTCGATTTAGCTCAAACTTTAGTAGCGCTGCATGTTTTGGTCTCCCCTTTCAGATTATATATCATTCTTCAACATTTTTGACACTTCGTTTTTCTGGATCTCAAAAAGCATAGGTTAACCCCTTGCTTATTTTGAAAGATTTTGGTAAAATTTTTGGCAAAAAAAAATATTGTAAAAATATGCGGAAAGGATGGTCTGGATGTCAATGTAATCAAAATTAGTCAAAATTAGAAGATTACTGCACGAAACTGGCCATAAATCATAAAAACATCGACAATCGCCATTTTTCCATATAAAACAAAAATATCCAGTAAATATGCTGCCATTCCTAGACGCGTTGCTCGATTTAGCTCAAACTTTAGTAGCGCTGCATGTTTTGGTCTCCCCTTTCAGATTATATATCATTCTTCAACATTTTTGACACTTCGTTTTTCTGGATCTCAAAAAGCATAGGTTAACCCCTTGCTTATTTTGAAAGATTTTGGTAAAATTTTTGGCAAAAAAAAATATTGTAAAAATATGCGGAGAGGATGGTCTGGATGTCAATGTAATCAAAATTAGTCAAAATTAGAAGATTACTGCACGAAACTGGCCATAAATCATAAAAACATCGACAATCGCCATTTTTCCATATAAAACAAAAATATCCAGTAAATATGCTGCCATTCCTAGACGCGTTGCTCGATTTAGCTCAAACTTTAGTAGCGCTGCATGTTTTGGTCTCCCCTTTCAGATTATATATCATTCTTCAACATTTTTGACACTTCGTTTTTCTGGATCTCAAAAAGCATAGGTTAACCCCTTGCTTATTTTGAAAGATTTTGGTAAAATTTTTGGCAAAAAAAAATATTGTAAAAATATGCGGAGAGGATGGTCTGGATGTCAATGTAATCAAAATTAGTCAAAATTAGAAGATTACTGCACGAAACTGGCCATAAATCATAAAAACATCGACAATCGCCATTTTTCCATATAAAACAAAAATATCCAGTAAATATGCTGCCATTCCTAGACGCGTTGCTCGATTTAGCTCAAACTTTAGTAGCGCTGCATGTTTTGGTCTCCCCTTTCAGATTATATATCATTCTTCAACATTTTTGACACTTCGTTTTTCTGGATCTCAAAAAGCATAGGTTAACCCCTTGCTTATTTTGAAAGATTTTGGTAAAATTTTTGGCAAAAAAAAATATTGTAAAAATATGCGGAGAGGATGGTCTGGATGTCAATGTAATCAAAATTAGTCAAAATTAGAAGATTACTGCACGAAACTGGCCATAAATCATAAAAACATCGACAATCGCCATTTTTCCATATAAAACAAAAATATCCAGTAAATATGCTGCCATTCCTAGACGCGTTGCTCGATTTAGCTCAAACTTTAGTAGCGGTGCATGTTTTGGTCTCCCCTTTCAGATTATATATCATTCTTCAACATTTTTGACACTTCGTTTTTCTGGATCTCAAAAAGCATAGGTTAACCCCTTGCTTATTTTGAAAGATTTTGGTAAAATTTTTGGCAAAAAAAAATATTGTAAAAATATGCGGAAAGGATGGTCTGGATGTCAATGTAATCAAAATTAGTCAAAATTAGAAGATTACTGCACGAAACTGGCCATAAATCATAAAAACATCGACAATCGCCATTTTTCCATATAAAACAAAAATATCCAGTAAATATGCTGCCATTCATAGACGCGTTGCTCGATTTAGCTCAAACTTTAGTAGCGCTGCATGTTTTGGTCTCCCCTTTCAGATTATATATCATTCTTCAACATTTTTGACACTTCGTTTTTCTGGATCTCAAAAAGCATAGGTTAACCCCTTGCTTATTTTGAAAGATTTTGGTAAAATTTTTGGCAAAAAAAAATATTGTAAAAATATGCGGAAAGGATGGTCTGGATGTCAATGTAATCGAAATTAGTCAAAATTAGAAGATTGCTGCACGAAACTGGCCATAAATCATAAAAACATCGACAATCGCCATTTTTCCATATAAAACAAAAATATCCAGTAAATATGCTGCCATTCCTAGACGCGTTGCTCGATTTAGCTCAAACTTTAGTAGCGCTGCATGTTTTGGTCTCCCCTTTCAGATTATATATCATTCTTCAACATTTTTGACACTTCGTTTTTCTGGATCTCAAAAAGCATAGGTTAACCCCTTGCTTATTTTGAAAGATTTTGGTAAAATTTTTGGCAAAAAAAAATATTGTAAAAATATGCGGAAAGGATGGTCTGGATGTCAATGTAATCAAAATTAGTCAAAATTAGAAGATTACTGCACGAAATTGGCCATAAATCATAAAAACATCGACAATCGCCATTTTTCCATATAAAACAAAAATATCCAGTAAATATGCTGCCATTCCTAGACGCGTTGCTCGATTTAGCTCAAACTTTAGTAGCGCTGCATGTTTTGGTCTCCCCTTTCAGATTATATATCATTCTTCAACATTTTTGACACTTCGTTTTTCTGGATCTCAAAAAGCATAGGTTAACCCCTTGCTTATTTTGAAAGATTTTGGTAAAATTTTTGGCAAAAAAAAATATTGTAAAAATATGCGGAAAGGATGGTCTGGATGTCAATGTAATCAAAATTAGTCAAAATTAGAAGATTACTGCACGAAACTGGCCATAAATCATAAAAACATCGACAATCGCCATTTTTCCATATAAAACAAAAATATCCAGTAAATATGCTGCCATTCCTAGACGCGTTGCTCGATTTAGCTCAAACTTTAGTAGCGCTGCATGTTTTGGTCTCCCCTTTCAGATTATATATCATTCTTCAACATTTTTGACACTTCGTTTTTCTGGATCTCAAAAAGCATAGGTTAACCCCTTGCTTATTTTGAAAGATTTTGGTAAAATTTTTGGCAAAAAAAAATATTGTAAAAATATGCGGAAAGGATGGTCTGGATGTCAATGTAATCAAAATTAGTCAAAATTAGAAGATTACTGCACGAAACTGGCCATAAATCATAAAAACATCGACAATCGCCATTTTTCCATATAAAACAAAAATATCCAGTAAATATGCTGCCATTCCTAGACGCGTTGCTCGATTTAGCTCAAACTTTAGTAGCGCTGCATGTTTTGGTCTCCCCTTTCAGATTATATATCATTCTTCAACATTTTTGACACTTCGTTTTTCTGGATCTCAAAAAGCATAGGTTAACCCCTTGCTTATTTTGAAAGATTTTGGTAAAATTTTTGGCAAAAAAAAATATTGTAAAAATATGCGGAGAGGATGGTCTGGATGTCAATGTAATCAAAATTAGTCAAAATTAGAAGATTACTGCACGAAACTGGCCATAAATCATAAAAACATCGACAATCGCCATTTTTCCATATAAAACAAAAATATCCAGTAAATATGCTGCCATTCCTAGACGCGTTGCTCGATTTAGCTCAAACTTTAGTAGCGCTGCATGTTTTGGTCTCCCCTTTCAGATTATATATCATTCTTCAACATTTTTGACACTTCGTTTTTCTGGATCTCAAAAAGCATAGGTTAACCCCTTGCTTATTTTGAAAGATTTTGGTAAAATTTTTGGCAAAAAAAAATATTGTAAAAATATGCGGAGAGGATGGTCTGGATGTCAATGTAATCAAAATTAGTCAAAATTAGAAGATTACTGCACGAAACTGGCCATAAATCATAAAAACATCGACAATCGCCATTTTTCCATATAAAACAAAAATATCCAGTAAATATGCTGCCATTCCTAGACGCGTTGCTCGATTTAGCTCAAACTTTAGTAGCGCTGCATGTTTTGGTCTCCCCTTTCAGATTATATATCATTCTTCAACATTTTTGACACTTCGTTTTTCTGGATCTCAAAAAGCATAGGTTAACCCCTTGCTTATTTTGAAAGATTTTGGTAAAATTTTTGGCAAAAAAAAATATTGTAAAAATATGCGGAGAGGATGGTCTGGATGTCAATGTAATCAAAATTAGTCAAAATTAGAAGATTACTGCACGAAACTGGCCATAAATCATAAAAACATCGACAATCGCCATTTTTCCATATAAAACAAAAATATCCAGTAAATATGCTGCCATTCCTAGACGCGTTGCTCGATTTAGCTCAAACTTTAGTAGCGGTGCATGTTTTGGTCTCCCCTTTCAGATTATATATCATTCTTCAACATTTTTGACACTTCGTTTTTCTGGATCTCAAAAAGCATAGGTTAACCCCTTGCTTATTTTGAAAGATTTTGGTAAAATTTTTGGCAAAAAAAAATATTGTAAAAATATGCGGAAAGGATGGTCTGGATGTCAATGTAATCAAAATTAGTCAAAATTAGAAGATTACTGCACGAAACTGGCCATAAATCATAAAAACATCGACAATCGCCATTTTTCCATATAAAACAAAAATATCCAGTAAATATGCTGCCATTCATAGACGCGTTGCTCGATTTAGCTCAAACTTTAGTAGCGCTGCATGTTTTGGTCTCCCCTTTCAGATTATATATCATTCTTCAACATTTTTGACACTTCGTTTTTCTGGATCTCAAAAAGCATAGGTTAACCCCTTGCTTATTTTGAAAGATTTTGGTAAAATTTTTGGCAAAAAAAAATATTGTAAAAATATGCGGAAAGGATGGTCTGGATGTCAATGTAATCGAAATTAGTCAAAATTAGAAGATTGCTGCACGAAACTGGCCATAAATCATAAAAACATCGACAATCGCCATTTTTCCATATAAAACAAAAATATCCAGTAAATATGCTGCCATTCCTAGACGCGTTGCTCGATTTAGCTCAAACTTTAGTAGCGCTGCATGTTTTGGTCTCCCCTTTCAGATTATATATCATTCTTCAACATTTTTGACACTTCGTTTTTCTGGATCTCAAAAAGCATAGGTTAACCCCTTGCTTATTTTGAAAGATTTTGGTAAAATTTTTGGCAAAAAAAAATATTGTAAAAATATGCGGAAAGGATGGTCTGGATGTCAATGTAATCGAAATTAGTCAAAATTAGAAGATTGCTGCACGAAACTGGCCATAAATCATAAAAACATCGACAATCGCCATTTTTCCATATAAAACAAAAATATCCAGTAAATATGCTGCCATTCCTAGACGCGTTGCTCGATTTAGCTCAAACTTTAGTAGCGCTGCATGTTTTGGTCTCCCCTTTCAGATTATATATCATTCTTCAACATTTTTGACACTTCGTTTTTCTGGATCTCAAAAAGCATAGGTTAACCCCTTGCTTATTTTGAAAGATTTTGGTAAAATTTTTGGCAAAAAAAAATATTGTAAAAATATGCGGAAAGGATGGTCTGGATGTCAATGTAATCAAAATTAGTCAAAATTAGAAGATTACTGCACGAAATTGGCCATAAATCATAAAAACATCGACAATCGCCATTTTTCCATATAAAACAAAAATATCCAGTAAATATGCTGCCATTCCTAGACGCGTTGCTCGATTTAGCTCAAACTTTAGTAGCGCTGCATGTTTTGGTCTCCCCTTTCAGATTATATATCATTCTTCAACATTTTTGACACTTCGTTTTTCTGGATCTCAAAAAGCATAGGTTAACCCCTTGCTTATTTTGAAAGATTTTGGTAAAATTTTTGGCAAAAAAAAATATTGTAAAAATATGCGGAAAGGATGGTCTGGATGTCAATGTAATCAAAATTAGTCAAAATTAGAAGATTACTGCACGAAACTGGCCATAAATCATAAAAACATCGACAATCGCCATTTTTCCATATAAAACAAAAATATCCAGTAAATATGCTGCCATTCCTAGACGCGTTGCTCGATTTAGCTCAAACTTTAGTAGCGCTGCATGTTTTGGTCTCCCCTTTCAGATTATATATCATTCTTCAACATTTTTGACACTTCGTTTTTCTGGATCTCAAAAAGCATAGGTTAACCCTTTGCTTATTTTTAAAGATTTTGGTAAAATTTTTGGCAAAAAAAAATATTGTAAAAATATGCGGAAAGGATGGTCTGGATGTCAATGTAATCAAAATTAGTCAAAATTAGAAGATTACTGCACGAAACTGGCCATAAATCATAAAAACATCGACAATCGCCATTTTTCCATATAAAACAAAAATATCCAGTAAATATGCTGCCATTCCTAGACGCGTTGCTCGATTTAGCTCAAACTTTAGTAGCGCTGCATGTTTTGGTCTCCCCTTTCAGATTATATATCATTCTTCAACATTTTTGACACTTCGTTTTTCTGGATCTCAAAAAGCATAGGTTAACCCCTTGCTTATTTTGAAAGATTTTGGTAAAATTTTTGGCAAAAAAAAATATTGTAAAAATATGCGGAAAGGATGGGCTGGATGTCAATGTAATCAAAATTAGTCAAAATTAGAAGATTACTGCACGAAACTGGCCATAAATCATAAAAACATCGACAATCGCCATTTTTCCATATAAAACAAAAATATCCAGTAAATATGCTGCCATTCCTAGACGCGTTGCTCGATTTAGCTCAAACTTTAGTAGCGGTGCATGTTTTGGTCTCCCCTTTCAGATTATATATCATTCTTCAACATTTTTGACACTTCGTTTTTCTGGATCTCAAAAAGCATAGGTTAACCCCTTGCTTATTTTGAAAGATTTTGGTAAAATTTTTGGCAAAAAAAAATATTGTAAAAATATGCGGAAAGGATGGTCTGGATGTCAATGTAATCAAAATTAGTCAAAATTAGAAGATTACTGCACGAAACTGGCCATAAATCATAAAAACATCGACAATCGCCATTTTTCCATATAAAACAAAAATATCCAGTAAATATGCTGCCATTCATAGACGCGTTGCTCGATTTAGCTCAAACTTTAGTAGCGCTGCATGTTTTGGTCTCCCCTTTCAGATTATATATCATTCTTCAACATTTTTGACACTTCGTTTTTCTGGATCTCAAAAAGCATAGGTTAACCCCTTGCTTATTTTGAAAGATTTTGGTAAAATTTTTGGCAAAAAAAAATATTGTAAAAATATGCGGAGAGGATGGTCTGGATGTCAATGTAATCAAAATTAGTCAAAATTAGAAGATTACTGCACGAAACTGGCCATAAATCATAAAAACATCGACAATCGCCATTTTTCCATATAAAACAAAAATATCCAGTAAATATGCTGCCATTCCTAGACGCGTTGCTCGATTTAGCTCAAACTTTAGTAGCGGTGCATGTTTTGGTCTCCCCTTTCAGATTATATATCATTCTTCAACATTTTGACACTTCGTTTTTCTGGATCTCAAAAAGCATAGGTTAACCCCTTGCTTATTTTGAAAGATTTTGGTAAAATTTTTGGCAAAAAAAAATATTGTAAAAATATGCGGAAAGGATGGTCTGGATGTCAATGTAATCAAAATTAGTCAAAATTAGAAGATTACTGCACGAAACTGGCCATAAATCATAAAAACATCGACAATCGCCATTTTTCCATATAAAACAAAAATATCCAGTAAATATGCTGCCATTCATAGACGCGTTGCTCGATTTAGCTCAAACTTTAGTAGCGGTGCATGTTTTGGTCTCCCCTTTCAGATTATATATCATTCTTCAACATTTTTGACACTTCGTTTTTCTGGATCTCAAAAAGCATAGGTTAACCCCTTGCTTATTTTGAAAGATTTTGGTAAAATTTTTGGCAAAAAAAAATATTGTAAAAATATGCGGAAAGGATGGTCTGGATGTCAATGTAATCAAAATTAGTCAAAATTAGAAGATTACTGCACGAAACTGGCCATAAATCATAAAAACATCGACAATCGCCATTTTTCCATATAAAACAAAAATATCCAGTAAATATGCTGCCATTCCTAGACGCGTTGCTCGATTTAGCTCAAACTTTAGTAGCGGTGCATGTTTTGGTCTCCCCTTTCAGATTATATATCATTCTTCAACATTTTTGACACTTCGTTTTTCTGGATCTCAAAAAGCATAGGTTAACCCCTTGCTTATTTTGAAAGATTTTGGTAAAATTTTTGGCAAAAAAAAATATTGTAAAAATATGCGGAAAGGATGGTCTGGATGTCAATGTAATCAAAATTAGTCAAAATTAGAAGATTACTGCACGAAACTGGCCATAAATCATAAAAACATCGACAATCGCCATTTTTCCATATAAAACAAAAATATCCAGTAAATATGCTGCCATTCATAGACGCGTTGCTCGATTTAGCTCAAACTTTAGTAGCGGTGCATGTTTTGGTCTCCCCTTTCAGATTATATATCATTCTTCAACATTTTTGACACTTCGTTTTTCTGGATCTCAAAAAGCATAGGTTAACCCCTTGCTTATTTTGAAAGATTTTGGTAAAATTTTTGGCAAAAAAAAATATTGTAAAAATATGCGGAAAGGATGGTCTGGATGTCAATGTAATCAAAATTAGTCAAAATTAGAAGATTACTGCACGAAACTGGCCATAAATCATAAAAACATCGACAATCGCCATTTTTCCATATAAAACAAAAATATCCAGTAAATATGCTGCCATTCCTAGACGCGTTGCTCGATTTAGCTCAAACTTTAGTAGCGGTGCATGTTTTGGTCTCCCCTTTCAGATTATATATCATTCTTCAACATTTTTGACACTTCGTTTTTCTGGATCTCAAAAAGCATAGGTTAACCCCTTGCTTATTTTGAAAGATTTTGGTAAAATTTTTGGCAAAAAAAAATATTGTAAAAATATGCGGAAAGGATGGTCTGGATGTCAATGTAATCAAAATTAGTCAAAATTAGAAGATTACTGCACGAAACTGGCCATAAATCATAAAAACATCGACAATCGCCATTTTTCCATATAAAACAAAAATATCCAGTAAATATGCTGCCATTCATAGACGCGTTGCTCGATTTAGCTCAAACTTTAGTAGCGGTGCATGTTTTGGTCTCCCCTTTCAGATTATATATCATTCTTCAACATTTTTGACACTTCGTTTTTCTGGATCTCAAAAAGCATAGGTTAACCCCTTGCTTATTTTGAAAGATTTTGGTAAAATTTTTGGCAAAAAAAAATATTGTAAAAATATGCGGAAAGGATGGTCTGGATGTCAATGTAATCAAAATTAGTCAAAATTAGAAGATTACTGCACGAAACTGGCCATAAATCATAAAAACATCGACAATCGCCATTTTTCCATATAAAACAAAAATATCCAGTAAATATGCTGCCATTCATAGGACGCGTTGCTCGATTTAGCTCAAACTTTAGTAGCGCTGCATGTTTTGGTCTCCCCTTTCAGATTATATATCATTCTTCAACATTTTTGACACTTCGTTTTTCTGGATCTCAAAAAGCATAGGTTAACCCCTTGCTTATTTTGAAAGATTTTGGTAAAATTTTTGGCAAAAAAAAATATTGTAAAAATATGCGGAAAGGATGGTCTGGATGTCAATGTAATCAAAATTAGTCAAAATTAGAATATTACTGCACGAAACTGGCCATAAATCATAAAAACATCGACAATCGCCATTTTTCCATATAAAACAAAAATATCCAGTAAATATGCTGCCATTCCTAGACGCGTTGCTCGATTTAGCTCAAACTTTAGTAGCGCTGCATGTTTTGGTCTCCCCTTTCAGATTATATATCATTCTTCAACATTTTTGACACTTCGTTTTTCTGGATCTCAAAAAGCATAGGTTAACCCCTTGCTTATTTTGAAAGATTTTGGTAAAATTTTTGGCAAAAAAAAATATTGTAAAAATATGCGGAAAGGATGGTCTGGATGTCAATGTAATCAAAATTAGTCAAAATTAGAAGATTACTGCACGAAACTGGCCATAAATCATAAAAACATCGACAATCGCCATTTTTCCATATAAAACAAAAATATCCAGTAAATATGTTGCCATTCCTAGACGCGTTGCTCGATTTAGCTCAAACTTTAGTAGCGCTGCATGTTTTGGTCTCCCCTTTCAGATTATATATCATTCTTCAACATTTTTGACACTTCGTTTTTCTGGATCTCAAAAAGCATAGGTTAACCCCTTGCTTATTTTGAAAGATTTTGGTAAAATTTTTGGCAAAAAAAAATATTGTAAAAATATGCGGAAAGGATGGTCTGGATGTCAATGTAATCAAAATTAGTCAAAATTAGAAGATTACTGCACGAAACTGGCCATAAATCATAAAAACATCGACAATCGCCATTTTTCCATATAAAACAAAAATATCCAGTAAATATGCTGCCATTCCTAGACGCGTTGCTCGATTTAGCTCAAACTTTAGTAGCGCTGCATGTTTTGGTCTCCCCTTTCAGATTATATATCATTCTTCAACATTTTTGACACTTCGTTTTTCTGGATCTCAAAAAGCATAGGTTAACCCCTTGCTTATTTTGAAAGATTTTGGTAAAATTTTTGGCAAAAAAAAATATTGTAAAAATATGCGGAAAGGATGGTCTGGATGTCAATGTAATCAAAATTAGTCAAAATTAGAAGATTACTGCACGAAACTGGCCATAAATCATAAAAACATCGACAATCGCCATTTTTCCATATAAAACAAAAATATCCAGTAAATATGCTGCCATTCCTAGACGCGTTGCTCGATTTAGCTCAAACTTTAGTAGCGCTGCATGTTTTGGTCTCCCCTTTCAGATTATATATCATTCTTCAACATTTTTGACACTTCGTTTTTCTGGATCTCAAAAAGCATAGGTTAACCCCTTGCTTATTTTGAAAGATTTTGGTAAAATTTTTGGCAAAAAAAAATATTGTAAAAATATGCGGAAAGGATGGTCTGGATGTCAATGTAATCAAAATTAGTCAAAATTAGAAGATTACTGCACGAAACTGGCCATAAATCATAAAAACATCGACAATCGCCATTTTTCCATATAAAACAAAAATATCCAGTAAATATGCTGCCATTCCTAGACGCGTTGCTCGATTTAGCTCAAACTTTAGTAGCGCTGCATGTTTTGGTCTCCCCTTTCAGATTATATATCATTCTTCAACATTTTTGACACTTCGTTTTTCTGGATCTCAAAAAGCATAGGTTAACCCCTTGCTTATTTTGAAAGATTTTGGTAAAATTTTTGGCAAAAAAAAATATTGTAAAAATATGCGGAAAGGATGGTCTGGATGTCAATGTAATCAAAATTAGTCAAAATTAGAAGATTACTGCACGAAACTGGCCATAAATCATAAAAACATCGACAATCGCCATTTTTCCATATAAAACAAAAATATCCAGTAAATATGTTGCCATTCCTAGACGCGTTGCTCGATTTAGCTCAAACTTTAGTAGCGCTGCATGTTTTGGTCTCCCCTTTCAGATTATATATCATTCTTCAACATTTTTGACACTTCGTTTTTCTGGATCTCAAAAAGCATAGGTTAACCCCTTGCTTATTTTGAAAGATTTTGGTAAAATTTTTGGCAAAAAAAAATATTGTAAAAATATGCGGAAAGGATGGTCTGGATGTCAATGTAATCAAAATTAGTCAAAATTAGAATATTACTGCACGAAACTGGCCATAAATCATAAAAACATCGACAATCGCCATTTTTCCATATAAAACAAAAATATCCAGTAAATATGCTGCCATTCCTAGACGCGTTGCTCGATTTAGCTCAAACTTTAGTAGCGCTGCATGTTTTGGTCTCCCCTTTCAGATTATATATCATTCTTCAACATTTTTGACACTTCGTTTTTCTGGATCTCAAAAAGCATAGGTTAACCCCTTGCTTATTTTGAAAGATTTTGGTAAAATTTTTGGCAAAAAAAAATATTGTAAAAATATGCGGAAAGGATGGTCTGGATGTCAATGTAATCAAAATTAGTCAAAATTAGAAGATTACTGCACGAAACTGGCCATAAATCATAAAAACATCGACAATCGCCATTTTTCCATATAAAACAAAAATATCCAGTAAATATGCTGCCATTCCTAGACGCGTTGCTCGATTTAGCTCAAACTTTAGTAGCGCTGCATGTTTTGGTCTCCCCTTTCAGATTATATATCATTCTTCAACATTTTTGACACTTCGTTTTTCTGGATCTCAAAAAGCATAGGTTAACCCCTTGCTTATTTTGAAAGATTTTGGTAAAATTTTTGGCAAAAAAAAATATTGTAAAAATATGCGGAAAGGATGGTCTGGATGTCAATGTAATCAAAATTAGTCAAAATTAGAAGATTACTGCACGAAACTGGCCATAAATCATAAAAACATCGACAATCGCCATTTTTCCATATAAAACAAAAATATCCAGTAAATATGCTGCCATTCCTAGACGCGTTGCTCGATTTAGCTCAAACCTTTGGTAGCGCTGCATGTTTTGGTCTCCCCTTTCAGATTATATATCATTCTTCAACATTTTTGACACTTCGTTTTTCTGGATCTCAAAAAGCATAGGTTAACCCCTTGCTTATTTTGAAAGATTTTGGTAAAATTTTTGGCAAAAAAAAATATTGTAAAAATATGCGGAAAGGATGGTCTGGATGTCAATGTAATCAAAATTAGTCAAAATTAGAAGATTACTGCACGAAACTGGCCATAAATCATAAAAACATCGACAATCGCCATTTTTCCATATAAAACAAAAATATCCAGTAAATATGCTGCCATTCCTAGACGCGTTGCTCGATTTAGCTCAAATGGAAAAATGGCGATTGTCGATGTTTTTATGATTTATGGCCAGTTTCGTGCAGTAATCTTCTAATTTTGACTAATTTTGATTACATTGACATCCAGACCATCCTTTCCGCATATTTTTACAATATTTTTTTTTGCCAAAAATTTTACCAAAATCTTTCAAAATAAGCAAGGGGTTAACCTATGCTTTTTGAGATCCAGAAAAACGAAGTGTCAAAAATGTTGAAGAATGATATATAATCTGAAAGGGGAGACCAAAACATGCACCGCTACTAAAGTTTGAGCTAAATCGAGCAACGCGTCTAGGAATGGCAGCATATTTACTGGATATTTTTGTTTTATATGGAAAAATGGCGATTGTCGATGTTTTTATGATTTATGGCCAGTTTCGTGCAGTAATCTTCTAATTTTGACTAATTTTGATTACATTGACATCCAGACCATCCTTTCCGCATATTTTTACAATATTTTTTTTTGCCAAAAATTTTACCAAAATCTTTCAAAATAAGCAAGGGGTTAACCTATGCTTTTTGAGATCCAGAAAAACGAAGTGTCAAAAATGTTGAAGAATGATATATAATCTGAAAGGGGAGACCAAAACATGCAGCGCTACTAAAGTTTGAGCTAAATCGAGCAACGCGTCTAGGAATGGCAACATATTTACTGGATATTTTTGTTTTATATGGAAAAATGGCGATTGTCGATGTTTTTATGATTTATGGCCAGTTTCGTGCAGTAATCTTCTAATTTTGACTAATTTTGATTACATTGACATCCAGACCATCCTTTCCGCATATTTTTACAATATTTTTTTTTGCCAAAAATTTTACCAAAATCTTTCAAAATAAGCAAGGGGTTAACCTATGCTTTTTGAGATCCAGAAAAACGAAGTGTCAAAAATGTTGAAGAATGATATATAATCTGAAAGGGGAGACCAAAACATGCAGCGCTACTAAAGTTTGAGCTAAATCGAGCAACGCGTCTAGGAATGGCAGCATATTTACTGGATATTTTTGTTTTATATGGAAAAATGGCGATTGTCGATGTTTTTATGATTTATGGCCAGTTTCGTGCAGTAATCTTCTAATTTTGACTAATTTTGATTACATTGACATCCAGACCATCCTTTCCGCATATTTTTACAATATTTTTTTTTGCCAAAAATTTTACCAAAATCTTTCAAAATAAGCAAGGGGTTAACCTATGCTTTTTGAGATCCAGAAAAACGAAGTGTCAAAAATGTTGAAGAATGATATATAATCTGAAAGGGGAGACCAAAACATGCAGCGCTACTAAAGTTTGAGCTAAATCGAGCAACGCGTCTAGGAATGGCAACATATTTACTGGATATTTTTGTTTTATATGGAAAAATGGCGATTGTCGATGTTTTTATGATTTATGGCCAGTTTCGTGCAGTAATCTTCTAATTTTGACTAATTTTGATTACATTGACATCCAGACCATCCTTTCCGCATATTTTTACAATATTTTTTTTTGCCAAAAATTTTACCAAAATCTTTCAAAATAAGCAAGGGGTTAACCTATGCTTTTTGAGATCCAGAAAAACGAAGTGTCAAAAATGTTGAAGAATGATATATAATCTGAAAGGGGAGACCAAAACATGCACCGCTACTAAAGTTTGAGCTAAATCGAGCAACGCGTCTAGGAATGGCAGCATATTTACTGGATATTTTTGTTTTATATGGAAAAATGGCGATTGTCGATGTTTTTATGATTTATGGCCAGTTTCGTGCAGTAATCTTCTAATTTTGACTAATTTTGATTACATTGACATCCAGACCATCCTTTCCGCATATTTTTACAATATTTTTTTTTGCCAAAAATTTTACCAAAATCTTTCAAAATAAGCAAGGGGTTAACCTATGCTTTTTGAGATCCAGAAAAACGAAGTGTCAAAAATGTTGAAGAATGATATATAATCTGAAAGGGGAGACCAAAACATGCAGCGCTACTAAAGTTTGAGCTAAATCGAGCAACGCGTCTAGGAATGGCAACATATTTACTGGATATTTTTGTTTTATATGGAAAAATGGCGATTGTCGATGTTTTTATGATTTATGGCCAGTTTCGTGCAGTAATCTTCTAATTTTGACTAATTTTGATTACATTGACATCCAGACCATCCTTTCCGCATATTTTTACAATATTTTTTTTTGCCAAAAATTTTACCAAAATCTTTCAAAATAAGCAAGGGGTTAACCTATGCTTTTTGAGATCCAGAAAAACGAAGTGTCAAAAATGTTGAAGAATGATATATAATCTGAAAGGGGAGACCAAAACATGCACCGCTACTAAAGTTTGAGCTAAATCGAGCAACGCGTCTAGGAATGGCAGCATATTTACTGGATATTTTTGTTTTATATGGAAAAATGGCGATTGTCGATGTTTTTATGATTTATGGCCAGTTTCGTGCAGTAATATTCTAATTTTGACTAATTTTGATTACATTGACATCCAGACCATCCTTTCCGCATATTTTTACAATATTTTTTTTTGCCAAAAATTTTACCAAAATCTTTCAAAATAAGCAAGGGGTTAACCTATGCTTTTTGAGATCCAGAAAAACGAAGTGTCAAAAATGTTGAAGAATGATATATAATCTGAAAGGGGAGACCAAAACATGCACCGCTACTAAAGTTTGAGCTAAATCGAGCAACGCGTCTAGGAATGGCAGCATATTTACTGGATATTTTTGTTTTATATGGAAAAATGGCGATTGTCGATGTTTTTATGATTTATGGCCAGTTTCGTGCAGTAATCTTCTAATTTTGACTAATTTTGATTACATTGACATCCAGACCATCCTTTCCGCATATTTTTACAATATTTTTTTTTGCCAAAAATTTTACCAAAATCTTTCAAAATAAGCAAGGGGTTAACCTATGCTTTTTGAGATCCAGAAAAACGAAGTGTCAAAAATGTTGAAGAATGATATATAATCTGAAAGGGGAGACCAAAACATGCAGCGCTACTAAAGTTTGAGCTAAATCGAGCAACGCGTCTAGGAATGGCAGCATATTTACTGGATATTTTTGTTTTATATGGAAAAATGGCGATTGTCGATGTTTTTATGATTTATGGCCAGTTTCGTGCAGTAATATTCTAATTTTGACTAATTTTGATTACATTGACATCCAGACCATCCTTTCCGCATATTTTTACAATATTTTTTTTTGCCAAAAATTTTACCAAAATCTTTCAAAATAAGCAAGGGGTTAACCTATGCTTTTTGAGATCCAGAAAAACGAAGTGTCAAAAATGTTGAAGAATGATATATAATCTGAAAGGGGAGACCAAAACATGCAGCGCTACTAAAGTTTGAGCTAAATCGAGCAACGCGTCTAGGAATGGCAACATATTTACTGGATATTTTTGTTTTATATGGAAAAATGGCGATTGTCGATGTTTTTATGATTTATGGCCAGTTTCGTGCAGTAATCTTCTAATTTTGACTAATTTTGATTACATTGACATCCAGACCATCCTTTCCGCATATTTTTACAATATTTTTTTTTGCCAAAAATTTTACCAAAATCTTTCAAAATAAGCAAGGGGTTAACCTATGCTTTTTGAGATCCAGAAAAACGAAGTGTCAAAAATGTTGAAGAATGATATATAATCTGAAAGGGGAGACCAAAACATGCAGCGCTACTAAAGTTTGAGCTAAATCGAGCAACGCGTCTAGGAATGGCAGCATATTTACTGGATATTTTTGTTTTATATGGAAAAATGGCGATTGTCGATGTTTTTATGATTTATGGCCAGTTTCGTGCAGTAATCTTCTAATTTTGACTAATTTTGATTACATTGACATCCAGACCATCCTTTCCGCATATTTTTACAATATTTTTTTTTGCCAAAAATTTTACCAAAATCTTTCAAAATAAGCAAGGGGTTAACCTATGCTTTTTGAGATCCAGAAAAACGAAGTGTCAAAAATGTTGAAGAATGATATATAATCTGAAAGGGGAGACCAAAACATGCAGCGCTACTAAAGTTTGAGCTAAATCGAGCAACGCGTCTAGGAATGGCAGCATATTTACTGGATATTTTTGTTTTATATGGAAAAATGGCGATTGTCGATGTTTTTATGATTTATGGCCAGTTTCGTGCAGTAATCTTCTAATTTTGACTAATTTTGATTACATTGACATCCAGACCATCCTTTCCGCATATTTTTACAATATTTTTTTTTGACAAAAATTTTACCAAAATCTTTCAAAATAAGCAAGGGGTTAACCTATGCTTTTTGAGATCCAGAAAAACGAAGTGTCAAAAATGTTGAAGAATGATATATAATCTGAAAGGGGAGACCAAAACATGCAGCGCTACTAAAGTTTGAGCTAAATCGAGCAACGCGTCTAGGAATGGCAACATATTTACTGGATATTTTTGTTTTATATGGAAAAATGGCGATTGTCGATGTTTTTATGATTTATGGCCAGTTTCGTGCAGTAATCTTCTAATTTTGACTAATTTTGATTACATTGACATCCAGACCATCCTTTCCGCATATTTTTACAATATTTTTTTTTGCCAAAAATTTTACCAAAATCTTTCAAAATAAGCAAGGGGTTAACCTATGCTTTTTGAGATCCAGAAAAACGAAGTGTCAAAAATGTTGAAGAATGATATATAATCTGAAAGGGGAGACCAAAACATGCAGCGCTACTAAAGTTTGAGCTAAATCGAGCAACGCGTCTAGGAATGGCAGCATATTTACTGGATATTTTTGTTTTATATGGAAAAATGGCGATTGTCGATGTTTTTATGATTTATGGCCAGTTTCGTGCAGTAATATTCTAATTTTGACTAATTTTGATTACATTGACATCCAGACCATCCTTTCCGCATATTTTTACAATATTTTTTTTTGCCAAAAATTTTACCAAAATCTTTCAAAATAAGCAAGGGGTTAACCTATGCTTTTTGAGATCCAGAAAAACGAAGTGTCAAAAATGTTGAAGAATGATATATAATCTGAAAGGGGAGACCAAAACATGCAGCGCTACTAAAGTTTGAGCTAAATCGAGCAACGCGTCTAGGAATGGCAACATATTTACTGGATATTTTTGTTTTATATGGAAAAATGGCGATTGTCGATGTTTTTATGATTTATGGCCAGTTTCGTGCAGTAATCTTCTAATTTTGACTAATTTTGATTACATTGACATCCAGACCATCCTTTCCGCATATTTTTACAATATTTTTTTTTGCCAAAAATTTTACCAAAATCTTTCAAAATAAGCAAGGGGTTAACCTATGCTTTTTGAGATCCAGAAAAACGAAGTGTCAAAAATGTTGAAGAATGATATATAATCTGAAAGGGGAGACCAAAACATGCACCGCTACTAAAGTTTGAGCTAAATCGAGCAACGCGTCTAGGAATGGCAGCATATTTACTGGATATTTTTGTTTTATATGGAAAAATGGCGATTGTCGATGTTTTTATGATTTATGGCCAGTTTCGTGCAGTAATCTTCTAATTTTGACTAATTTTGATTACATTGACATCCAGACCATCCTTTCCGCATATTTTTACAATATTTTTTTTTGCCAAAAATTTTACCAAAATCTTTCAAAATAAGCAAGGGGTTAACCTATGCTTTTTGAGATCCAGAAAAACGAAGTGTCAAAAATGTTGAAGAATGATATATAATCTGAAAGGGGAGACCAAAACATGCAGCGCTACTAAAGTTTGAGCTAAATCGAGCAACGCGTCTAGGAATGGCAACATATTTACTGGATATTTTTGTTTTATATGGAAAAATGGCGATTGTCGATGTTTTTATGATTTATGGCCAGTTTCGTGCAGTAATCTTCTAATTTTGACTAATTTTGATTACATTGACATCCAGACCATCCTTTCCGCATATTTTTACAATATTTTTTTTTGCCAAAAATTTTACCAAAATCTTTCAAAATAAGCAAGGGGTTAACCTATGCTTTTTGAGATCCAGAAAAACGAAGTGTCAAAAATGTTGAAGAATGATATATAATCTGAAAGGGGAGACCAAAACATGCAGCGCTACTAAAGTTTGAGCTAAATCGAGCAACGCGTCTAGGAATGGCAGCATATTTACTGGATATTTTTGTTTTATATGGAAAAATGGCGATTGTCGATGTTTTTATGATTTATGGCCAGTTTCGTGCAGTAATCTTCTAATTTTGACTAATTTTGATTACATTGACATCCAGACCATCCTTTCCGCATATTTTTACAATATTTTTTTTTGCCAAAAATTTTACCAAAATCTTTCAAAATAAGCAAGGGGTTAACCTATGCTTTTTGAGATCCAGAAAAACGAAGTGTCAAAAATGTTGAAGAATGATATATAATCTGAAAGGGGAGACCAAAACATGCAGCGCTACTAAAGTTTGAGCTAAATCGAGCAACGCGTCTAGGAATGGCAGCATATTTACTGGATATTTTTGTTTTATATGGAAAAATGGCGATTGTCGATGTTTTTATGATTTATGGCCAGTTTCGTGCAGTAATCTTCTAATTTTGACTAATTTTGATTACATTGACATCCAGACCATCCTTTCCGCATATTTTTACAATATTTTTTTTTGCCAAAAATTTTACCAAAATCTTTCAAAATAAGCAAGGGGTTAACCTATGCTTTTTGAGATCCAGAAAAACGAAGTGTCAAAAATGTTGAAGAATGATATATAATCTGAAAGGGGAGACCAAAACATGCAGCGCTACTAAAGTTTGAGCTAAATCGAGCAACGCGTCTAGGAATGGCAGCATATTTACTGGATATTTTTGTTTTATATGGAAAAATGGCGATTGTCGATGTTTTTATGATTTATGGCCAGTTTCGTGCAGTAATCTTCTAATTTTGACTAATTTTGATTACATTGACATCCAGACCATCCTTTCCGCATATTTTTACAATATTTTTTTTTGCCAAAAATTTTACCAAAATCTTTCAAAATAAGCAAGGGGTTAACCTATGCTTTTTGAGATCCAGAAAAACGAAGTGTCAAAAATGTTGAAGAATGATATATAATCTGAAAGGGGAGACCAAAACATGCAGCACTACTAAAGTTTGAGCTAAATCGAGCAACGCGTCTAGGAATGGCAGCATATTTACTGGATATTTTTGTTTTATATGGAAAAATGGCGATTGTCGATGTTTTTATGATTTATGGCCAGTTTCGTGCAGTAATCTTCTAATTTTGACTAATTTCGATTACATTGACATCCAGACCATCCTTTCCGCATATTTTTACAATATTTTTTTTTGCCAAAAATTTTACCAAAATCTTTCAAAATAAGCAAGGGGTTAACCTATGCTTTTTGAGATCCAGAAAAACGAAGTGTCAAAAATGTTGAAGAATGATATATAATCTGAAAGGGGAGACCAAAACATGCAGCACGTTTTTATCTAAAGTGATAGTATTAGTATTAAAAAAAGTGATAGTGATAGTAAGTGATAGTATTTTATCTAAACTGATGGTGTTTTACTGGAGCTTTTGTTTCACCAGCTACTAATACATTCGATACAATTCTTTCATTTCCGAAATATGTTTATAAAGTGATCCTAAAATAAATGTACCATAAAGTTTTTATAAGATATTATTTCATGTTCACGCCAAATAAATTAGTTCAATATCCAAATCGATTGAAAAGCGAAAGGGCGAATCTTACCGTTTATACATTACTTCTCATCATTATGTAACCAAATTTTTTTAATTTCACTTACTCTTGAAAGTAGTCTCCGTTAAATTTAATTATAACTGTAACTAAAAAATATTAAAATTTATTATAAGTAAATTGGTGTAGCGGTTGAAAAGATATTCGTTATTCAATAACTGTTCAAACTTCAATCATTGTAAAAAGGTCCGCATTACGTTTATTTGTAATAATTGAATACAATTTCTCTTAAAATTACAACAGGATTTTTCAACGACCCTTCATCAGGTGAACAACATAATTTTATGATTACACAATGTTCATGTTCAATAAAAAAAAATTACTTAAAAAGAAATTGGATCGCAAGATGTGTATCAACAACAAAAAAAGTTGAATTATCATAACACATGTATGTATGTATGTCTAAAACTTTCCATTTCTGATTAATAAAATTCGTGTTTTTAAATTTCAATTTATCATAATATCATTTTTGGTTCCACCTTACAAATTGTTTATGATTTTTTTACACATAAAAAAAATCATACGAACAAAATAATTAAATTTATTACTAAAAATGTAAATTAAAATTATTATGCAAACGTTACAATAACTCGATGAGCGAATAAATAAAATGTCAAAGATACTAAAACAAAAATTAAAATGTAGTTTAATTTCTTATTTTTGAAAAACCGCATATAGTATGTCTCTGAAGGAAACTGCGTTCGACCGGTTTACATACTGAAAATACGAGATCACGATACGTTATATTTGAAAGAAAAAAACAAAATATGTTCGACTTTCGCTTTCATTGATCGAAACAGTTTGCGATGGTGTACATTATTTTCTGTTTATACTGTTGAATTAGAATTTACTGGTTTGTAGATTCAATAATTTCAAGATGTTCTTTTTGATATGTAGAACTTTTGTGGTTCTGGGTAAGACAAAAAACCAGCTTCCTTTATTGTTAGAATTAATTATTTTCTCTTGAGTGTAAACCTAGCTTAAGTAATTTTTTTATTCTTTAGTAATTTTTTTACATTGTTGAGTTACAAATCAAACAAATTTAAATTGAAATAAATAAAAATATTGTTTATGAATATTGATTGTTTAATAAATGAAAAGCTAATTATAAATAACCTAATATTTTTACAAAACAAGACAAGTAAACAGTGGAAATTCTACATTTATTCTTCGCATTTAAGAACAAGGTCGCAAACAGTTTAGTTAGCGTCCAAAAAAATACTTCGAATGGGCAACACAATTGTGTGATATACAATATAGTTTAATGATTTATGATTCAATGAATTCAACTAATATTGACAGGATCCCCGTAAAACAGATCTGTTTCGCTTTTTTTCATTTTTGGCAAATATTGGGAATATTACTTGTTTGTAGTACAAACAATTCGTACTTTCGTACTTTTAATAATTCTCGAGAATCAAATAATTTTAGCAAAAAATAGATCCTTAAAAATAATAAATCAACTAAGTACATATGAATTTATTGGGTATTTTTGAGATCAATTGAACTCAAGTAAGTAAGGAAGCAATTGAAATTTTTTCAATTCAAAGGTATGGTTGGAAATTTCTCAGAAAAACTCCACTTCTGATTTTACGTGTTTCGGGTGAATTCGAACCCTCCTCTTCAGTGCTTTGTTTGAATTCTTAGGCAGACACATATGAATTTGTGTATTCACTAAATAAAAGAATTCAAGAGGCATTAAATAATAAATGTTTCAAATTATTTAAGCTATTTAAATTAATTGTTTTAAAAAAATATACATATCTCATTACATATAGCATAAAAAACTCATTTAAATTTAATTTTCTCAATTTAAAAAACTTAAACTTATATTTAATTTTTGCAATTAAAATGTTTAACAACCAGTGTTGCAAAACGAAAAAAAAAATTCGTAACGTTATGCGTTTCGTTTTTATAACAGTATATTTATTTTTTCGGTACGTTATTTCGTTATGAAACAGAAAAATATTATGTTTCGTTATGTTATAACGTTATAATTACGTTATTTTGAAATTAAATGTTTTGTTTAAAACTAACCTATTTAAATGTACAAAAATCGAAAATCTCTAATGAACAGTTGTTACTTTTTGTATGCAAAATTAGAAAACTATTAATATAAAATTAATATTTTTCAAACTTTGCATGCAAAAAGTAGTAAATCGTAGTAAAATAAAATTAAATAATTAAATACATGAAAAAATTTGCATCTAGCATAAAAATATTCCTTCTTAAAATTATTCAAAACACCTGTGATGCAGAAACGGCTAGTGCAGACTTGAAATTACTTCAAATATATAGTTAAAATTTTACAAAATGCTCATTATTTTGTTACAAATATCAAACAATTTTATAATTACCAAAACCTTTAGTTCAAGCGTCCACAGATATTGAAAAATAGAAAAATAATTATACAAAAAGTATACCAAAAAAACGAAATAAATATTAACGTTATCGTTACGTTTTACGTTATTGTAACGCAATTTAATTTTTAAAAGGTTATGAAAGTAATTATTACTAATAACGCTATTTCATTTCGTTATTTCGTTTTTGCGTTACGTTTCGAGTAACGTTTTGCAACACTGTTAACAACACAAGTCTAGCGATTTTGTCACTCAGTCTAGAGATTTATCATTCAATCGTACTCTCCATTTACTGCAAGAATTTCCAGATAAGGGAACATTTCTCTCGGTTTTAATTGGATGTAGGTTCTATCAAAATTAGAGCGTTTCTTAGACCAGTAGCTTCTAATATATTCATTTCCTTATATGTGAGAGGTAGATTGTATTACTTCGGTCTGAAAGACCTAAGTATTACATTCATGAGCTCAAAGTGAAATTCTTACCCCCACTTTTTTTGACATTTCTCGACGTTTTAGGACCTCCTGATTCTAAAAAAGCAAAAAAAAAAATGTATGTCTGTCTGCCGGCCGGCCGTCAGGCCGCCCGCCGTCATTACCTACGCTGCAGGGAAAACCGCTGGAGGGATTTCAAAAACTTTTGTTTTTAAAAATAGGTATTCACAAGGGACAGGTCCGAAAGGACGCTGTGCTCGATAACTGTACCGGAAGTGTGTCAAAAAAATCATTATGTGTGTCAAAAATAGCAAATTTTCATATTTTTGGCTTAAAAAACGTTCATTTTAAGTGATTACGAGTAGGAACATTAAATTTGGAAAAATCTTGATGGTAGGGATTGGTATGTGAGATCAAAAACTAGATCATTGCATTATAAGTTTGTCAAAAAAATGTTGTCAAGTGTGTCAAAAGAAAGATTTTTATTTATTTTTTTACCCAATTTTTTGGAAAAAACAAAATAGTTTGTTTGAAATGAAATTTTATTATTATTATTGAGAATTATGGCATTATAAGTTTGTCAAAAAAAAGGTGTCAAGTGTGTCAAAAGATTTTTATTTAGTTTTTGCGCAATTTTTTGGAAAAAAATAAAATTGTTTCTTTGAAATGAAATTTTATTATTATTATTGAGAATTATGGAATTATAAGTTTGTCAAAATATGTTGTCAAGTGTGTCAAAAAAAAGGTTTTTATTTATTTTTTAGCCAATTTTTTTTAGAAAAAAATAAAATTTATAGTTTGTATGACATGATATTTAATTATTATTATAGAGAATTATGGCATTATAAGTTTGTCAAAAAATAATGTCAAGTGTGTCAAAAAATGATTTCATTTATTTTTTTAGCCAATTTTTTGGAAAAAAAAATGTAGCTGTTTTTATGACGTAAATGTAATTTAAAATGAAATTGGACATGGAAATTTTTGAATTTGTTATAGTTTTTGAAATATTTTTGGAATTTTGAAAAAGTTTGTATTTTTGATTTTGTATTTTGCAATATATTTAGAATTTCGGAAAAAGTTTTAATTTTTGATTTTGTAAGAATTTTTGGAATATTTTTAGAATGTTGAAAAATTTTTAATTTTTGATATTATTATAATTTTTGGAATTTTGAAAAAATTTTCAATTTTTGATTTTGTAATAATTTTTGCAATATTTTTAGAATTTTAGAAAAAGTTTGAATTTTAAGAATTTTTGAAATATTATTGGAATTTAGAAAAAATTTAAATATTTGATTTTATTCTAATTTTTGGGATATTTTTGGAATTTTGAAAAAGTTTGATTTTATTTAATTTAACAATATTTTTGGAATTTTGATTATAATTTTCCGGCAACTTATTGATGTTTCGTGTTAGTTTTGTAATAAATTTTTAAACAGAGATAAAAATACTTGTACTTTAACAAAGAGTTATGTTTGATATACATCGCTGCCCAAAACTAAAAACCATGTCCTCATAAAAGTTTTTTGCCGAAAACTATATCAAAATCCTTAACCCAGACCGAAGTCTTGATATCTCAGAGCTGTGAGATTTCAGCCCCTCCATATTTTTTATGTTAGATTTAGACTTTGTTTGAGTAACACAAATTTTTATTTTTGGATACATTGCTAGTAGAATTAACTGGATATGGTAAAGTAGATCGTTTGCCAACCATAGTAACATTTGGTAATATTGAGAAGTTATTAACAATTCCATAATGCAAAGAAGGGAGCGGCTTATCGATTGCGAATGCGATATATGAATGCCTTGAAGAATGGGATCTTACTGATGGGATCTTGGGATCTTACTGATAAGGGAAGAATGGGATCTTACTGATAAGCCATGTGTTACGACACGACATCAAGTAACCCTGGACTAGAAAAAGGTGGAAAAAAAGACTGGCCACAACTTGATTCGATTCCCATGTCATCATCACATACAGGAGATTAAACTACGGGCTGTTTATGATCTCAAATTTGGAAAGACCACAGCACCCGATGTTTATCTGTTCAACAAATTTCAGAAGGCATGGGACGATGGTGAAATTGATCCAACAATGTTCAAAAATAGAATATCGGATAAAAAAGTGGAAAACAAAATTCCAAAACACTTGTGAGAAGCTCTAGTAATATTTTGTCATGAAGAGTTGGAAAAATCACACCCACGCAGCATATGGGTATGTATGTGTGTAACTGTACGTATGTATGTGCGAGTATGTTTAATGTATGCGCGTATGACTGTTAGGATTCAACGGGAAATATATAAACCTGAAATTGTGCATGAATATTAAAAAAAAAGAAAAAAATCAAAAACTTTATTAACTTATAGAACAATAAATTGTTAATATTAAAAACCAAAAAAAAAATATAATAATTAGAACAAATTAAAAACTACAAAGAGATGTCGTATTGTTATTCGACATATTAAAGGATTTGGGAATGATGTAAGTTGGATGAAGGAACCACGCAAGCCATCAAAAGCAAGATCTTACAACATCTAGTATTCTTTTCATAAACATTTTTTTTTGTTTGTCCTGTAATTGAGCAAAAACAAATAATTCTGAGCGTTCGGATCGAATCGTACCTACTGTTCTTGAACGGAAAACGGAAAAGTTGGTGTTCTAGTTGTGTATCTCAGGTCGTACATAGCAACCATTATTAAAATGATATCAGGCTAATCGGTTTGGTTGAATATGGAAGCTTTGCTGTATCAAGTGGTTGGTATGGTATGTATTTTTTTTCTTCATTAAATCAACTACCAGTAATATTTTGTCATGAAGAGTTGGAAAAATCCCACCCCCTATTTCTGTATTATTTTTCCGAAGAGAATTGAATAGAAATTTTAGGATTCCCTCTGCAGATAATAATGAGGCATCCTGACAGTTGAGAGCTTTTATAGATTTTGTGGCTATTTTATTTTTTTTTATTTTTATTGATTAGTTAGACATGTTTAGACATGTTTACTCTATTAAAATAGTCATTCTGGAAGGACACAGTTCTACAACGAGGTATTTGTACAACAAATGGATGGGATAACTCGGCAGCTCTTGTTTGTCGATTATACTGCGCACATGGTGGAAGGATATTTTGAATTTTCTTAGAAGAGAGTTCGCTAAATTTATATTTATAGTAGATTGACAATTCAGCCACATTTCATCGATGCTGGAGCGAATCAAGCTGGTCCGTTAGTTCGGTATTAACAATCAACTGTATCGTGCCGAATGGCACTCAAAATATTTAAAGCAAACACATCAATTTTTTTGTTATTCCATAAATGATTTAAATTGATATAATTTTAAGTTTTTACAACTGCTGCTTTGACTCGCATAAACCGGTCAATCATGGTTTCAAAAGAATTCCATCTAGTCTTGCAGTTCATGAGTAATTGCAACTCGTTTTTCTCTTCAATCAATTGTTTTATTCATTTTGTTTGTTGGTGTATGTTACGTTTCCGCGTCACAATAACTTTAGATTTAAGGAATAAATTGGATTACCAACTTTTACACTTATAATTTACGCCGTGAATGACAACATTTTTTTCCGTGAATTTATTTATTAAATATTAAAAAAAACATTGAACACTTTATTTTAAGTAAAATTTATATATTTTAAAAATAATTTAATTTTTTTTTGTCAAGTATCAATAAGAGATTAAGTGAGTACTAATTACAGTATAAATTTTAATTTTAATTTTAAATTTCTGGATTTGTTTATATATAATATGTGGATGGGGAGTTGTCGTTAAGCAAATTTGTGTTATCGGTTTTAGATGCCTTGTATATTTCAAATTCCTCTAGTGTATCCATTCTTCTTCCTTTATTGCAGAGGTATAATGATTTGAAATCGAAGTTGAGGTGTGAATGGTTTTCATCAAGTATGTGCATTAGGGTGGCCCTTAGATTACACTAGAATTTTTTTTTTCATTGCACAGTTTGCGGCACCCTCCCATTTCGTGTGAATACTCTTAAAAATATTATTTGCAAAATCTGATATCAATCGGTCAATTCTAAGACGTACCTCCGACCACTTAAAGTTGAGAAATTTTGTTCTGGACCCTAAAAAAAATTTTTTTTTTTTTGTGCGACACCCTCTCATTTCGTGTCGGCCGCTTAACGTTGAGAGGTTTGGTTGTGGCCATTGTAAAGAAAAATTTAAATTTTTGTACGACACCCTCCCATTTGGTGTCAATACCCATAAAAATATTATGTGTAAAATTTGAAATCAATACGTCAACTCTCAGGGGTGCCCCCGGCCACTTGGAGTTGAGAGGTTTTGTTGTGGCCATTATAAAGAAAAAATTTAATTTTTTGTACCACACCCTCCGATTTGGTGTCGATACCCATAAAAATTCTATGTGTAAAATTTGAAATCCATCGGTCAACTCTAAGGGGTTCCCCCGGCCACTTAAAGTTGAAAGGTTTGGTTGTGGCCATTACAAAGAAAAATTTGAATTTTTTGTACGACACCCTTCCATTTGGTGTCGATACCCATAAAAATATTATTTGTAAAATTTGAAATCAATCGGTCAACTCTAAGGGGTGCCTCCGGCACCTTAAAGTTGAGGGGTTTGGTTGTGGCCATTATAAAGAAAAATTTAATTTTTTGTACGACACCCTCCAATTTGATGTCGATACCCATAAAAATATTATGTTTAAAATAAGAAATCCATCGGTCAACTCTAAGGGGTGCCCCTGGCCACTTAAAGTTGAGAGGTTTGGTTGTGGCCATTACAAAGAAAAATTTAAATTTTTTGTACGACACCCTTCCATTTGGTGTCGATACCCATAAAAATATTATTTGTAAAATTTGAAATCAATCGGTCAACTCTAAGGGGTGCCTCCGGCCACTTAAAGTTGAGGGGTTTTATTGTGGCCATTATAAAGAAAAATTTAAATTTTTTGTACGACACCCTCCCATTTCATGTCAATACCCGTAAAAATATTATGCGCAAAATTTGAAATCAATCGGTCAATTCTAAGACGTGCCTCCGGCCACTTAAAGTTGAGAAATTTTGTTCTGGACCTTAAAAAAAAATTTTAATTTTTTGTGCGACACCTTCCCATTTCATGTCAATATGGGTATTGAAAAAATTATGTGTAAAATTCCCATTACGTGTGAATACCCTTAAAAATGTTGTTTGCAAAATTTGAAATCAATCGGTCATTTTTAAGGCGTGCCCCCAGCCACTTAGAGTTGAGAGGTTTTGTTCTGGCCATTACAAAGAAATTTAAATTTAAATTTAAATTTTTTGTACGACACTCTCCCATTTCATGTCAATACCCGTAAAAATATTATTTGCAAAATTTGAAATCAATCGTTCAACTCTAAGGGTTGCCCCCGGCCACTTAAACTTGAAAGGTTTTGTTCTCGCCATTACGAAAAAAAATTTAAATTTTTTTGTACGACACCCTCCCATTTCATGTCAATACCCGTAAAAATATTATTTGCCAAATTTGAAATCAATCGGTCAATTCTAAGACGTGCCTCCGGACACTTAAAGTTGAGAAATTTTGTTCTGGACCTTAAAAAAAAATTTTTAATTTTTTGCGCGACATCCTCCCATTTCGTGTCAATAAAAAAATTATGTGTAAAATTTGAATTCAATCGTTCAACTCTAAGGCGTGCCCCCGGCCACTTAAGCTTGAAAGGTTTTGTTCTGGCCATTACAAAGAAAAATTTAATTTTTTGTACGACACCCCCATATTGCGTGTGAATATCCTTGAAAATGTTATTTGCAAAATTTGAAATCAATCGTTCAACTCTAAGGGGTGCCTCCGGCCACTTAAACTTGAAAGGTTTTGTTCTGGCCATTAAGTGGCCGGAGGCACGTCTTAGAATTGACCGATTAATTTCAAATTTTGCACATAATATTTTTACGGGTATTGACATGAAATGGGAGGGTGGCGTTCAAAAAATTTAAATTTTTCTTTATAATGGCCACAACAAAACCCCTCAACTTTAAGTGCTCGGAGGCACCCCTTAGACCGATTGATTTCAAATTTTACAAATAATATTTTTATGGGTATCGATACCAAATGGAAGGGTGTCGTACAAAAGATTCAAATTTTTCTTTGTAATGGCCACAACCAAACCTCTCAACTTTAAGTGGCCAGGGGCACCCCTTAGAGTTGACCGATGGATTTCTAATTTTAAACATAATATTTTTATGGGTATCGACATCAAAGTGGAGGGTGTCGTACAAAAAATTTAAATTTTTCTTTATAATGGCCACAACAAAATCCCTCAACTTTAAGTGGCCGGAGGCACCCCTTAGAGTTGACCGATTGATTTCAAATTTTACAAATAATATTTTTATGGGTATCGACACCAAATGGAAGGGTGTCGTACAAAAGATTCAAATTTTTCTTTGTAATGGCCACAACCAAACCTCTCAACTTTAAGTGGCCAGGGGCACCCCTTAGAGTTGACCGATGGATTTCTAATTTTAAACATAATATTTTTATGGGTATCGACATCAAAGTGGAGGGTGTCGTACAAAAAATTTAAATTTTTCTTTATAATGGCCACAACAAAATCCCTCAACTTTAAGTGGCCGGAGGCACCCCTTAGAGTTGACCGATTGATTTCAAATTTTACAAATAATATTTTTATGGGTATCGACACCAAATGGAAGGGTGTCGTACAAAATATTTAAATTTTTCTTTGTAATGGCCACAACCAATCCTTTCAACTTTAAGTGGCCGGGGGAACCCCTTAGAGTTGACCGATGGATTTCAAATTTTACACATAGAATTTTTATGGGTATCGACACCAAATCGGAGGGTGTCGTACAAAAAATTTAAATTTTCTTTATAATGGCCACAACAAAACCTCTCAACTCCAAGTGGCTGGGGGCACCCCTTAGAGTTGACCGATTGATTTCAAATTTTACGCATAATATTTTTATGGGTATCGACACCAAATGGGAGGGTGCCGTACAAAAAATTTAAATTTTTCTTTATAATGGCCACAACCAAACCTCTTAACTTTAAGTGGCCGGCGGCACCCCTTCGAGTTGAACGATTGATTTCAATTTTTACACATAATTTTTTTATAGGTATTGACACGAAATGAGAGGATGTCGCACAAACAAAAAAAAATTTTTTTTAAGGGTCCAGAAAAAAATTTCTCAACTTTAAGTGGTCGGAGGCACGTCTTAGAATTGACCGATCGATATCAGATTATGCAAATAATATTTTTATGGGTATTCACACGAAATGGGAGGGTGTCGTACAAAAAATAAAAATTTTTGTTTTCAAGGGCCACCCTAATGTGCATTGCATAGTTGGATGTGCACTCAGATACGTTTCTGATACCTGCCTGCAGTTCGTTGTATCTTCTAATGTATGGCCTCTCCGTTTGGCCTATGTAGAATGCGTTGCATGTATTACAATTTATTTGGTATATGAAATTTTGTAGTCGTATTTTTGTACGATGTTTTTCATGGCATAAGAGATGAAATTAGAATATGGGATGGATATATATTTCATGTTATCGAAGCTATCGATGTTGTTGTTGTTGACATTGTTGGGATTGTTGGAGGTGGCACTGTATTATGGTCAGTTTTGTTCTTGTTGTTGATGCGTGCTAAGTGTTTTTTAATTAATTTTTCTATCAGTTCTCCTTTGTACACATTTTTTTTTGCGATATACTTAATAATGTTGACCTCTTCGTTGTAGTCATCTATGTCTAGTGGTGTGGTTCTATTGATGAGAGAGTTATAGGCTGCCATTTTGTGTCGCTGTGGGTGGTGAGATAATGCATGGTTGGTAACGTTGCTTTTGGTGGATTTACGGTATATTTTGTATTCAAAATTGTTGTTGTTCCTTTTTATTGTTAGATCCCAGAAGTTGAGTTTGTTGTCTAATTCTTTTTCATCGGTGAACTGGATATTTTTAACTTGTTTATTTATGTGATTCTTTAAATTATCTATTTGTCAATTAGTGCCAATAAATAAAATAAAGGTGTCGTCTACATATCTACAATAAAAAACTATTTTTGGAGCCCATTTGTTGGTGTTTTCAGGTACTTGTTTTAAAAATAATTTAGAAATTTATCAGCAAGTATACCTGAGAGCGAGGCTCCCATGGCCAATCCTTTTTCTTGAATGAAGTCATTGTTGAAAGTGCAGTCATTTTGTTTCATTATTACTGTGAGGATTTGGTTAAGGTCGTTTATTTGGGTTGTATTTAGTGTATTATGGTCTTTTAAGCTTTTTATGGTTACACATATTGCTTCTGGAATGGGTATGTTGGTGTACATATTGGTGATGTCGAATGAGATCATTTTATAATTGGGTTGTTTGTTTATGGTAGTCATTTTATCAATGAATTCAGCGGTGCTTTTAATGCTATTGTTGTTGGTGAATGTGATGTTTGTTTTATTAATTTTGCTATGAATTTTGATACTTTATAAGCGGGTGCTGTTTTATAGTTTATGAGTGGTCTTATTGGTTTGTTAGGTTTGTGTATTTTGGGTAGTCCTGTTAATGATGGGGCTATGAGGTAAATTTGTTTTAACTTTCTGTTTTGTGTTTTGTTTATGAGGTGCGTGCCACTTCTCCTTATCCACATATTATATATAAACAAATCCACAAATTTAAAATGGAAGACATCAAGATGCTTTCTGCAAGATGTTCGATACAGGACTTTTTAAGCAGAAACTCTCCTTGAGACTTTGAAAGCCAATTTATGTGTGCAATATAATTTAACAAATTCTTGTGGAAGATTTCATGACCTATTAAAACACAATAGTAATTCTCCCTATAAAAAATTTACGTAAATAAGGAATATTCCAAAGAATGAAATAAAACTATATATAATTTTTTTTTATTTATTATATTTGCACTTACTTTTAAATAAAAAAATATTTTACAATTTAATTTTTTGTACAAGGATAGTTTAAGGCGTTATATTACTATATTATGCCAATCAATTATCGTGGACATAGTTTTTCTGATTTCAGGGTCAAATCTATTAGAGCGCGTAGCACCATATTACAGACGCAGACTGCACAGTGAGAAACAAAGAAATTAATTTAGTTGATCTGGGACTAAACATAAAATCGACGCTGCTGATACAAGGTAGGGGGATCTTGCACCTAAGCAATTCTAACTTGACAGTTAACTTTTTGGAACCCACGTTTGCCAAGTCTTACCTTCCGTTGCAGCAATTAATTTTTCAATGTTGCAGCAGTTAATTTTTTATACAGAAGTTCATCGTACATGTTGTGGTAGAAATCAGTGATTATTTGATTTACTGTGATTTATTATGATAAACAATTTGTGATCAATTATTATTTTCACCAGTTTAAGATAATTTCAAATTTTACAGGCAGGCGATGTCGAGGTTAAAAATGTAAGTTTTACCATCGGAAAGGCCCTGGAACCTCGTTTACTTCAGCCCTGGAACCTTAGCTTACATAGATGTTCAATATTAAACATGAATCCTCACAGCTTCAAGCTTCATCGTGCCCGCTGACCTGATAGATATATCTGTTGCTTTTGAAAGAGTGACTTTGCGTGCACAATCTATAAGGGTACGATTTACGACTTCCGCGGGCCACCAGACTGTTACGAAGCAGTACGATCTACGAAGGAGTTGTACAATCTCCATAATTTAGATTCGCTCTATTTTCCCAAAAAGAAAAAAATGCACTGATTTACAAATCAAGCTCAATGTGTTACTTCTCGTTTACATTAATGTCAAGAACTTTTGAAGTTATTTGTACACTTTTCAAACACAATTTCTTACATTCAAATCGTAATCATCCTTTACATGTTTTTTTTTCAGTTTGTTACAAAATACAAATCTTTATTAAACTAAATTATTATTACAAATCTTTATTAAAGTAATGATTTATATTTTACAGACTTTTAACAAAGATTTTGTTCATAACAGTATGAAAGAATTTCATCTAACAACATAAAAAAAAAATATTATATTTTTGTTTATTTCACAAATTCCTTTTTCAGTTCATTTTTAAATAATAAAAATTCCAATGAAGCTTTCAGTAGAAAAATAAGAAAAATACAGATGGGGCTAATTTTTATTTTTTGTTTCTTCAAAACTAAACCAGATGGGGCTAATGGTTAGTTACACATTTAGTCACCAGACTGCTCTAGTCCCGAAATCGAAGTTGTCAAAACCGATAGAGTCCTCTTAAACGATAAAATCATAATTGTATTTGTAGCAAATAATTGTTAAAATTCTGTGATAGCATATGTTTCAAAGAGATGTGATAAACTGTTAAATAATAAAAGCTTTATTCTGTTTATATCAAATGATTGTTATAATTCTGTGATAGCAATTGCTTCACCGTGAAGTGACCCATTGAATACGTCTGGATGGTAAATTCGTTCTGGATTTTAATTTACATTAAATAATTTACCGGATGCTACAATTACATCCTGTGTGCTGAATATTGTGGGTACATTTCCGTTGTAACTATTTTTGTGTTATGCATCATCATCATCCTGAATGCTGAGTAGTATGACGTATTTCCGGTGACATCAACAATCTCCGTTATCATCAACGAGTTCTTATTAATATCTACAATCTCCGTTATTATCAACAAGTTCCTATTATAACAATTTTTCCAACATTGTCGTCTTCCTGAATGCTGAATAATTGGATATCTGTTGATAATCCCGGAATATCAACTTGTATCGTTATCATCAACGATCTTTTATTGTAACAATTTTTCAAACTGGCCGTCATCCTGAGTTCTGAATTCCCCGAGCTATGAACTGAAAGAGGATGAATAAGTAATTGAGCTTTTGGGGCGGGGTCTGGACTAGCTATGGGGTGAGTCATTTTTTTTATATGTAAACGAATATGTATGTGAGTATGAATGTGGGGTGAATGAACATATAATTAACGTCTCGATTTTTGTTTTTTCTGAGTATACCAAGTGATCATTTCAATAGTAAAATCTCTTAACCTTCGCGTGAACAGTATCTACCCGGGTAGATATCACGGTTTTTGTAATTCAATAACTTTATGAGTTTTTAACCAATCATCATGCCTGTTCAGCTATGTGACTAATTTTTAAATTGATTTCGCAAAATTTGAGAAAAAAATATTTTGGACTTCCTTTTAACACTTTTTTTTGGATTTTATGGTTTTTTTTACGCAAGAAAACAATATCTACCCGGGTAGATATTTTTACCTTGGGTTTTATATGAATATTTTTACTGGGCAATGTTAAAAACAAGTAACTTTATTTTTAAATATATGCTTTTATTGTATGCTTACACAAAAGCAAAATGATATTATGATATTAATACACGTTTGATATTATTACACGTTTGTTGATATTATGTAAGTTGATATTACGTAAGAAAACAAATATCTACCCGGGTAGATATTTTTTTCCTTTTTTCTTATATGAAAATTTTTACTGGTCAATGTGAAAAACAAGTAACTTTATTTTTAAATATATGCTTTTATTGTATGCTTACACAAAAGTAAAATAAATACACAGTTACGTTTGTAGATATTATGATTTATGGAATATCTACCGGGGTAGATACTGTTCATATCAGTAGCTAAAAATTTCCGTTCACGCGAAGGTTAATTAAGTTACAATAATTCATGCACTCTATATTGGCTGAAGAGCTATAAATGCAACTATTTTGTATTTAGAACAAATATAAATAGATATACTAAACTAAAAATGCAATAAAAAGTTAAACCATTCAACATTTCTAAGGAAGTTAAAATAGAAAAATTTTGAAAATAAAGTTAAAAGTGTGACATTCATTATTCAATCATTATTGTAGTAGTTTTGTACATTTTTTTTCAACCATTTTTATTATTATTTCTGTATAATTGTGGTTTATTTTATAAATATCAAAAAAAAAATTTTTTCTAGTGATATTAAATTTGTGATAATTTTGTAGTATTAAACAACTGTTAACTATGAGTTTTTTTCAATTGAGAAAAAAAAGTCTATTTTTTAAACAAAAAAAAGTGCTAACCCAATTTAAAAATTATATTTATATTATAAGAAATTGATTCTTGTTTATATAAAAATATAATTTTTATTAACAAAAACTGTGCTTGGTTGTACTTAAAAATGCTATAGATTTAGATTGAGTAATTACGTGAAAAAAGTGTGGTTGTTTCGAAGCAATTTTTTTTTGAAATTGCAATCTATTTATTTTTGCAACAGGTTCATATTTCCTTACATGCTCATAACGACCAAATTTAATTTCAATTTTACTATTTTAGTATTGCTTGCAATATTGTTGTCTTAATTCCTTTGAACTCGGTTAAAAAGTAAAATTCTAACACGGATAATTTTTATTTCAATTTTTTTATTTGTTCCCTTTTTTATTACTAACTGATAAATTAGTGACGAGATTAAAATGCTATATTTCGTTAAATAAAATAGTATAATCTCAATATATAAGATTGTACTTATTTTAATCTTTCAACAGTTTTATTTGTAATTCAATGAATTATTTGTGATATTACAATACTCCGATGGAAATTATCCCATCATGACTAATAAGACTGAATCTAACAAAATATGGTGTGCAATTTAGGAAATTTTTTTGCTATCCACAAAATTGTCGATCGATCTAGTTTCGAACCGATAAGAATAAACAAATGTTTATGAAAGTTTTTTGTTTTCTTATACTTCGCTAGAGTAGTAGGCCAATTTTGGTTTGGTTATAGCGAAAAATTTTTTTGGTAGTGTATCTAGTCGGCTAGCTCTGATGAGAATGATATACTTTTTTAAAGTGTAATAAAAAGTTCTTATATATAAAAGTTCTTAGAAAGAAATTATCTGCATTGTTAATTATGTATAGGAAAAATAAAACAAATTCTACCTGTTTATATATATCGACGGCTACAGTTCATTTACGTATAACTACATTTTATAAAAATTGAAAAAAAGCTCACAAAACGATTTACTAGGCTTCTAAACAAACTTTAAAAGAAAAATTACTATCAATAAATTAAAAAAAAATAGTTTTTTGAGTTATTGATAAAAATTTTTTATTTTCAAGCTTGTTTAGAATCACAATAAATCATTTTCTGAGCTTCTGTTCAATTTTTATAAAATGTAGTTACACGTAAATGAACTGTAGCCGTCGATATGGATTGGTAATTTGAAATTGTTGTTTATATTACTTAATTGAGTATGTACATGGGTGTGCGTGTGTGTGTGCATGGATGTAGGTATGGCTGGTTGTGTGCATGTGTGTGTGCATGTGTTTTTTTTTTCGTAGGAAGATGAAACGTTTCAAAAATCCACCTGGAACCCGACTTTCCAGGCGACCGCGGGTTCTAACCGGGTAAAAACATCCCCCTTGCTCTTGTAGTCCTGTTGTATCCCTGCGGTACCACCAATTAAGGCATTCCTTCGCAGGGCAGGGGTTGAGTGTAGTACTCTCTCGATTATTATGTGTTGTCGTGGTTTCGCTGTGTAGTGTGGAGCATGGCTGCTCTTCGTTCGTCTTGTCTCTTTCGTTTCATCATACTTGTGATGATCTCATTCGCTATGTCCCAGTTGTCTTTTGAGCTCAGCATAAATTGCATGAGGCTATGCGGAGTGATGGACTCTCCCATATGCTGCTCAATAAGTCTTCTCGAATGTGCAAAACTTCCGCATTCGATTAGCACGTGCTCAGCGTTCTCGGCCTTACCCTCACAGTAGAGACAGTATGGATCCGTTACGTGCTTATACTTGTATAAGTACTCACGGAAACATCCATGGCCTGAGATCATTTGCGTCAAATGATGGTTGACATCACCGTGTTTTCTTGATGTCCATGTTTTTATGTCTGGGATCATCACAAAGGTCCATCGTCCGTTGGTGGAAGCTTCCCATTTCGCTTGCCATTCTATATGACTGTCCATGTTGAAGTCTTCACGTGTTTGTCGGTCCCTATCATTTCGTGTTGCTATACGCAGAGCCGATACCTCTTTTGTTGCAATATCAATCGGCATCCTACTCGCAATAACATTTACAGCCTCGTCAGACACCGTGCGAAAAGCACAGCAAATGCGCAACGATGTCAGTCTGTAGGCCGTTTTGATAGGTCTAACATAAGATGGCGTTTCCACCACTGAGGCCCATATGGGTGCCGCATACATCAATATTGATGTGGTAACGCTACCGAGAAGCTGTCTGATCGGTTGTCTAAGGCCGCCAATGTTTGGCATTAGCCTTGCAAGAGCAGCCCCCACTCGTTTGGCTTTGTCACCAGCGTACATCAAGTGGTCTCTAAAGTTGAGTCTGTGGTCTAGATACTTCAGGTGCTGGCCAGATTTTATGATCTGTCCACCAACCTGGATATCGATACTTTCCACCACTTTTCTGCTACTCATTAGTACGGCTTCCGTTTTGTGATCGGCCAACTCTAGTCCTTTGCTGTTCAGCCATGCTCTAACGCTGGTTATGGTCTGGTTACAGTTGCACATAATGTCCGTAAGGTTTTTGGCTACGACAACTATGGCAATGTCATCTGCATAGCCGATAATCGTTGTTTGTGCCGGCACAC
This sequence comes from Diogma glabrata, assembly GCA_963693315.1. NCBI lineage: Eukaryota > Metazoa > Arthropoda > Insecta > Diptera > Cylindrotomidae > Diogma > Diogma glabrata. The sequence continues at coordinate 23,119,530 of OY856186.1, read as the reverse complement.
GTACTCTGAGAACACCATCGTACATGATGTTCCACAGCAGGGGGCCAAGGACCGATCCTTGGGGTACTCCTCCTGTTATATTGTACTTCTTGGGTCCGGTTTCGGTATCATAGACCAGAGTTCTTCCCGTGAAGTAGCTGGCTATTACACGTAGCAGGTAGTCAGGTACATGCAGTTCGTCTAGGGCTCTCATGATTTGGTTCCAGTTGGCAGAGTTAAAGGCGTTTTTAACATCCAGAGTGACAACAGCACAATACTGTTTATCACCTTCTAGCCATCTTTTACCACTCAAAGCTTTATGCGCTATCTCACATACTGCAGATATTGCATCAACGGTAGAGCGCTTCTTTCTGAAACCAAACTGCCGGTCAGAAAGGCCCCACTCGCCTTCAGTAAGTTGCTCAAGTCGAGTACCAATAATTCTCTCAAAGATCTTTCCAGTTGTGTCCAGCATGCACAGTGGGCGGTAGGACGAGGATTCTTCTGGTGGCTTGTCACCTTTCGGTATAAGCACAAGGCGTTGGCGCTTCCATTCCTCAGGAAATATCCCTTCTTTTAGGCACGCAGTGTAGATATTTTCGAATACATTCGGCTTCTTCTTTATCGCTGTTTTTAAGACGATATTTGGGATGCCGTCTAGACCGGGCGTGCTATTAACGGATAATCTGAGCAACGCGTTTAGGACCTCTTCGGTGGTGACTGCCGAAATTGAATTTTCGTCAATTTGCAGCTCACGAGGTAGGGAGAAGTGTCAACGTGGTGTGGAAAAAGGCCGGACACAATTTCAGCCATTATATCTGGGCACACTGGTGCAGCTGATTGAACACCCTTGAGTTTAGTAAGCACAATTTTGTACGCACTTCCGCATGGGTTATTCTGAACTTATCTATAAGACACTGGAATGATTTGCTCTTACTATTAGCAATTGCTTTCCGCAATTATTTCCGCTTTTCGCGAAAATCATTTTGGAACTGCTCATAGTGCTCATGATTTCTCCTTCGTGTACATTCCCTCCGGAGTTTGAGGCACTCTTTTCTCAGACGGGCAATGTTTTCGGTCCACCAGAAGACTGGGGACCATCCATTACCGTTGCTTTTACGCGGCATAGATGCATCACAGGTGCTTTTAAGATATCTCGCAATAGATTCTGCTCCTATCTTGGCACCACTCTCCGGTATTGGCATGCATTCAACCATGTAGTCCAACATCTCCGTGTCCAACTCTTTGATTTTCCACCCATTTTGCTGCGCCTTCCACTTGACTTGGCGCCTTTCAAACCGCTGTGGGGGTTGGGTTTCAAATATAATAGCACGATGATCACTATGCGTATACAAATCAGACACCCTCCATTGTGCTCCTCTCGAGAGTATCCCACTTGCAAAAGTGATATCGATAATTGAACTTGCTTCTCCTTTAATATATGTCTCTGTGGTACCATGGTTGAGCAGTACCAGATCAAGTCTGGCAAATGCCTCAAGTAATGCCCTACCTCTAGGGTTAGTACGTTTACTTCCCCATTCAACGGCCCAAGCGTTAAAATCACCCGCAATTACGATGGGTGATTTACCTCTGACGTCTGTTACTAGTCGGTCAAGTGTCTCTTTGAATTCGTCCAGTGGGGTGCTAGGAGGAATGTAGCAGCTGTAGAAGTGGACACCTTTGATTTTGGCATAGACAAAACTCTCATGCTGACGACTAGATCTGCGTTCAAAAGGGAGAGCATTGCAGGTCCAGATAGCAGCTTTGCTCGTCCTGTCTTCAACCCAGTTCGAATCGCCAACAGGGGTTCGATATTGTTCGCAAATCAATGCCACGTCCACTTGCTGATCTCTAACGGTTTGTGTCAGTAGGTCCTGTGCCGCCTCGTAGTGGTTAAGATTTATCTGGACACACTTAACAATGACGGGCAGAAGTCGGCTTTAGCGCTCTTTTGTAGGCTGGACATCTACTGCCTCCTGTAGAATGCCCATTAGTCCCTGTGGTTCCCGGCAGGCAAAGAGCGCATTTTGGGGGCTCTTTGCATCCTTTTGATTTATGTGGTGTTCCTCCGCATCTAAAACATATCCCCGTTCGATCCACATCACTTTTACATTGCCTTGCTACATGACCGTAATCAAGGCATCTGAAACAGCATGTTGGAGTGATTCGCTCGCGCAATCTGCATCTTACCCATCCTATTCGGATGTGTCCAGACGCAACGAGCGCATGCGCTGGATTGCATTTGTTTGGACAGACCCAATTGTAGGATATTGTGCCTGGATTGCAATGCAAATATCTTCTCTCGTTGTTATCTCGTCTAAGTCGCGACACTCTATAAGAGTTTCTTGGCACACCGACCTAACACTCGCTGAGTCTCTGAGTGCTAGCTCTGCGTGCTCTTTAAGCTTTTGATTGTGTTCGCCTTTTTTAAGTTCAAGAAGCAGCTCGCCTTAAGCTGTCTTCCTAATCTTGGTGACACAATCCCCGAGCTCTTTTAGTTCCGGGTTCTCTTTCATCTCTCTAAGCATTTCAGCATAACTTTTTTCACCGGACCTAGATATTATTAAAGCATCCGACCGTGGTACTCTTTTCGTAGGTTTGCGTGGTTCTTTTCGCGTAGGCTCAACAGGACGCGTTTTTTTTTCTCCTCTTTTTCCGTTTTCTCACGTTTTGCCACTCCGTTTCGAATGCTACCACAGGGAGCACGTTTTGATTCGAGGGCTCGACCTGCTGTTCACTTGACCTGATCACGCTTTGCTCGAATCTTGATCTTGGTTCTTTCAAGATCCTTTTTCCTGTTTTAGATTTTTTCGGTGAGGGCAGCTGTCCTTTCATGTCCTCACCATTTCCACTTCGTCGTCTTTTTGATTTTTCATCGACGCTTGGTTTTAAGGTCGGTGAAGTTTGACACACTTTGTTCACTTGTGACCTGACGCTTTGGACAACAGTGAGGTCATTCACAGCCGATTTGTGCAACTGTTCGATTTCGTTCACAAGGTTCCTAAACGTTAGATTTATGGTCCGTGTGCTCGACATCATTTTTTGCAGCTGCTCAATTTTACAGCTGACTACCAATAAGGTTTCTATGTCATTGCTATAGACACCCTGTGTACCTCCTACTGGTATCACCTGGTTTGTCGCTGGTTGTTTTGGTGTAACTGCCTTCATCGTGACGTTTAATGGTGATCCATTGACGTTTATTGTTTTCGCGTTATCTAGATCCGGGCGCTCGGTAGCATTTTGCGGTGCATTTCTCGCAGCAGATGGTACAGGAGGCACTTTTGGCACCATTTTATTGTTATTGGCTTGCAATCCAGCGGAAGTGCATGGACTGTCGCTCAAACTATTGCTTCGTTTTAATGGTGACCTAGCCATCTTACTGCTCCTGGCAAACCCCTGCTCTGGCTTCTTCTTGTCACTTGTAGTACTAGCTGATACAGCGGCCAAGTTTGCCACCATTGTATTATTGCAGTCACTGGATATCGACGACTGGGAGCCTGCTTGCTCACTCACTGCAGTCGCCGGCACTGGGGTACCTAATCCTTGCACCGTAAGTCTTGATCCTAAATGACCCTCCATGTTGTTTTATTTTCGGAGTTTTTCTTCTCTAAGCATTTTATACCTACTGCCAGGTGAAAATAACCAGCCGCTTCTAACATGAAGACAGACGCTGATCAGTGAGCCACCCACTGTGGGACAGACGATCGTGGATTTATGTTGCGCTCTTGGTCGGGGACTGCTTATTCGCGTATTCGCAGCTCACCTACATACATCATGTCAGTATGTAGGCCGTTCACTATTCGCCACCTGTGACCCCTACAGTAGCCTGAAGCTCAGCCCTGTGTGTGTGTGCATGTGTGTATGTGTGTGTGTGTGGGTGAGCGGATGAAGTGCGAGAGCGTGTGAATGTGTTAAAATTATGGGGTTGGACGTGGTGATCGCGGTTTGTTCATATACGGAGGTCGCCAGAGTCTGCTTGTTTCACTTCGCTTTTCCTTGATCCGTTTACCTCTCGAAATACGCGTACTATATTGAATATTTGTCCTGGAGCAGCAGGTTTTTCCTCTTCGATCCCAAAGACTGTTGCTTGTTTTGGGGCTTAAAAATCTTGCTAGGTGCGCGGCCTGCTATGCCACTTCATTGGTTTATCAATGAAAAAGCTCACCATTACAAAACCTCAGGATTCAAGATGATGCCCAACGTGGGCTTTTGCTTAGACAATTGTATGAATTTGAATCGATCAATCCGACACTTTCTTTTTGAAAGAAATAACAACAAAATTGTGGCAGTGCATTTAAAATATAGTGTATAATAATTCAAGAGATATAAATCAAAGCAAATGTGTGTTAATTACAATACTGAAAAAATATTACAATACTGCCAAAAAATTCGAATAATGGCACTGATAAGGTAGAGGTTCGCTGTTCTCAATTCTACTTCGACAACTTCATTCATAAATTCATTCTTTCCTTAAATTTTTTATTTTATAAAACGATTCAAACAAAAACATAAATTACAAACAAATAAAAATAAAATAAATAAATTTTGTGCTTGATATGTGGGGGGATGTAGCATTTAATTCCATTTTTTTTTCTAGGGAACTTTATAAATAAGAATTAATAAATGTTAAAAATCCTGTAGCAATGTAGGATCATTTAAAAGTAATGCAAAAGATATCGAATGCGTTCAAACTTAAAAAAAAAATTATTACAGCTTATCACCAAGGATCCTAGGCTAGTTAGTACACTAACTTAAATTTTAGCAAAAATGTATGCATTGCTTTTATACGAAACAACCAAAGTATAATTATTTATAGAGACGCTACGCTTGATTTCAAATGGTAGAAATTATATACCCTGGCTTCTACATGGGCATAAGTTTCCTAAAAAAATTTGACTCTCACTCTCAGTTTTTATTTATGCAGCTGCTGTCATCTAGATTCTAGAGAATTCATGAATGAATGAATTTACTGTCTTCTAGAGAAATTTTTAGAAGGTTTCTAAGCTCTAGACATTTTGTTCATATATATAAGACCTTGAGACGGTTTGTTATTGCATAACAATATTTTTATTTTTAAACTCAATACTAATCATTTTCACCTGTTCAATTTCTTAGACGGTCGATTTAAATGGAAAACAAACGAACTGAAATGAGCTATCACCATATTTTTTCAAATTAAGCAGATATAGAATAACGTCCATATTCATCATTGAAACTGTTATGCTGTTAAAACATGATTTGTGATATTGTATTTTTACAAAAATCTGAAATATTATATTAAAAACATTTATAAAAATTTCACTAATAATTTTAATTTCCACAACACTGATCATTTGAAATCTATCAAAACAAAGAAAAAAATAATCAAGAAAATTTTATTAAATTAATAAATATTTAGAATTCAACTTCGCGCTTTTTAATAGTTTTAACTTATTATAAAATAAAAGTTGGAAACATTAAAATGAAATTTAATGAAAGTTTTGCTTTATGTTAATACAATTTTTAGTTCTAGTATACGAGGGTAAAATTGATGTTAAATAAGTATATAAATAGAAGTTTTTTTGTACTGTACTGAACAAATTAGAGAGATCAAGTCTATGAAACTAGATATTATTGCAAATCCGGAGATAAATTTAATTTATTGTGGTTTCATTGCAACTGCTGGATAATTGTATTACGGTAATGAATGTTATTACTCTTGAACAACACACTAAAATAATTAAACATTTCAAATCAGTTTTAAATTATCACAAAGTCTGCATACCAAAATTTGTAAAAAATGTATCTAATCTTTTGAAGATGCGTCTTAGACCTAAAACGACTTTATTTATCCTTTTTCACTCTTTCTTCCCTTTTCTCACGCGGTCACGCATTCTTTCTCTTTAGCCAGTTTTCATTTCTGACTTCATCTCAATCACTAATTTTTTTAGATTAATTTTTTTCTCGTCGCCAAACACTTTTTATTTTATTTTCTCTAGCTCTTGCGTTAACTACTAAACCATAAACCACATTCTTTTTTTAATACCAAAAGTTAATCGAATTAGTTTCAACTTAACATAAACAAATAGAATTAATATTTATTCAACTATTCTTTTATAATAACAATTAAAAGTTCTTATGGAAAAAAGTTTCTTAGTTGATCATCCGTAAATACAAACACACCAAATAAATTATAAATAAAGTAGTACATTTTATTGTTGAAGTGTACAAATTTACTTAAATTTAAAAAAGTTTGTCAAGTCAAAGTGAATATGTTTCTAATTCAACTTAAAGTGCGGAGGAGTCGAGGACGCAAGAAAGACTGAATCAAAGAAAACAGAAAAAAACAAAGAGAAAGAAAGAAAGAAGTGTAAAGTACTGATATTAAAAACTAATAATGACTCTGTTTGTAGGTTACATTCACGCGATATGGCTTATTAGATTGATTATAAACATATTTAAAGTTATTTCTTTTGTTATAATTTATTACATTTGAATTGATTATTAAAACCTGTTCAACCATTAATACAAAAGCATAAGCAAAATATTTATTATTAGATTAATTTCACCATGTGATATAATACAACAAATAGTCAATACAAAACCGGCAATACAATAAATCATGCAATTATAGATTAAAGAAATTTATGACTTTCATCTGCATAACGATTAAAGTTTTTGTTTACTTTTCATAGTTTCTATAAGTTAAGCCGAATTACGTAGCTTCCAGTTTTTTAATAATCTATTCTTTCCGGTAAAATATATTTTATTTATTTTTTTCAAGATAAATGCATATTTTGTTGCAATTAATATATTTGACAAATTTGAATTTAACATGCAAGGTATAACATTTACGTTAATCATTTTATTGTTATGTTTAATTGGTGTACAAAAATTATTAGTAGTCTGCATAAAAAGTTTATGCCCAAAATACATGTGGATAAATTTTAAACGCAATGCTGAAAGAATTTCTACATCCAAAATAGATGTTCGGAATTTTTATAATTTCGACACGCCGCATTTCGAAACATTGACAGTTTCTAATTTGATTTTTTATATTGGTCAAAATTAATCAATCGTTACATCGATTTGACACTCTCTCAAAATTTGCTTCAAATTTTTTACACTGCAAAAAACGCATTTCATAGAAGAAATATTTTTTTGTGGCAAGCGGGCAAGCCTTTGAAGCTAAGAATAGGTTTTTAAAATAATGCGTGCTGAGTATAATACGTTTCCGGCGCAACCATTTTTTTTGTGTTGAATCGTCGTCGTGATATTGAAGGCTGAGCTCCCTTGTCGATAAATGAGAATGAGCCGCTAATTTGGATATCTTAGAGTGGGACTGGAATAACCCATGTGGTGAGTCATTTTAAATATATACTTAGGTGAGAGTGTGTGCACGGGTGAATGTGTGCGTGAGAGTATGGAGTGTGCATAGGTGGTAGGTTATAAAACAAACCAAAATGCTTATAGATTGTTTTTTTTTAATTATTGATTGATTCCTAGTGATTATTATTTTAAATTTAAACAACTTATAATAGGATCAGTGATTCTGATGGGATTATGAACAGTAAAGCATAGCACTACTATTCATCTGGAATAATATAATCTAGAATTTTGTTATTACGTGGAAAACAACAACGAAGTCAAGAAAACAGTGCAAGGATATAATATTTTTTTATTACTTATAATAGTTAAACTGTTGTTCCTTTCACGCATAAATCATTCTACCGAGTGGTGTCGAAGACAGCTATAATAAATATGCTTGTTAATACTATGCACGTTTCGGTCATGAACTTTAATTTTTTGTTCAGTCTTCTTGGTCAATTAATATTTGAACCTTATTTCATCTTTTTTGTTGAAGACTTATAAACCAAAAATGGCAATGGTGACGCATATCGTATCAAAATAATCCAGCGAACCATCACTACCAAATTGCATAGAACCACAAAGTTGTTGAATTTTTTTTTGTTGCTAACCGCATACAACCATTGTGTTCCCGTTTACATTTGAATTGATATTATAGGGAGTCACTTTTCGAAAGCTTTGGCCTGGTTTGTTTTTGGTCGAAGAATGATAGTGGATTGTTTCATGTGCATATATGAGTGTAGTTGTGAGTGGATGAGGTGCGAGGGCGTGTGAACGTATTAGAGTTGCGGGGATGTATAGGTGTTTATGTGCGAGTATATTTGTTGCATGCGCGTATGAGTGTCAGAATTTAATTGGAACCAGATATATACCAGAAATTTTGCATGAATTTTAAAATCACCATAAATTTTACGTTAAAAATTTTAAAAATCAGTAAACATGAAAACCGCCAAAGTAAAGGAAGTTTAATGTAGTGTTAACTATAATATACTCTTGTGATGCTTATTACTAAATTGAACACGTCAATTTTATCATTAATTTTCGATTTGGTTGTGAATCCTTTTGAGGAAGCATCTGGATTAAGGTCTTATCCAAAAATTTTTTGGGATTAGGATCGTATCTGCATGAGCTCCGATCCTCATGGTTTTCACCAAGACGACCATCGCTTAAACATATTCTATCACATTCACGGTCATGACCTTGAAAACCTCGACCAAGTGAGAGTTTCTGGGCGACAATGTTATCTTCAAGGGATGGTTGATAAGTATGTCTTTATGTTGGACGCGCTGTACCCAAACAAAACTAATGTTAAAACTGTTAATACTACAATAACTGTTGAGTGCAAACATGAAGAAGAGGAAGGATTACACTTTGATTTATATTATTCATAAACTGAAACTAAAATAGTTTACATAATGGTGATATATCTCATGTCGTACGTATCACGTAGAGCGAACATGCGTAGGGGACTTGGATATAGGTATGTGTTTGTGATTGTGTGAGTGTATGAAGTGTGAGAATGTGTGATGGTGTATTGAATTATGGGGTTGGACGTGGTGATCGTGGTTCTTTCGCATACGGGGGTCGCCAGAGTTTGTTTAGTTCACTTGTATTTCTCTCTTACATCCATTGTTATCTCATGTTACGAAGACATTTCAGTTATTTGTGCTGGAGTAGCGGGTATCCTTCTCTCGATCCCATGGGTTACAACTAGTCAGGGGAAAAAAATTATCTCGCTAGGTACGCGACCTGCTATGCCACTTCGTTGAGTTTCAACGAGGTGGCGCTTCATTACAAAGGCCAAATACATAATTTACATAAATATAAAAAATATATATATATTTATAAAATTCGTCTCCAAGTTGGTTATTAATTAATCATTTATTAAATATAATAATTTACTAAAAATATTTTATTTTACATACAACATATTTTTAAATAAAAACTGAGACACGTTTTGGATATAAATATCCATCTTCAATCAAAATATTTATATTGTTGATAACATTGTTACGTTTTTCCAATATTATTTCGAATTGGTCTTACTCTCAATTCGTTCAAAGTAATTCCCAAAACACGTTCTGTATTCGATGACTTATTACTAAGAAAAAAGCACATTTTATTAATTATTCAACGCCGCTGTTGTTCTACAACAACAGGAAAATAATACAGCAAACAATATTTCTATCTAGAATATTCTTCCAATAGTTTCAGAAACTCCAACGGTTGGTTGTAGAAATTTTCAGTACAATCACAGAGGTTAAAACAAAACACAAGATATATCTACTAAATAACACTCAAAACTTTATTTACAACTAAAATAAAACATCCTGTATTTACACGGTTTTATATTTACGATACAGCGTTTTGTTTACAATTAACTATTCTGTCCAAAAATACCTGCTATACAACCTAGAAAAATCAATCAACCGATTGTTATTCTAAACATTTTTAATCCGGAATGTTTCACTAAACAAAATAAGAAATCATTTTTGTTTGTCCTTTAACTGTAAAATAGGTACCACAACAACGTTACTATGTGTTTCATAATCATTATTATTTTTTAGTAATCGTTTTTTATGAAATTGATTTCGTAATTTGGTTATAGGGTGTTTCATTTATGTTGAATTGAATTGAATTTTATGTTGCATTTTGTTCTGATTTTGTTATAACCGTAACAATATTATAACACATAAACAAAATATCGTGCGTTAAATCGTGAGTTGTTAGCAGCCTACTACATACGTCGCAAAAATTTTGACCAAACTACAAATTATCGTTCATTAGGTTAGTATAAGGCTTGTAATATTAGAATATTTTTCCCAAGTAGCAAAAATTGATATTGCTTTGGGATGTCATTTCTTTATTGCAACTTAATTCACTCTTTTTTTGGCGATGTTGAGTCGATTCAAACAAGTGATACTCTGGGAGTCAATTCTAGTGTTTCTTCTGCAATGTATTTCAAATCAAGTGATTTTCCGTCTAATTCAACCACAACAAACCATAACCATAACGAAGAACTGAACGAAAAAATGTTTTTTTCTTCAAGTTGCTAGACTTTGTTTTTGTCCAAAAAAAAAATTAGATTATAAAATATCAGATAGACTTTTGTTTAAAAAAGATTCCATGTTGAATAATCAAACTGAAAATACTAATTTTAGTTTTTCTGCAAAAAGTTTAAATATTTTGATTGTTTCAAGCAGTAAATAAAATAAGTTTAGTCAAATTAGATAGTGATATATGTAAATTGCAATTATCATGCAAACATATTATTGTTAAAAAGATTAAATATTGTAATAAATAAAGCTAAAAAGAGAAATCACAATGGCGACGTAATATATTTTTAAAACTGTTGGAACGAAATTGTATATTATTGGCTGTATTATAGAAAAGACGTATTTATTTATTAGTAAATGGAATTGTTGGAAAAGATTTCATTCCACAAATAAACGTGAGCCTCCATTTGTGCCGTAATCTAAGTAAAAATAAACAAACGGAGGCATATTAACATCTGGAGGTGTGATGTAAAATTGGGAAGACGGAAATTTTATTGTGATGAAAGCAGGAATATTGTAATTTGTATATGTTTATGATCAGTATTTATCATAAAAGAGTTGGAGTAAAAGGGAAACCTTGGTTAAGTCGATAATAAGTCAAGATAGTTCTTCAACTGTTGATATGTCAAGGATAACTTTCAACAACCGTGCAGTAATCAAAATATAACAATCAAGAAGCTGTAAGTCATTTATTTTTTATATATTTGTATACTATTTAATGAATTTTAAATTTCTTTTTAAAAACTATTAAAATTATATAAGTTTTGATGTCGGAATGATAGAGTGAGGTTAAAGTAATATTAGTAAGAGATTCCCAAATATCAGATTCGTTTAGGATATTTTATTTTCGTAACCGGCAGTACTAATTAATTGTGGAAAGGTCCAAAATAGTAACCACAGATTCCAAGATAGTATTGGCATGGCTTTCCGACGTTCCAAGACAATAGAAGTGCTTTGTCGGAAATCGAACTGCAGAAACTCTGGAAAAGGTACCACGAAATTGTTGGAATTATGTAAAATCCAGTGATAATCCCGCTGATCTAGCTTCCAGAGGAATTAAGTCAACTACGCTAGTTCAGTCATCATTATGGTGGAACGATCCTGTTTGGTTGAACCAACAATAATCTAGTTGGCCGTCAAAAAAAATAATTGAAACAACGAACTCAGAACGTCGAAGAGAAGCCCTAAGTTCGTTGATTGGAAAAGTCATTTCGTTTTCATTTTTTTCAAAGTCAAGTCTTTTCTTTTTTTAAAAGTCATCTTTTTTTGACACACTTGACATTATTTTTTTGACAAATTTATAATGACATAATTCTCTACAATAATAATAAAATTTCATTTCAAACAAACAATTTTATTTTTTTCCAAAAAATTGGGTAAAACATAAATAAAAATCTGTCTTTTGACACTTGACAACATTTTTTTGACAAACTTATAATGCAATAATCTAGTTTTTGGTCTCACATATCAATCCCGACCATCAAGATTTCTCCAAATTTAATGTTCCCACTCGTAATCACTTAAAATGAACGATTCTTAAGCCAAAAAATATGAAAATTTGCTATTTTTGACACACATAATGATTTTTTTGACACACTTCTGGTACAGTTATCGAGCACAGCGTCCTTTCGGACCTGTTCTTTGAGTATACCTATTTTTAGAAAAAAAAAATTTGAAATCCCTCCAGCGGTTTTCCCTGCAGCCTAGGTAATGACGGCCGGCCGACAGACAGACATACATTTTTTTTTGCTTTTTTAGAATCAGTAGGTCCTAAAACGTCGAGAAATGCCAAAAAAGTGGGAGTAAGAATTTCACTTTGACCTCATGAATGTAATCGTTAGGTCTTTCAGACCGAAGTAAATAAACATTGACTATAGTACAATAGCAATAAACTTTATACTTATTATATTGAAGCTTGTTGTTCTTTTTTTCACAAAAAAGCTTATAGTAAATAGCTTTGTAGTGACGCGAAGCTAACTTTTCCACTTACTTGAGTTTAATTGATCTCAAAAATCCCCAATAAATTTAAGTTCCCTTAATGTAGTCATAAATATATATAGGACTACGAATTGATCCAGTGTCAGCCATTGATTTCACATTGATTTGAAACAATTAATAATGACTATACAACCGTGACTTAGGATGTTATTTAGAATAGAAATGTTCCCCATTCTATGAATTCACACAAAGTATTGTCTAGAAATTTAATGCAAAAAAAATCCCATATAATGTAAAAACAATTCCATAATATGTAATCTAATGACAGTAGAAAAATTCAACGTAAGTAAAATAAATAAGTGATGAAGAAGTTTTAACTTCGAAATTGTCATCGCCTCAACGGCGTAATCGACAACGTGTCCGCCTAAGTATTCGAACCAGGCACTGAGGAGGAAGGTTCGAATTCATCCGAAACTCGAAAAACGAGAAGTTGTGTTTTTTCTGAGAAACTTCCAACCATACCTTTGAATTAAAAATATTCCAATTATACTTCTTTACTTACTTGAGTTTAATTGATCTCAAAAATCCCCAACAAGAGAATTATGATTGCACAAAACAATTGTGTGAAAAGCTTTTATTGTTGCAAAATGAGCGACACTTTAACACAACTACTAAATCAGATGGGATACGAGAATTAATGTTGGAATATTCTGCAAAAATATTTTTGTAGTTCTGGTATTAACCACACTATTTATTTCACTGGCCATCCAAATTGTGCAACGTAAAACTTTTCACTTAGAAGGCTGGATGGGGCAGACATTTAAACAAGATAAACGAGCTCTCAAAACAAATATTCCAACTTCAACAGCCAAAATAAAAATACACAATAAAAAGGTAAATTAGAGAGAAATGATAAATAATAATGGAATTTTCTTTTTTGTTTTCGTATTTTTGAAAAACTCATCAAACTCTATTTTTAATATAAAATCGCAGCACCAAAATGATGATGTAAAATATAAACATTGTGTCTCAAAAAATTGGATGTTCGCCATAACACTCCTCCCTCAGTGTCAACGAAGATGGAACGATATGAAAAAAAAAAAAAGAAAAGGAAAGTGAATTAATATTTAGTTTGATAAGGTTTAAATTTGTATGAAATTCGAATGTGATCTTTACGATCAATAACGAAAGTTTTGCTGCTTTAAAAAGTGCGTTAAAATGAAAACTGTAGGAGAAGGATGTTTCAAAGCATTTTTTTCAACCACGAAGGTGGTTAAAATATTGTTTCAGTTGAGAAATAAAAACGGAATAGTGACTGGTAGAATTTGTATTTTTGCCAAAGAATCTTCCACGAAGACGTATGATAGTACTGTAGACTATCACTGCTGATAAGTATTGAAGGTATTCCTGGAAATTGGTACGTAACCAGGTAATATACGTAAACAGTCCATCCTGTCATAGGAAAAGATATAACTTTTTAATTAATTCAATCAATTGCAGGCATATGTGGAATATATGTCGTAAACTAACTCACAAAACTAAAATTTCTGAACTGCCGATGACTTATTTTGATAGGCTGACAAATTGCAGATATGTACATGTTTGGGATCATAAGCACTATATTTTTATTAATTCAGTAAATTATTTGTGATATAACATCACTCCGATGGAAAATCTCCCACTAAGGTTCATATATTATTCTTGATGGGAGATTTTCCATCGGAGTGATGTTATATCACAAATAATTTACTGAATTAATTGTTGAATATGTGTCAATAGACACAAGTGAAGACTAGTCATCTGCTTCTCGCCGATACGAGTTTGTTATGCAATACTAGTATGTCTAGAATATAACAAAACAGTGATCACAAGAGAAATTAATTGACTAAACCTGAATCTATTGAATATATGTTTATGTAAATTTTTTGTTTTTTATACTTCACTAGAGTTGTAACCTAATTTTTGGTTTATATTTAGCGTTGACATTTTTTGGTAGTTTATCTAGTCGGCTAGCCCTGATGAGAATGATAAACTTTTTTAAAGTTTAAAATTTTCTTATTGGTTTGAAACTAGATCGGTCGAAAATTGTGTGGATTGCAAAAAGTTTCATAATTTGCACCATAATTTTTTAGATTCAGGTCTTATATTTTTATTGTTATCACCCGAACAGAGAAGAATCCAAGTCCAAAAATTTTTTTAAACGCCAAGTGTATAAGCAGGAGCTATCGGGATCACCAATTGATATTCACCACAGCCTTCTATTTTGTGCGTAAAGAGTTTCTTACTTATGCGAACGTATTATTGCTTACAGAAGTATTACAACTTGTAGTGTGAGGACCAGTGTAATCTTTTAAGCCGAAATAACAAACATTTCACTACAAAAAATAGTGACAAATGGTCAAATTAAATTCGAGTCCAACAGCGTAAATTGCTCTCAGCACCGCGAGCTATAGCAACAACTTCACACTCGTTTGGAAACCCCATACGTGATAGTAGCATAATAAACATTAGAATATTTATCTTAAAACTTATGTGCAGTAAAGCGAGTAATAATTTTGAAAGTGAATAATTTTTACATTAAAGTGAATAACTTTATGCATTCAAATATAACAAATTAATATATAAAAACAAAACCATCATATTTATCTAAAATATTAACTAACACTTTCAATCATATCTGAAAATAACTCATGTCAGAAGAAAATCTTGCCGCTGAGCGATACAAAAAAATCAATAATTCAAATTTAATTAGTTTTATAATGATTGCTCTTGTAATTGATGTAAATAAATAAAAGTTAATTTAGTTTCGTTTTGTTATTATTATACAGCAATTGAAGTGAAAATAAAGAAAAAATATTTGAATTTCTTTTTTTATTTGTATTAATATTTATAAGAAATTTGATTTATTTCTCTTTTACACAACAAAAACGATTCAACGATATCAAATTAATCGATAAAAATTTAAATTAATATAATAATTTTTTTTAAATTTAAACGGTCAAGTTCATGGTAAAATGGAGATATGTAGGTGTATCTGATTATTTATGATACAGTTATTAAATTTTTTAAGAACGCTATAGCTACTTATTCTACTCTTGAAAAAAATTTTATGTCACTATATCAATTTTTTGTTATTTAACTTTTGTAGAATACCTCAACACTTGTTTTCCAGGCTAACAACATAATTAAATTATTACAATTTTGTTTAAAATCTTCCGACTCATTAATCAAATCACAATTAACTAATAAAATCCCGTTGTAGAAGCACAAACAAGATAATAGACATAAACTACAATAATGACATGAATTAGTTAATAAATAAGTGAAAATAACTTGTTGAAATGATTGTTGGAGGAAAGAATTTCATCAGATAAGCACGAAATAAACGAAAGTAAACTTTTATAAAATAAATATCATTACAAGCAAAATTTAAAGAAATTATTTCCAGCTGTATTGGAATTTATTTTCATGACTATTATGGTTTTTCATATTTTTTATTATTGTATTCTCTGCAAATAATGAGAACTAAAAGTTAAGAGGATGTGGATTTAAAGAGATTTGATTCTTTCTATTAATTGAATAATATTATACCTAAATGTTGAGATATCCTGGAAACAACACAATTTTTGTACCGATTCAGATGAAACAAATAACTTAAATAATAAATGACATGATATAACGGTACACAAAACAATATTTTATAAACTTAAAGAAATCAAATATTATATAAAACTCATAAGATCTAACAAATAATTATATTCGGATATCTATACATTTTTAATTTAATTTGAAATTTAACACTCCGACGCAAAAAATCATTTTATTTCTATCAATCACAAATTTTATCTGTATTTTGATCAAAATAAAAATACAACCAATCCAACAGTTTAGGTTTTGCAATTATTGCATAATAAAAAAATTCTGGTAACAAACTAAATTTTGCACGTAATTGAATAAAGTTGTTCTAAATTTGTCTATCATATATAATGTTTTTGTTTGTTGAATAATAGTTCATCTTAAAATATTTACTTAAATTACATTTGATGTATTATATATATATTTTTGATTTTCAATTGAAATCTATTCAATCTCAAACAAAATCTGTTTGTAATTTGAACCTAAAGGTTTTTTCAAATTAAATTAGCTTCGATTATATAATTCTTTGAATAATTATAACCTTGATTTGTTGGTTTTTATCACAATTTCCTTTTCGTTTATTCGTATAGTGAAAGAAAATCATACAAATCAAAAGAGCTGAAAAACGACGAACCTGATTGTTTAAGTAATTTTTTAATCGCTTTTCTTTTTTTTTATTTTACTCGAATCGCTTACATTAACCAACAATAATAAAAACACAATTATCTCCAAACAAAGATAGAATTTTCCATACTGTACACTTGCACATATGTTGTTTTTTTTTAAATTAAGAAAAATAAAAGTCACACTTTGTAATAGATGAAGAGATAAAAAAAAAACATTAAAAATTAATTGTCTACTTACAGGAACGGAACTAAAATATTCTACTTTCTTTTGTATAATTGTATATTTAAAGCCATTGAAAACATTGAATAGTTGATGAGAATCGGTTTCAGTTTAATATCTCTACTAACATAGAATCAAGTTTAAATTATTAATTTTAAAATATGTTAATTTTTATTATGTTATCTTTAAATTGATTCGTTTTTGTCAATAAATCAACGATTTTTATTTCCGATACAGGAAATTATTGCGTTTTTGAGTGATTAATAAAAAAGAATTATTGGAATTAATTTATTTATTTTCACTAAACATAAACAACGGACGGAAATGTTGTAGTTGCATCAGATAGTTTTATAATTAAAGCGAAATATTTTATTTTATTCAATTAAACCATTATCTTGTATGGCATGTTGATTGGTATTATAACCATAATTGAAATGACATAAAGTTTAACTAATTTTAAGCGGGTATAAGTAATGCGTTTATGAAAGAAATGGAATTTTAAAATAAATATGAGTTCAATAATTTCGATGTAAAAAATGAAATGCAAATTATAATTGACCATCATAAAACAACGATCTGAAGTTATTAAAGTTAGATGTTTTTAGATTAAATGTCTTAAAAAAAATTGAAAAAAGTGGTTGCCTTTCAGAACTAAAGTGAGGGAATCATAATTACTACCTACACAGCAATGATAGATTTATTTCCTCATAAAAAAACAAAAGTTTATTACACCATTACACCATTGGCTCATTACAACCGCAACATTATACCAAAAAGAAATAAATCTGTTTATTTATGAAGCTATTTTTAAATTTTTCTTTGATGCTGTTGACATGTAAAAATCAGAACTAAGTCAAAAAATATTATCGAAATTAGTAGAAACATATAGCTAAACATATGGCTATTGACATTCTATTATACTTAAACCAATCTGCCACCTCTTCTACAGCTGCAAGTTTAGCCTGAAAAACAATGCAATGAACCGATAGAGGAAAATTAAGGTTTGAAGTTTGTTCCTTACAGAAAACCCATCAGTGGGGTATTAATCCACACCTTAATGTTTATTTAACTCACTTTCCCAGTCTTCTCTGGAAGAAATGGCAGATGTGAAGCTAGCGTCTGCGGATGGTTTAGGAATAAAATTGTCGATCTCGTTCCGTCTCTCTAACTGACTGTGTATTAAGGGATCAATTTTTGGAGTGCCTTTGGCCTAATTTAATTATGGGTGACAATGAATAAGACCTTATCTTTTCAAAGAAGCAACGATGGTGTCCATCACAAATACATCAGATGTTGATAAAGGTCACCAATTATCGACCGTTTAAATCAATTTAGGTTTAGATCGGACTCGTTTAGTTGAGCTTTTAGTTGACGTCAACAATGATATTTCCATCCACCAACGCTACTACATAGTTTCTCCAGTAGTTAAAGTAGCTATGTATTCTAATCTAGACCACATGCTGGCCCTAGGGGTCATAGGAGAAAGTAGTAGGGCTTAGAGTTCACCTATGGCTGTTGTGCGCAAGAAAAATGGTAAAACTAGGTTAAGCTTGGATTCCCGACAAGTAAATGCCGTCATACAAAGAATGCCTATCTTTTGCTTCTTCTGGCAGATTCCCTTAGACTAGGAATCCAAAGAAAAGACCACATGCACTATTCCCGATCGTCCTCTGTGCCAATGCACTGTCATCTAATTTGGTCTGATTACAATTACTTACTGAATATATTTTCAACTTATGAACACAATATAGAACTCTTGTTTGAAATTGCGCGGGAACTAAAATCAATCGAACTGACTATTAATGGGGAAAAGATTCGATTTTGTTTGAAATGAATAGAATTTCTGGGTTATATATTTGGGTTAATCCTGACTTTTCAAGACGAATGTATATCCAGTGTGATGCTAGTAGTACGGGAGTTAGAAGTGAGTTGTTTCAACATTCAGACAATAAGGGTGAAAGACCCATAGCTGACATAGTCAAAAACTTAACGTAGCATAACATAATTATAGCATGTCAGAGTTAGAATTCTTGACAACTGTGTTTAGGGAAAAGAAGCTGCAAGCATACAACGAAGGCTTGTCCTTTATCATAATTTGTAATGAAGCGCTGCTTCGTTGAAATCAACGAAGTGGCACAGCAGGCCGCGTACCTAGTGAGATTGTTATATTAGCCCCAAACTAGCGGCAGTCTGGGGGAACGAGAAAGAAATCCTGCTGCTTCAACACAAATAGTCAATAGTACGCGTATGTCGATTTTTAAACGGCTCAAGAATAAAAACTAGTGAAATAGGTAGACTCTGGCAACCCCCTTATGTGAAAGAACCACGATCACCCCGTTCAACCCCACATTCACTCCCACATTCACACGCTCTCACACCTCATACACTCACACTCCCTCATCCACTCACATCATCATCCGAACTTTTATCAATCTAAGATGCTAAATTTTGTTTTTGTGTAACGGTAGATTTTTTTTTCTTTTGATTTATCATTGCATAAATTGTGATCATATTCAACTGCATTTTCCTCGTCTTCATTATTCATATCTAGATCAAAATCACCTTCAGAGACAGTAGATTTTGTTAAGTGTACAACTCCGTTACCTTTACCAAAAAAAAATATAACTTTATTTCCAGCATTAAATTCTTAAGTTAACGGACATGGTTTCATGGACACTTTGTTTAAAGTACATACTAAAAACGATGGCGGCTATTCAAATGATAGAAAAACTTGTACTTCATCGTCATCACATGAAGAAGTATGCAGAGCTGCCTGTGATGAATGGTAAGTCCTCTTTATCGTCGGTGAAAAACGTTTATTAAACTTCCATATCAATCCCCAAAACATGGTTAGCTATCAAATTATAATTACAATTAACTAGTAATTATATTCTAATTTTAAGTAAGCAAACAATACCACAAAATATTTATTTAATATTTAAATTCACACGAGTCAACGTAGATATCTAGAATACTTTATTCATTTACTATTATTACACTCAACACTCATACACCTCACACGTAGCCGTAATCATTCATACCTCTAATTAAATTGCAATAAAATATGACTCACCTCATGGTTAGTCCAGATCTCGCTCCAAAAGCTCCTCTACTCCTGAATCTTCGTTAGGTCCGTAATTCAAGGAATTCCATAATCGGGAGGACAGCCAGTTTGCCAAATGGTTTAAAATTGCTTGGTGCAATTATGGTAGCAGTGCAAAGCTTGGTGACAATTATGGTAGCAGTAACGGAGACCGTTGACGTCGATGAAAATACATAATATCAATACCAAATGTATCCCAAATGTTCAACACACCGAATGTAATTGTCGTGTGTGATGAATTATTTAATAGGATATACTAATATAAATTAATCCATATTTTTGGTACAAAACTTAAATTATTTTTTTCTTTAAATATACATTGACCTTAAATCGGTACCTTGTTTATCACAGTATTTTCGTTATCACAAAATCTGGCTAATTTAATTATATTTACAAAAAAAAAATTATGGTTTACCTTTTTCACTGGTAAACAGAATATCACAGCTATTAAGAAAATATTCAACTAACTGTTTATCAACACCGTAAAGATTAATTTTCTGTGTCACAAATATGTATAATTAATAATAAAAATAATACCTTCGGGCTATCCTCATTTAAAGTTAGCTTTGTCTCCATAACTTTGGGTTTTATTTCTCCTATAGGTTTTATTTCTCCATATTATTCTCTTTTTTTTTTGTTTCCGTTCACAAAATTCACATCAGAAAAATTTAACGCACCAAACCAAAAAAAATAATAAGCTGTAGACGTCAAAAAAAATCACAAGAACAGCTGTTACTGTTTGGACAAATCGTCGAAAAATAAGCCCTGAAACCACCTGCGGTTTCTATTTATATCACACTAATGATCGTTTACAACCAATAACAAGACGATAAGTTTGTTTCTTGGGTATTATCCTTCGTTAAGTCTTGTACCCACTAAAGAGTTTACACCACTCTTTCATAACCGACCGAAAGAAAATTATGTATGAGACAACTACGAAATGGAAGTAAGAAATTGTATTTTATAAAAGAAAAAGAGAAGCAAAAACAGCTTCAAAAGCTCATGACATTACACGAAACGAGAAGTAACCTATTTCTTGATTTCTTTTTTCTTGTTTGGGAAGTAGAACGATTCCAATTTAAGGATGTTGCACAACTGTTTTAAGATAAATTTTAAGCGGAAATTATTGCGATAGACATTTACGAATAAAAAATGATGTTTTTAAAAAAAGGAAACGACAATAACTACAGAAGTTTTTGCTAATGTGAATCTAATGCGTGTGGGAAAGCAGGGCGAGTCCAAATTACGACGATTGATTGATAGCCTTATAACAATTACGAAGATCAGATGATAGCTTCGTTACAAATTGCAGTCTACAGATCACAATAGCTAATGAGTCAAAAAGAACTGATAGCACGACTGGCGCGTTGGTGTTTGCAGTTACAATGTTTCAAATTTCACATTGAATATCGCAAAAGGAACTCTCAATTTTGTCCCTCATGCACTCCCTCGAGTGTATGGAGAGGACATCATTTCTAAAACTACAGTTTTGAACAGTGCGGACATACGCCAGCAAAGAAGCCGCATTTTCTAGCAGATGATCATTTAACTCTTATTTCTTCGATTGAGAATCGAGTCTCAAATATGAAAAACAACAATGGTAAAAATTTTATAAACCTTTTTGCCAACCTTCTTGATTCTCTTAGTATGCCAGAGTGGACACTAACTAATTATTTCAAAAAAATCCTCTTTAACCTGAAGTGCTAAGGCAAGCACCCAATTTTCTATATTCAGTTCACACTTGAGGAAAGAAACCTTTGGTCTTAAACCAAATTTTTATTGGTTCAAAATACAAGAAAATATATTGCCAACTGTGATACTTATAAATGCAGCAAACCAAGTAATATAGCGTTGAGACCGCCTATGAGCGATCCATCATTCATATTTCGTCCATTCTAGAAACATTATTTAGATTCCCTCAGACCATACCATCGATCAAAATACGGGCTTTCTTCCATTTTTATCGGTTTTTGAAAACTTGAGTATTTAGTCTATACAGGGTAGCCACAAATTTTCAGATAACGGAAATGCTTTCAAATCCACGAGTTCCTTCGTACGTATCAAAATACGAGTATAACTAAAGTTTCACCCAAATCGATGCGTCTAAAAATTTTTTTGCTAAAATATCCCCAAAATTCAGAAAGGGTAGATGATGAAGTTGAAAAAATACATTTTTCCTGCCAAAAATTTAAAATCTTAGTGATGTAAAGGTTGCATCCTTCTTTTTACAAACCTTAAAGCCCGGCTTAGAGACATCTTTAGGGTATGAGATATCCCCACATTTTGTGACTGCAAAAAGGAAACCATTCCCTTTTTCTTAGTCGCAAAAATTTGAAATTTGAACCGTCGTAATAATTAATCACCCTTAACTTTTGTTTTGGACTAACTTCTTTTCTTCACTATCATAAATATTTCATTTATTGGATTTGGTATCAGAAAGATTCACATTACAAGAAATGAAGACACACTAGTTCATGTTTTATACTTTATTTTGCAAAATTGGGATTATTATTACATGGGAAAGAAAATAGCATTATGTGCTATTCTAAATGATAGCTGATACCAAGCTGGATGTGATGATATGATGGGCTGGATATAGTATTTATTTATTGTATTTTCTTTAGTAATTAAACGGATGGTTTAAAATTTTTGATCGAAAAGTCTAGTTAAGAATTCTGAAATGAAAGTATGCTTCACTTAAATTCGTCGTTCAGTAGAAGAGTCTAGAATTCTGAAAAAGACTGATGTTTTCCTTTAATTCTTGGTGTCCGGTTTTTGTGTGCTCTTGAAATGACTCAATGATTCTGAAATGACTCAATATCTTGTCTAGCAATGTTCAGAGGCTATTTAAATGACATAGCATCTTTAAACCTAGCCTGTCAGTTATAGCTCTAGGGAATATTCCTACTAACCAGAATTGAGGCATGTCTTGCAGTAATCCAACTCCAAAAACCAGTGCGCTTCAGCCTAACTGCTGTGCTGGCGGCTATCTGTTTGACAAAGATGTCGAAAGGAGTAAGATGGAAGAAAATGTCTAGTTCTGCGTAAGTTTAGCGCTATGGTATCTTTCCTTACTCTTTCGAGAATGTTAGGTTTCCAGCTTAGTTTGCTGTCTATCGACTGAAGATTAGTTTTTTCTGTGACACTCAAGTTGATTCCGCTGAGAGCTAGGGATTCGTTTCAAGAGAAGAGGATAAATTCCGAATTTCGTAGATTTGGTTCAACCAAAAATCACTAGCAGCCAGGGTATGGTTATGTCAATGGATTTTTGAAAGTCTGCAATAATGACACCACCCGGTCCTGCACACCTGAAGAGGTTAAAGCTTTTAACAGCTACAGCCCGCAAGATTTCACTAGGGTTCATGATCTTTTGACAAAGCTTTTACTAGTTCTGTTTCCATCTGGCATAACCACAGGTGTCGCAGAACAGTTCGTTAAATTTTTATTCTTAGAATTTCTTTAATTTCTATATTGTACTCGTTAACTAGAGAAATTTAAACAAATAATAAAGAGTGACAGTTTCACGGTTCACACTTTTACACAACATTAGTTGCCTCCAGCAAATTTCCAGCACACCTCAAAACATATTTTAGAGCATAGGTACTTTATTATGATTCACATTAACATATAACCTTCACTTAAATCGAAAACAAAAAACAATTAATTAATTACACAAAAAATTGATATTAATTCAATCTTACAATAACAAAGAAAGAGAATCAAAAGAAAAATGCAAGAAATTGAAGCAAAAAGAAAGAAATAATTCGAGAAACAAATTTGTTTTTCATGTTCGGTAATATTTGTTTTTTTTTTTTGCATTTTGAGCTTTTTTGGGGGGCTCCTATATAAAGTATATTAGATTCATAGAAATTTACTCAATTCAACTTCAAGTCGCAACGGATACAGATTAAATAAAATAAAAAGTGAAAAATAAAATAATTTTAAACAGAAAGTTTGTGTGAAGTGATTTTAATAATTAATCATTTTGTTTTAGTTATAACTTATAATAAAAACAATTTTTAGTTAAATAATTATCAAGAAAATTTTTAGAAATGGGGTAAATAGTTATATTTATTAATGTGTAAATTTTTTTTAAATCTTCGTGATGTTGAGATAATTAGTGTATAATTTTTACTTAATGAAAATTTAAATGTGAAGTTATGGTGAATTTGTTTATGCTCAGAAAATTTGAGGTGGAATTTGGAAATACCGTATTTTTTGTGACTAATATTATGGATTGAAGTTGCTTTGAGAAAAAATATGAAACTCAATAAAATTTAAAAATAGTTAATATTGCTCACAAAACACTTTTCACTACTTATGCGATTTTAAAATATTTTCAACGGAAAACTTTCCACTTTTCCTTTCAATATCGTTAAACTTGATTTACTGGAAAGAAATGTAATAAATAGTAAAAACATAAAATAAATTAATTTACACAAAATAAAATAAAATTTATTTTATTCGTTTAATTGTGCAATCAATTGAAAAAAAAAATATTTATAATGAGATTTGTTTATGACTAAACAACATTTAAAAGAAATTGTCGGAGATATATGACAAAATGTTAAAATTTTTAATTTTCTTCTTTAAATTAATTTTATGCAAATTTCTTTTATAACGAGTTTCATTTAATTTTTCTAAATATACCGCCTCAGCTATTCAAATCAATATTTCAATTTTGTTGTTAGGCTTTACAAATAGCTTAAATTCAATTGTGCCTGGTATAAGAAACGATAGTTCATTTTTAATTATTTTTAAAATAAATTGTGTTGTATAGTAGGAATTGTAATATGTGCCACAACAACATGTAAAAACCTTTTAAGATATCGGTGGGTTTTGATTCTGAGGTTTTGTTGCTACGCATTTAACCTACTTCAAACTCATTCACCACATTTATTCAACGATTTAGTTTTATTTCGTATGATTTTAAAAAAAACATAAGTCAACTATTAGCCTCGGTTCACGGATATAGGTTTTGCGTTTGTTCAGTAACTAATTTGTTCTGAAACAGCGATCGTTGCACGCGTTGCTCCATACCACTAGCTCACTTAGAGCAAAAATTAAAAAAGTCAAGTCAAGACAAGTGCGAATAAAATTCGCTCGTCAAGGGTTCCGTGAATGTAAAGAAAACAATATCAAAATAATTTACATAAAGTTGTGTTGTAACGGGTTTATATTGCCAGACCACAGACACATAAAATCTAAATGGTTCATCGTAAATATCAATAGTTAATGTCAATCTCATCTAAATTGATCGATATGATATTAAAAATATTACTTTAGGTTATATGATATCCATAGCTATTTATGGTAGCTAAGGAACGACTCAATTCTGTTAAACAACGACGAAATTTAGGGGTGGAGTGGTGTTAACGCTAAAAATAGGACTTTTTTGACAATAATTCAAAAACTGTGCATCGCAAGATTCTAAAATAATTGTAATGTTTCTTAATTTTGGTGTTCTTTCAAATGACACTCATGCGAGCCAAAAAACCTTTTTTTCACGATTCCCTACTCCTATCCCCTAAACACGTAGAATTAAAACTACTTGAGGCTTCGCTATATTTTTCGCTAAGGGTTTATCAAATTTCCTATCTCTATGAATTTTTTTCAAATTTTTCTGTCAATCAACGAAGAAACGTATAGGGGGAGGGGGGCAACTTTTTGTTGCACTTTTTTGAGAATAATTCAAAAACGGTGCATCGCAAAATTCTAAAAAAACTGTATTGTTTTTTGATTTTGGTGCTCTATCAAATGACATCCCACCCATGCGGGTCAAAAAACAATTTTTCACCCTTCCCCACTCCCATCCCCTAAACACATAGAAATAAAATCACTTGAAGCTTCGCTTTATTTTTCGTGTTTTTTATAGAATTATAGGCTCATCGCTTTACTAAAATTTTCAGTTCTTTCTATAGCAACAATTTTTTTGTGTTAGATTACATAAGTTCGACATTTAGGTCGGTGCTTGAAAAACAACGTATAATTTTAACAATATTTAAAATTAACAAAAGATCAATGTTTGACTTAAACAATAGCATATTAAACAAATATTAACCCTAAAATAATTGCAGGTTATCGAACTTACCATTCAATTAAAACTCAACATTTTCTAAAGTTATACAAGAAATTTATTAAACCAGTAATTATGAATGGATTACAAACGTGGATCTTAACACAAACTAACAAATCACATCAATCTGATTTGAACCTTGAGAATTTACGCCACCTTTTGGGCCCACTTATGGCATACAATACAATACAATATACAATAGATAGTAAAGGACCGTGATAATTTTAAAAATAAAGTTCTTTCTTTTGGATAACTGGTTATATTCACTCTAAAAGAGTTGCAAAATTAAGAATTGCTCTAAGAATCAGTACAAAGGATGACATGACTAAAAATGTACACGCCAGTCCCACTCGATATTGCTATTCGGGTTAAAAAAGCTTTATTTCACCTTACCATTCCTACCCTTTCAAAACGATTAATAAATATTTGATACACGGGGGGACGGTCTGAATCGCTTAGGTCAAAAAAGTTTTTTTTTTACCCTCTTTAACCCGGTCCCCTAAACACTCAGAAATATAATTATTTGAGACTTCGGTATAATTTTCATACAAAATTTACCAAATTGCCTAGCTCTGTGAATTTTTTCAAATTTTTCTGTCAATCAGTGTCGAAACGTAGGGGGGCGGTACGGTTTGAATTTTGCACTTTTTTGTCCATAACTCAAAAACTGTGCACCGCAAAATTCTAAAAAAAATTGCAACGAATTTTAAATTAGGTGCACTTTCAAATGACACCCCACTCGCTTGGGTCAAAAAAGTTTTTTTCTTACCCTCTTTACCCCGGTCCCCTAAACACTCAGAAATATAATTATTTGAGACTTCGGTATAATTTTCGTACAAAATTTACCAAATTTCCTAGCTCTGTGAATTTTTTCAAATTTTTCTGTCAATCAGTGTCGGAACGTAGGGGGGGGGACGGTTTGAATTTTGCACTTTTTTGTCCATAACTCAAAAACTGTGCACCGCAAAATTCTAAAAAAAATTGCAACAAATTTTAAATTAGGTGCTCTTTCAAATGACACCCCATCCGCTTGGGTCAAAAAAGTTTTTTTTTTACCCTCTTTACCCCGGTCCCCTAAACACACAGAAATATAATTATTTGAGACTTTGCTATAATTTTCATACAAAATTTACCGAATTTCCTAGCTCTGTGAATTTTTTCAAATTTTTCTGTCAATCAGTGTCGAAACGTAGGGGGGGAACGGTTTGAATTTTGCACTTTTTTGTCCATAACTCAAAAACTGTGCACCAAAAAATTCTAAAAAAAAATGCAACAAATTTTAAATTAGGTGCTCTTTCAAATGACACCCCATTTGCTTGGGTCAAAAAAAATTTTTTTTTACCCTCTTTACACCGGTCCCCTAAACACACAGAAATATAATTATTTGAGACTTCGGTATAATTTTCATACAAAATTTACCAAATTTCCTAACTCTGTGAATTTTTCCAAATTTTTCTGTCAATCAGTGTCGAAACGATGGGGGGGGGGGAACGGTATGTTTTTAACAATAACTCAAAAACTGTGCATTGCAAAATTCTAAAAAAAATTGCAAGGATTTCTAAATTATGTGCTCTTTCAAATGACACCCCACTTGACCACATTTTAAATAGTGTTTTTACCCCTCCTCATTGAGGAGGGGTAAAAACACTATTTAAAATGTGGTGGCCCTTAATAAATCTAATTATGAGAATATGACACTTTTAGATTTTTTTTATTAAATCTGTACTAATTTTTCTATCATTCCAAATACATTTGAAAATTTTCGATCAGTTAGGTTCGGAGCTAATCGAGTTAAGAAAACACGAAAAAACGTCATTATTCAGAATTATACAAAAAATGGTGAGGTGTAAAATTCCCTACTTGAATCTATAAAAAAATCTATTTTCTCAAATGTCTCACATCGAACCCCTGTAAACCAAACGAAAACCACTTTAGTTTTATTTGTATTCGTCATTTCATGTGGACAGATTAGTTTTATACGCACCTTAAATTTCAAGTCCATAGCATTTATAGTTTACGAGATAATCGATATAATGTGAAAAACTCGTTTTACTCTCACCAATAGTGTTCCGTATAAAAAACGGAACCCTAAAAAAAGCAAAAAAAGCAGACAAATTACCATTCAGCTTCCTAAGGAAGGTGAGCTACCATGCCACTCTCCTCCAAAATTACTTATATTAGCACTTCATGCTGTACAAAAAAAATGTATGCTTAATACATAAACCACAAAAAACTTTTTTAACAACAAAATCGCAAAAACCAACTACCTCTCTCTAACAAACATGTTTGTCTTCAACAAGCCCAGCCCTTCTTCGGACATCCACTACGACCCTTCTCATGACTCCACCACGATCGACCTCAACACCAAACTTACCCTATCTTCCATCAACAGTTTTATTCCAAACTCACCCACACCGATCTCAGAGTCTCCACCATTGATTATCTCCTTAGTCCTTTCTAACACACATCCCACTTCTCCAAAAACGAAGTTTTAACCACACTGAGCTCATCCTGATCCAATCCCTCATTTCTATTCGTCGATTCCTTTCCTCTCACCATGAGATTACTATTCTCCTAGCAGACAAAGAAAACATCAGTGTCATTATGCTGTCCTCGTCTTACCCAGAAAAAATTAACATGTCCCTTGCTGACATTAGCACCTACAGAGTACTTACCAACCAATCCTACCACCTCGACTGTCAAAACCAACAACTACTACGTAGACTTCCTTCACTGTTCCAACCACATTGATTTCCAAACCTCATTCTGTCTCCGTTCCAGTGTTTTCATCTTCACAAAATCTACGGTCTCCCAAAAATACATAAGGAAGCCATCCTCTTCGACCAATCGTCACCAATCGTTCAACCTTTCAAATTTTTTAAACATGATTATCCTGCATGTATGTGATGTCTGCCTGTTCAACGTAAAAAAAACTCTGAGGAATTGACACAGTTTCTTTCTAACAAAATGTTTCCGCCCTATCATGTCCTAGTTTCATTTGATGTCGTTTCCTTGTTTAGCAATGTGCCTGCCCCCTTCCAGAAAATAATCATTTTTTGCACGGTCTACACCTCCTTCTTAACTTTTCGTTCTAGCACGTACAAACAAATCCGCGGTCTTGCCTTGCCACAATCCTCTTTCTCTCACGCTTTTTAACTTGGTCTTGGAAGATGTTGTCAATAATATCATAATATCATTTGTTGCATTCCTATCACTCAGATTGCTGAGACACTAATCTTCCTTAACCCCATCTCTTCAGCAATTTAATTCACT
Organism: Diogma glabrata; assembly: GCA_963693315.1. Lineage (NCBI taxonomy): Eukaryota > Metazoa > Arthropoda > Insecta > Diptera > Cylindrotomidae > Diogma > Diogma glabrata. The sequence goes on along the minus strand of OY856186.1, from coordinate 23,090,276 downwards.
ACTGAAGTAGAAAAAAAAAGATCAAATAAGTTTCTTAGACATTCTCATTCTTCGTAACTCTGACCGGCCGATTTCCATAGACTGGTATCACAAACTTATTTCCTACAATTAAATTTTCTCTCTGCACACTCCTACAACACCAAAGTTAACTTTGGTTATTCCTTTGCCAAACATGTTTTGTCTTACTGTAAAGACAAATACCATCTGAAAAACATTAATAAATATCTGCAACACTCTTACAAACAATAATTTTCCTTCTCATACCATTCAACAAACCCTCCACAAGTACCATAGAGCGTCCCATCCTGTCTACATTACGTTTCCACACACCGATGGGTTTAATTTCATTTTAAAATTTTTTTTTTTAAATAAATTTCCCGAAGTCCACCTAGCAATCTCTTATCCCACCTCTCTAAATGTCCTTCTTTTCTCCCACATCAAACAAAAAAACTCCCCCCTTATAACGTTTCTATGTCATTTACTAACTAGAATGAGATGACTGCTACAATGGGGTCTACGTTGATCAAACACAATATATGTGTTATTATGGTTTTCCATATTATTCACTGTTTGTGTGCTTTTGTCACTTAAAAATTAAAATGCAATATTTAAAACACAATTACTTATAAAAATGTGAGTTCTGTAAATATATCTGTTTTTAGGCATCCAAATGACCCCCACAACGCCATCATTGCCCATTTTAGATTTCTGGCTCACCATTTTGACTTACAACATTCTAAAATCCTATCCTCACAGCCCCATTACTATCATCGAATGCCCTTGAATACATGCTTTATTGTCTTGTTAAAACCTTTCCTGCTCTATAATTAAAACCCTAACCGCCCATCCTTAGTGGACGTCCTCAAATCCAAGCATATACCCATCCCCAATTTTTTCCGTTTACATCAAGTTCAACCGCGGTCCCTGTGTTTTCTGTATTTCAAAACGGCTGTGCAAATAACGCAAATTTGACATTTGTTAGTTTAAAAAAATTATTGTTGGTTTTATGCATAGTTGGATTACATAAAACAAATATACGAAATAAAATGTGGTAAAAGAAATTTAGAATTTCATAAGAAATTAAATCTTATGAATATAAAGTTTGATTAAATAAAAAGATTAAATTGTATTTGATTTAGTAACTTTTGTTATTGCAAGTTTTAAAAAAAGGTGTAAAGTTCTTCGGTGAATACACAAGCTGCACCTACGTGATGTGGTTGAAAATCAGAGGAAAACAATGAGAGAAAAAAATGTTATGCATTCACAGAACGTGGTCTTGCCCGTTACAGGACAGGTCGAAAATAAGAAACCCGCGTAGCTTGCGGGTGGTTCTGGGAAAATACAAGAATGAATGTTGGTGAGTATGATATGGAACCTAAACCCAGAGAGATAAAGTCGCATGTTCAACTGTACTAGCCAGGCAGAACGGAAAAAACTACTATGAAGTGAAAAACAAATAAGGTCAACATACAACAAAATTCAAGAAAAACTTGAAAAAAACTGATTGCTAATATAAGAAAGTTCAAATTCGCTAAAAATCAAATATAACTTTAAGCATTCTGTCGTCAAAGTCTTACACATTCTCCTTTCCACCTACATAACAACAAGTGCACACAAAAAAAATTCCCAGTAACTACTGATACACGTCTTCCAGTTTGTAACTTAAAAACTTTGGCCTTCACAAATTTTGGAGCTAATATTGCAATTAACTGCTTGCCGGCGTCACTAAAATATAATTGTTCAAATAACAAATTTTGTGAGGTTAAAAAATCGTAAATAAAAGTAAAAGTTAAAACTTTTAATCGGAAGTGTTCATTATTTAAATCGAATTATTTTTCGTAACTAATTAAAATTAATCAATTTACAATGTATCGATTGTAATTGCAAAGAGCAAGAGCTATATAGAAAAAAAATTATAAATTAACTTTGATTGTAAAATGTAATAATTTAAAATCAGTAAGCCAACGAATCTGATGAATTTATATATAATTATAATAGCGAAAGTAATTCAATAATTATTATAGTATTACAAATTGAAGCCACAAATTAAATAACAAAAATACGAAATTATTTAACACAACTTAAGACGTAATCAGAATTTGTTAGAAAAAAAAATAAACAAACTCAACGAAGAGATAAATTGAACAAGATATAATTCGATTTTTCTATTTGATTACAATATTTGTGCAATAACAATGCATTTTATTTAAATTATTCTTGTACGCCATACGCTAAATATTTGTGCTAAATGCAAATTGTAGTTTTATTATTATTCAATAAAAGAATGATTATGTATTATTTTGTTGATTGAGGTCGACTCAATAACAAAAATTAATTGGAAAATATTAATCTTAGAATAATACAGTTAGCTAAAAATTAATAGAAACGTGTGTTATGCGAAAAGAATGAGTAATACGAAGATTGTGGTGAATTGCCGTCAAGTAAGGAGGATGTAATTTATTATTGATTGGGAAATAGTTTGTTTTTAGTAAACATTTTTATTTTATTTAATAAAATATTTCGTATTATGTGTCGTAGCACACATCCCACAACAATATGCGATATGGAGTAAAAGAATTTTTAAATTTTTGTGGATTGATACCACCAGACAATATAACTACCAGGAAATCGATTCACTAAACTAATAAATGCAGAAATAGAAGAAAATCTCTATGGAGTTTATAGCTGAATATGTCATGATGTTTTTTCAAAATTGCTACCCCGTCATCTCGTAAATCGTCTAGTGAACAATAACGTAATATATTTATTACGCACTAGTGCGTAATGAAATAATGCCCGATGATTAGTATGTTATTATCAAACAAAAACAAACAGTACCGTTTTTGTTTGATAATACCCTACTAATGGATATTATATCATTACGCACTAGTGCGTAATAAATATATTACGTTTTTGTTTACTAGATGATTTTATTAAAATCAATACAAAATAATAAAACGTCCTACGTTAAGTTACAATTTCAAGTTTGGCAGCATCAAATATTATGATTTATAACGAGCACAGAATGTTTGTTAAATTCTTACGAGTAAATATTATTTTTCTGTGCGAATTTTACGCTACACTTTTTCTACAATAAAACCTGAAATAAAAACAAAATTAACTTATAATAATCATATTAAAATATTAATTAAAATAAAAATTTGTTGTTGGAAATTCCAACAAAAAAATTTTATTTTACAATCATTTCTCACATGTTTGGTGAAATCAAATGAATTCAAATTATTTTTTAACCATAGCGCACAAAACTAATTTAAATTCATGTATTAATTTGTTATGAATACTTTTGCTAACGCTTTTTGTATAAACTGCCACCACGATATTGTTTTTCTTGTTATTTGTTGTTTCATAATACACCACACATTGTAAAAACAGAATTATTACGCACTAGTGTGTAAACGAAGATTTAAATTTACTTATTTCACTTATTTTTTATATATATTATATTTGAATAATTCTATAGTAAACTGTGGTATTTGCTACTTCGGATGAGGTTTCCAAACGGAAGTAAAGCAGTAACGCTTCCACAAGTTTGAACAAGCTCACTAGCACTAGGTAGTAGCAAAAACTACTTTTTGAATCAAATCCACATAAATTTGAACTAAACACATAAAATAAAATTGTGAAAACATTTCTAGTAATCAAAGCAAGCTGATATTATTTTATAGAATGTTTCGTTGTTGCCATGGTTAACATTTTTTATAAATTTTTTCAATTTAAATTTGAGTTAAATCACAGTCTACTTGATTAAATAAATGTAATCGATTGTTTTTTCAGGTAGTCTTAAGGTTTTGATACTTTTTTGTGGTGCTCATGAGTTTGTTAAAAATATTTATTGGTGCGAAATGGTCTGCTATACAGATATAAAATTGAATATTTGTTAGCTTAATAAAATTCAATATACGTATATACCAGTGTACCTTGTCAAATTTCAAGTCACAATTTTTGATGTTGAATATGTAGAAAACTATCATCGTAAAATACTAGTATTTCACAAACGTAGAAAATTATCATTTTCAACAATATTGTCTCTAAAAACAACAAAATTGTTTTCAATAAAAAATTTTCTCTACGTACACTACACTACGCTCACTCTCAAAAATGGCTTATTACTGGAATCTATAAAAGATCACGATCTAAAAGAAGAAAGCATTGCAGGTATGCAGAATAATCGCATCCGTCTATGTCATCAATAATGCTGGCATAGTACAGCTCAATATGTTCCAAGAAATAATTTATTTGTTTTTTAAATCAACATAATTTTATAAATTTATACTACACCGTCTATGTCTGTCGTTTGCAAATTCCTTACTCATCCTGACTAAAATTTTAAGCCGGGAGGCAGCGTTGCATTTTGTTAGTGTTTTGATGCCGATTGAATTTAATTTTTTTAGATAGATTAATTATTTGTGATGTAGTAAATAAGAGTCAGCCCTCAGACTTGCGGGGGTGTGGTTGTGGGGGAGTTTTAAACTGGTAAAAAAAACGAATTCCAAAAGTAATTTGATGTCACTTCAAAATTTGTATGATGCATGATTGATGCATGAACAATTTAAAAAAAGTGATCAGCTGATTGGCGGATGGGTGATTATAGGTCAGCAGCTCGCATATATCTATATCAAAACGCGATATGGGCAAGTCATTTGATGCAATATGAACTTCATACTGATGAATTATAATACTATTAAGAGTATAAAAGCGAGAATCAGCTGCAGGTATATCAGGGGTAAAACCGTCAGCTGGACACACAGTTGGAAAAGGTACTGCATTTTTTTAATACAAGCTTTGCTATATAAGTGTTATGTAAAGCTAGTTATTATTAAATTGCAAAGCAAATGTTGCATTTAAACTAATTCTAATGCAAAACTAGAAATTTTAGTACAAATCTAAGTTCATAATTTATTTTTTAAAGAAAAAGTAGAAGTTTGAAATCAACTTGCTACGCTAGTAGTTTGAAAACAACTTGCTAATGCAAAGAGCATTAAATTAATTTGTTTGTTTTCATCGTAAAAAAATGTAATATGTAATATTCGGTTTGTAAAAGAATGACCCATATATGGAATTTTTTGTCGTCCCGCGCTCGATAAATAAATTTATTTCTTACAGTAAACATCATTTCTCCATGATGAAGTGAAAAAGCGGAAGTTGGTATGCAAAACTGTTGTGAACCGTACTAAATGTTTATGCACCAAGTTTCATCTACTTTGATAATCAGGTGCAGGTGCTACTGAAATTAACAAAAAAACAGGTGCTTGGAGGACCACACCACTTTGTTCACTATCACTTAAAAACCTAATCAGTTCCTTGCCATACATATTTGCATCTTTTTCCAAAGTCTCATCAAAATTCATTCACGAACGAATGTTTTTGCCTACCAACAAACATGAAAAAATGGTGACACAATAAACAGGTGTTCGTGAGGCCCCCCACCGCTTATCTCAATATTGTCCAAAAACTAATCAGTTCTTTGTCATTTAAGTCTCCATCTTTTTTCAAAGTGTCACTAAAATTGATTAATGAATGAAGTCTGTATGCTCCCAACAAACTTTAAAAACCAACTGCAAAAAGTCAGCAGTTGTATGGTAGACCCCCCGTCACTTTGATCAATGTGTCCCAAAAGATGATAATTATCTTTTACTAATTGAAACCTTTTCCATAAGTTTCATCATAATCACTTCATTATTGTAGGCTGTAGTGGGCATAAACACACTGAAAAAACTTTAAAAAATTACAAACCTAAAATTTTTACCGGAAATGAAAACTCCCCCTGTTTGGGGGACCCCCTACCACTTTGTTCACTATCGCTCAAAAACTAATCAGTTTCTTGCCATACATATTTGCATCTTTTTCCAAAGTGTCATCAAAATTCATTGACGAACGAATCTATTATGCTCCAAAGATACATAAAAAACATGGTGGAAAAAAACCCACCTGTTGTATGGTGGACCCCCCAACCCTTTATCCAATGTTCTCCAAAAGCTGACCAAATCTATCTCATATTACTTGAAAGCTTTCCCCCAACGTTTCATGAAAATCGATTGGTAAGTGTAGGCTACAGTAGGGATAAACACCAGGAAAAAAAACTTTTTAACCGGAAGTGTCAAACCGGAAGTTGGTATGCCGAAATATTGGAAACAGTACTAAAACTTTATATACCAAGTTTCCATAAGATCATAAGTCGGGATTAGAAGTTATTGAAGACTTAAACTTAGAGGTGTTCGGGAGACCCCCCCGCCATTTTGTCCAAATTTAAAATTAATTCAGATCTTCCATTTTCAAGTGAACTTGGATCATTTGCCAAAGTTTCATCAAGATCCTATACAGAAAGGTCTTGACTATATTGCATTTTTATGCAGATGTAAACGAGGAGCTGACCTATAATCCCCATCCGCCAATCAGCTGATCATTTTTTTTCAATTGTTATGGTGTGCAAACATGCATCATACAAATTTTGAAGCAGCATCAAATCACTTTTGGAATTCGTTTTTTTACCAGATTAAAACTCCCTTACAACCACCCCCTCCCCCCCCCCCCACTGCTCTAGCAGCTGACCGCCAGATTTATTATCAGCTGGAGTTATTTAATTATAATTTTAGCGATTTTCCGGAAACGAATTTCACATTATTGTCTAAATTTAATTTAGACAATATTGTGAAATTCGTTTATCGTAAAATCGGTACCGTTACCGTTTAATGTTACGCAATACAAACTTCACAATATTGTCCAAATTCACATTTATGTGTTCGGGAATATGGCCCTAAAATTATTAATGTATAATGTATATTTTGCAATGTAGAAAATTGTATACTCTACAACAACTGTATCAAATTCTATAATAGTTTCTGGGGAAATCGATTTTGGGATAAACGAAAAGCCATATCACAAGAATTTCTAGAACTTTGGTAACCTACAAAAGATCAAAAATTAAGTCCTCCGTTTTTGTTATTTTACTATGAATTTTTGTTTTTGCAATATGAATGTCTCAACCTTACCCTAAAACATGACTAATTTTAAAGAAAGAGTTTGATTGTGTTCTAAAGATATTAGTTTCGAAAAATTTGCATCTCAGGTCAAAAATTTTAATTGTGGAACAGTGTAAACAAATTTTTATATGTCTTTTTTAGACGAGACGTTATGTCGTTCAATTACCTTTCCAACATACATAAAAAAGTCGGACAATTGCGAATATAGCTCGCTCGCCGAAGGTACAATGGTATAATATTCTACAAGAATAGTTCTTCTAAAAACACATTTTTAGAAATATATAGAAAAAGCGCACTATCGCAAATTACAAAAAAAAATTGTTTTTGACTTCGAAATTGTTTTGAAAAAATTCTCCTTTCATATAACATCCCAATCAACATGATCAAAAATAATATTTTATCGAAATTTGTTTTATTGTGTTGCGCTGATTTGCGTAACAGAATAAAATTAACAGCTTAGAATTATATACTGTGAAGCATTATAACGCACACAATTATGGTTATAAAAAAACAAAACTACCTATTGTTATGGGTTTAGGGAGGATAAAAACATTTTTACTAGCTATATAAGAGTGATGCAGTTTATATAATAATCAGTGCTCCGATTTTTATTTTATTTTGCCCTTAAAAAGTTTTTGTCTCCCAAAATAAAATGCATATAAATTAAAATCTGCACTCAAAGAGCTAAATTTTATTTTTTTATTTTTCGCCCTCAGATATTTTAATTTTACTTTAGAAATAAATTTTTGTACGTGGTAGATTTTATTTTTTTTACTTTTATTTCGTTCAAAGAAAAGAGGAATAAAATTTGTTTTGTTTTATTCTGGTTACTTTTCGTCCTATTTCGTTGTTTGATAAGAAAAGAAAGATTTTAGAAATTTATATGATTGAATCGAAATTTTAGATAGTGATCTCCATTTTGGTAAATAATATTTTTTAAATAATTTAATAATGAATAATTTTTATTTTATTATAATTTAATTTAAATTATGAAGTAAATAAAAGGATTTACTATTATTTATTTAAAATGATTTATTGAACGAATTTAGTTAAAATAAATATTATTTATATATTAATAAATTAATTAATTTTTTTTCGATTATTATTTTTATTAATTAATTAATTTTAAATACATTTTATTTTTATCTATTCCGACTGATAAGGGCAAGTGTACGTTTTCTTTTTTTTTTTATTAAAACAGTAAAAAACATAAGTCGCGTTCGATTTGACTGAAGTAACTGTATTATCTGAAAAAAACTGTAGCAAATTATTGTTGATTTTTTAGTAAACTAAGCTATTTTATATTCATATCGACATCACTTATTTTCATACAAATTTTAACCAAACTAAACCAAAAGAAAATAAAAACAAAAAAATTATTGAAAACAAAATCTCTGAGAGCATTATATTTATTTTTTTCAAATTAATATCTGCCAACAAAATCTTTTCTCGTAAATTTTTTGTTTGCCTAAAAAGAGCTTTTTCGTAAATTTTTTAATTTTATCCTAAGTGCAAGAGCGAAAAACCCAAAAACAAAAATAAAGCCCGCATGGTTTTATTTTTAAAATAAGTGCGAGCACCCTTAAATAATAAAAATATGATCACTGATAATGATAAAAAAACTTGTGCCTCTAATCGAATAATTTTACAGGTCAGGCGTGTTTTCGTTACCTAGGGCTAATATTCGCGGTACGACTGTAATTCGGGTTTTACTCTTAATGGTAGCCATCCATCTCATTAATTTAATCAATTTTAAAATTTTTTGAAATACTCTTCTTCGAGTGGAAACCACTATGGTCTAGTTTTTTCTAGTTGAAATGAACAATTAATATTTGACTTTCAGAAAGGTCAGAAAGGTTTCAAGTCGATAATCATTGTTTTGTTTAGCATTTATTTATTACCAATTACAATATTATTTTATTCGAGTTAATTTAGTTTATTTTATTTTATTTCACTTTTCAAATGTGAATACTATTTCACAAATTTATATTTTTACCGTTCGTATGAGAGAAATTTTAATTTTTTTTATTTCACTTCTATGGAGTTGATTTTATTATTTTCTTCCATTCCATATGCAGAATAAGAAAGTACTTAGTACTTTTTCGTCATTCTTTTTATTTATTTTAATAATAATACATGCATAATTGGAAAAACCATGCAGAAAAATAATCTAATTTAATTTTAATACGAAGGAAAGCATCAAGTTTGAAGTAAAAATTAAAGTGTGAGTATTTGAAAAAAAAATGTATCCTTTTGCAAAAACAAATAAAGGTTTATTTTTGTTTTTTAGAACCATCATTGTGTGCGTTATTAGTCTTAATAAAATAAACAGTTTTCAATTTTATTCTATTGCGTGATTGCTGCGGAACACAATATTAGTATTTTATTGGGTGTTTAATGATATATTTTATTTTGCGAGAAAAAGTTTACAAATTTGTAAATTTGCGAGAGAGTAAACTTACCTTAAGCACGAACCCAGTACAACGTTTTATCCTTCCAACAGCGTAAATTGTATTAATTTAAATAAAATTATTTTAAAATTCATTATTAAAACAAGTTAAGCAAAAAAAAAAACAATGAATTTTGTTTTATGTTTTTTGTATTATTAATTCCGAACAATTAAATAAATTGTATACAATTTCGATACTTATTTAATTGTTTGGTATTTTAAAAATGAAATGACCTACAAATTACAAAGAAAGACATCAAAGTTCTAACTACTAATATAAATGAGAATTGAGAAACCAAAAAACAATCATGAAAAAATAATTTTTTTCACAATTTAAATTCAATTCAATTTAACATAGTAGTCTTTGCGTTTTTCTATATTCGAAAAAGAAGGATACGCATTTATTTGAATTTATTGTTTTTTGTATAATCAGAGCGAAAATGTTTTTGTTGATTTCTTTATGAAATAAAATAAAATTATTTATAAAACGCAATCAAAAAAATTTATTTCTAAGTTCACTACAATCAAATAAATTGTTTTATAATGTTCCGCAGCATTTACGCAACAGAATAAAATTAAGAGCTGTTTATTTTATTCTATTAAGACTAATAACGCACACCATTACGGTAAAAAACATAAATAAACCTATATAAATGTCGGAAACAATTTATTTGATTGTATTGAACTGTGAAATAAATTTTTTGGAATTTCTTTTATAAATAAAAAATAACATTTTCGCTCTGATTATACAAAATACAATAAATTCAAATTAATGCGCATGTTACTCTCTCAAATACTGCAAAAGGCGAAGGTAGCTATGATTAAATTGAATTAAATTTCCATTGTAAATAAAATTAGTATTTTTTATGATTGCTTTTTGGTTTCTCAATTCTCTTTCATTTTTAAAATATCAAACAATTAAATATGTATCGAAATTGAATAAAATTTATATAATTGTTTACAATTAATTCATTATTTTTTCAAATTCATTATTTTTTTCTTTTTACTTGTTTTATCAACGAATTTAAAAAAAAAATTAATACAAGTTAATACATGTTACGCTGTCGGAAGGATAAAACGTTGTACTGGGTTCGTGTTTAATGAATTTTATTCTCTAGCAAATGTAAACTTTGACTCGAAAAATAAAATATAGCATTAAACACTTACCCAATAAATGACTATTACTTCGAATCAGGAGTAAGAACAATAATTTTTTATTTTTGAAATAACAGAGTAAATTAGTGATATATTAAGTTTGTTACACATAAAAATTCGTTCTTTTCTTTTTTTGGTTTCTTGAAACTTTATTTCGTTCACTCCTGTTTAAATTACATTTAGTATGTAAGTGTGAGCACAATATAACCTACACTTTTATCCATTTAACATGAAATATTTCGCAAGGTCCGTAATAGAATTTTAAAATATTTATTGGTCCGTAGAATGAAATCAGTTGAGAAACACTGTTCTATATCATTGTAAACCTAGTAAGAGAAAACTGCGATACGAAGTGCTTGCAACTTATTATTCAAAAATTTTATCATAATTAAAATACCAATTGACTTCATTGAATAATTTATTTGTCTTCAAAGGTAAAAGTATTAACCAAATCAACATTTTTTTATGAAAATACATTTTCCGTTGTTGCTATTGTTTCCCTAATCTTTTATTTATGGTTGGGACATTTAAACACATGCAGCTTATTTATCATAATCTTAAAATATAAAAATAAATAAACGTATCTTGTGAAATTTCAAGACAAGTCTATTGATGTAGAATATGTAGAAAATTATCTATTTATAATATTAATATACCAACCGCTGGAAAATTAGCATACCAAAAAACATTGGGTGTCTCAGCTCTCTGCATCTCAAAAAGTGTCATTAACTAAGTCGATTAGCTAGAAGAACCTAAATCTTTTTGAACAAGAGTTTTATCAGAAATTAGTCCAGTATATAAAAGTAAATTTTTTTAACATAATCAATATATTTTTATAGTTTTCTACTATACTATGTAATTTGCAAATGATTGATGTAGAATATGTAGAAAATTATTAATGTATATTCCACAATGTAAACAAATGTATAATTCACAAAAACTCTTCTACGCACTCAATTCTAAACAAAATACACATTTTTGATAATCGATTAGTCGTAACCTATGTAGCTAAAAAATTTATAATTTGCCAATTAAAATAAACAATTGTTATAAGTTTCTTCAGTTAATGACTGTGGCAAATTTCTTAGTTCCTAGGAAAATCGTCTTTGGCATAAACTGTAACGCTGTAGCATAAAAATGCCAGAGTTTATTATTTGTCAAACTTTTAAAATATCTTGCCATATCAATAATGCGATAGCACTTCCGTTTTTAAGATTAAACTTTTCACCCATCAATTTCACTAAATAAAAATAAAAAAACTCGTATCCGTATAATTCATACTCATTCAATACAAACCAATAACTTAAGTGCATAATTTATTTTTTATTATCGGTTTAACAACCTTTTTTTTATCGACATTAAATTAACATAATAATAAATTTTGTTTACAAATCTGTAAACTATTCATAAAATAAAAAACACAAACTAAAACCAATAACGTGATCTAAATTCTTCGTTAACAAAACAACTTTGCGAGCAGATATGAATATATAAATAGCCCGCAACAACCACGTGCATTGTCATGTTTTGATTTTAATCATTTTTTCTGATAGAGGTTAAATTGTTAAGTGAAAGTGAAATGATTTAGCTCCATAGTTGTTGTTGTTTTTCAAATTCGTATTCATACTCTTGTCATAGATTTTATTTACATTATATTATTATTTTGATTGTTTTAAGAGAAAATTACAAAAGTTGTCGTAATTTTAAATGATTATTTGTTTAAAATTGTTTTTAAATCTTGCATGAGCATGAATTTACGCCATTAATAACAAATGACTTGTGTATGAGATAGTAATAACAAATGATTTGACACTTTCATTTGTTAGACATAATTTTGTTTATATATTATGTAACTATATAGATTAAGTAAGCAACGATATATACCAATGAACCCCACTCACGGATAGTCTATTGCGCTTGATTGTGGATATTTATATTTGTGTCTCGACACATTAAGTGATTTTAAACTCAAAGAGTTTACGATTTTTTATAGCTCAGTTGTAATAATTTTTCTTTCTTTTCGTTAAAATGTTCTGTAGGTTTCCACAGAGCAATTCCACGTCACCGCAACATCGATGTTCCTGACCCTCTCTGATTTCGATAAAATTTCATGTACAGATAGTCAATAAAAAAACAAAAATACAATTTCTTTCAAAAAATTAAATTTCGCTCTAGGGATGACACAGGGTGGCGTCAAAGTTTTAGGGGTTTGCGAAACATGAGTATCTTTGAATATCGATTGCTAACGATTGACTCAACCGATTTAAGTCATTTATAGCTCATTGAAAAGGTAATTAATAGGACTTGTATAAAAAATTACTTAAAATTTTGTAATAATTTTGTAAAAGTGTGTTAAACTTAAAAAAATTTTTCAAAGATGGCGCTGTGCTGGGGTACTCTAGCTTTTACCACTTTTTTTTCAGAAAAAAATGTTTAATTAGTTCGTAATCTAAAACGAAAGTTTCTCAGGTACATAATTTCTCGTTTTAAAAATAGAATTCTTACAAAATTTTAATTTCCGTTTTTTCAATTTTTTGTTTTTTAAAAAATGCATTTTATTTAACTAAAACCGCCTGAATTCTTGTTTTATAGAAATTTAATTATTTCGAGATTACATGTTAAGTATTTGAGGGTGCGGATACTGTTTACATAATTCACTTTTTCTCCCATTTCTACCTGTCCAAAATTAATTATAAATTAATGCACCTGAAATATGTTAAAACTGATGCTGAGAAGTAAATAGAGAGAAAAATTATGTGAAATAAAATGCATGTTGTATATAATTCATACAATAATTAACTTTTTATTTTTATTCTAAGTTATGTAATAAAAACAAGATACATTTATTAATAATATAAAATAATATTAAAGAAATTAAAAATATAAAATAAATTTACATTGCATATTAACGGCTTATCTGAAAAATCCTAGTTTTAGCTGAATTAGAATATTTATTTGTGAGCAATATTTTTTCATCTTTGAGTATAAGCGCATGAAATGTTTGGGGTACTCTAGCCCAAACAGCGCCATCTTTGAAATTTTTTTTTAAGTTTAACACACTTTTACAAAATTATTACAAAATTTTAAGTAATTTTTTATACAAGTCCTATTAATTACCTTTTCAATGAGCTATAAATGACTTAAATCGGTTTAGTATGCTGTTGCGATGACGTGGAATTACTCCACAGTCAATTCCAAAAATGTTACTATTAAAAAAAAAAATTAAAATAATATTTAAAAACTATGTTAATCTATATTTTCTGAATATGTACTTACACAACAATTGTGGCTACTTTATTACCATTTTGAACTTTAAACCTGAATATTACAATTTGCAACACTTTGACAAAGACCACGACGTTAATTATGTATCTGTCTGATTTACATATTTCTTTTTTTCAACTTTTATACCGGTTTACTGTCATCCATCAAAACAATTATTTAAAAAAATTTGGCAGATTAAAATTTACAAAGCAATCAAAAAAATTGTCGACATAATAAAAAATCTAATTTATGTCGTTACCATTGATCTTGAAAAAAAAAAATTAAAATTATAAACGGTTAATTTATTATAAGTTATGGTTCGATAAGTATTAAAATTTCTTACTTTACGTAACAGAAAATCAAAATCAAAATAATTTCACTTTTGAAAACTTTTTTGGAGAAAAGGTATAAAAGTGAAATAATTTTATACGAATTAAAAGAAATCTTAATGTTTAGAATTTTTCGAAACCCTCCAATACAATTTTTATAACTTCACATTTAGTTCTTAAATGTACTTTTAATATCCAACATGTTTGTATTTCCTATATATCATTAGTCGAATATAAGATTACTTGTTTCTCGTTAATTGAGACCATAAAACCATTTCCTTATGTCACCGTAAATGTTTCAATTTTTATCAAAACATTTTAATTGTGCACTTTTTTGATTAATACATTAAATTTTGTATTACTATAAAAAGTTATCTGCAACAAAGTTACCTAATATTAAAAACCAATAAAAGAAAAGAAAATTGGAAAAAGGTTTACGTAAATATCTAATTAAATAATGTCTGCACAAGGAAAGTTGTTCTTATTTTGATTTCAAAATAAAAATTATGTTTATCGTCTGTAATTCTACATAAATTGTTTTAATTGGATAATTCAATCAATTAAAATGAACACACCTTATGTTGTCATCATAAGATAATACCATTTTTTCGCCTATTACATAACCTACTTATTGAATTAGAAATAATTGTCACAGATTTAATAGTTGCATCAATTAGTTAATTGATTTTTGTAATGTTATCGAAGATAATTGTGGTTATGTTGGATGATGTTGTGGTTGAAAATCTTTTTTGTTTTATAATTTAATGCTATGACACAATATAAATTAAAGTTTTTACTGATATAGCATTGCTGACTATGTATATTTTTTTTTTCTATTTTTTTTATCTATTCTTTTTCTACAGTTATTACAAAACTAACAATATTCAAAAAATAAAATTTCATTTCTAAAAACTAATTTAACCTTTTCAAATAATAATTTTCCCATCAAAAATATATT
This sequence comes from Diogma glabrata, assembly GCA_963693315.1. Taxonomy (NCBI): domain Eukaryota; kingdom Metazoa; phylum Arthropoda; class Insecta; order Diptera; family Cylindrotomidae; genus Diogma; species Diogma glabrata. The sequence continues at coordinate 23,075,120 of OY856186.1, read as the reverse complement.
CATAAAAAAATTAAATAAAAATTGCAAGAAAAGCAATCTGTAAATTTTCACCTTCAGCATGAAATTGTTATTGATCCATAAAGTATCTTCTTCATAAAATCTAATGTCTTGCGAAATAAAATAACAATAAGTTAAATTTAATAGTCGAATTTTGTTATTTGTAATAAAAATTAAGTCGAAAAATAATTATATAATTACGATCATGTTTTTTGTTTCTATTTAATTATAGTTACCGAACGAGTATAGGATTTTTAGTATTTTGTGTTACAATAATATCGGGACAATATGTACAACAAAAACAACAGCAACAAACATATGGAATAGGTGAACAGCAACAGCAACAAATAGAAGATGAAATTCAAGCCGCCGCAGCAAATGTACAATATAGAGCAAGACCGTATAATAGCTTTAATAATAATCAGGATGAAGAAGAAGAAGAAGAAGAGGATGAGGAAGTGGCTCCTCCAGTTTACCAAAGACGTCCACAACAACCAAATCAATTTAAAAAGGTAAATAGATAGTAAGGTTTTCTTACATTCAGCTTTCTTTTAGGTAGATTTCATATAAAAATCTACCTATTGCAATGGGCTTCATCTCGGAATTTCGGAAAAATTTTTGTGCCAAACGACTATATATGATAAGCGGAGACAAAAAAACAAAAAAAAATGAGCTGCAACCGCATCCGGGTTTACTTGAATATCAAAAACCTGAGTTATTTTCTAAATTTGACAAAAAGGTCGGAGGTTCGAGAGTAGATTGCCTGGTCAACTGTTTATTAACTTCCCGATATGAGAAGTTATTGTTTTTGGGGGGTCGATTTTCGAAATCGAAATTTTTATAATATCTTTACGTTTCGAGACCTCCTGAAGCTGTTTTAGCTGGCAGTATGTATGTGTGTATGGGTATGTGCGTGTGTATCATCGTATGTGGACAAACATTTGTCCAACGCTCTCTCAACAAAGGATGATCCGATTTCAACTTCAATGGTCACAATCGATATATCTTGGCTTAACTTACAGCCCAGTCCTTTTCTAATGAAATCAGTTTATTTATTTTTTAGGGGTTTCCAAAAAACTGAATATCATCTCTTGCAAGTATTACTAGAATAAACTAGTAGGGTTGGGTGTGACCATAGCGGCCACGCCAAGAACTTCCCGTTAAGTTAAATAGGTAACATAAAGATATTTTCTTAAAACTTTAATAAATTGAAATTCTCTTTCTAAGACTTGCAATTAATCGTCATTTCATCTTTAGGTTACACTGGAAAGAAGATTTTCATTGCACTATATATTTTAAAAAAACTAGCTGTGGAGTCTACTTAAAGTCTACTTTGTCAACGTTGCTAAAATTTTTTCGATTTTTCTCAAACAATATCACCATTCTTAGGTGTACCGTACTTTGAAAAAATAAAAACGGTACCTTATTGGTGAGACTTCGGTGTCCGTCTACATAATCGATTTTCTCAAAAACTTTAAGTGCTATCAACTTGAAATTTTTTACAGTTATACAATGTATTTGTCCACGCCTACTGACAACAAGAAAATTATGAATATTTTTTTTTATCAATATTTTATGGACATTGATAAGGAGATAGTAAAACAAAAGTTTGTTTTAAGGAATCGAGTTTGGTTTAAAAAAATCAAAAAAAAATCCAAATATTTCAAAAGACAGATATTTCAATGAATTATCGACTGCTTAGTTTTTAAGTCATTTCCAAAAAAGTGTGTTTATTTTTTTGTCCCCCACCTTAACTTCGAATATTACAAAAGCAGCAAGTTGCAAAACTACTATAAACATTACAAAATCGTTATGCTCTAAGTTTCAACAAAATTAAATGTCAAGTCGGAGAAGTCTAAAAAAAAAGTTGTTCAACGAACCACAGACATCCTCCCCGACTCCTTTGCCAAATTTTGAAAATAGCTCATTCAAAATAGCACATTTTCCATATTCATATAAAACCGGATGCGTTTGCGGCTCATTTTAATTCAAAAGTTTCATCAAGTTTTCATGCGTTTGAGTAATGAAAATAACGCCTATTTTTAAAATTTTTTTAAAAAAACTCAAAAAGTAAGATAGCAATTGTTTATACAAATGTCATTATAAATGGCTGACATGATGACAAACAAAATAGGAGGTAAATGATCTTGATAGCATTATTTATTCTAGTAATACTTGTAAGAGATGATACTCAGTTTTTTGGAAACCCCTAAAAAATAAATAAACTGATTTCATCAGAAAAGGACTGGGCTGTAAGTTAAGCCAAGATATATCGATTGTGACCATTGAAGTTGAAAAATTGAAATTGAACCTCGGACCTTTTTGTCAAATTTAGAAAATAACTCAGGTTTTTGATATTCAAGTAAACCCGGATGCGGTTGCAGCTCATTTACATACAAAAGTTTCATCCAGATATCATGCGTTTGCATAAAGAAAATAACACGTAGTTTTTTCACATTTTGTTAAAAATCTCAAAAACTAAGATAGAAATTGTTTATACAAATGTCATTATAAATGTCTGACATGATGACAAACAATATGGAAGCTTCATGACCTTGATAGCATTATTTATTAATCTCATGATATTTGCAAGCAATGATTTTCAGTGTTTTGGAAACCACTAAAAAACGAATGATTTAATTTCGCTAGAAAAGGACTGGGCTCTAAGTTACGACAAGATACATCGATTGCGACCATTTTCGTTAAAATCGACCCATCCGTTGTTGAGAAAGCGTTGGGCAAAAATTCTCCACACAGCGATATACACATACATACACACACACTAAATAGCTTCAGGAGGTCATGAAACGTAAAGATATCAAAAAAATTCCGATTTCGAAAATCGACCCAAAAACAATAACTTCCCATATCGGGAAGTTAAAAAATTTATATATATACTAGCGGGACCCGGCGTGCTTTGCTACGCCTATAAATAAAGTTTGTGTGTATACATTTTGTTGACGTAGCAATAATTTCAAAGAGTAGTAATGAGAAATGGTTTTCTATTTTTTTTTTTTAATATAAATGTAAAAGGATCAGCACTCTAGTTGATCAGTAAAATATAACAAAAATAGTATTATATATAAAACAAAGAATATATAAAAAATACGCGATTATATAAGTTTTCAGGTGTGTAATCTATTTAGAACATTATACGGAAAAAAAATCGATTTACAAATTTTCACAGTGCTCATGCGGTTTAATATACGCTTTCTTTACCGGTAGGTTACTAAAAACGTTGCAAAAAATTTTGATCGGTATATGATTTTATGGTCAGCAAGTGCAGTAAGAATAGCGACAATACATTCGATGAAGGTATAGAAGAAGTGATGCAAAAAAGGAATAAAAGAAGTGATGCAAAAAAAATCAAAATTATTTGGAAGTTTTTGTATATGAATTCATAGGATTTGAATTCATAGGATGAGAAATATTTCTATTTAGTCAACATTTTAAGTCATTTTAAAGTCATTATTATTGAATGTTGCAAATCAATGCGAAACTAATATCTTACACACGGTCAATATATTGGAATAAATGTTCCATTTATGGAAAACATTAATGGAATATTAATTTTTAAGCGAATTTGTGAGTAATTATTGCTCAAAGTAATTATTAAAAGTATTATTCCCGATAATAAGTAATTATTGTCGGGATTGAACTCACGCTCATCAGAGACATCATAGTTCAAAGCCATCTTACAGACTCAGCCACAGTGGATGAAACAACAACGAAACATATTTCAATTTTCATGTTCAGATAATTTCTAAATTGAAACTTCATTATCGCATATTTATTTAAATTGAATTCTTCATCTGTGATTATACAATTGTAAATTGTATTTGTTCCCGACACGAAACACACAAAAACTGTTTTAAAGAAGTTTTTCTGAGAGAAAATAAAAAATGCTTTAAAATTGCAAAACTCATGTGAATTAAAATAATTACTTTAGCTTAATCACTCTAAAAATCTCTAAAAACTATTTATTTTACACCAAATAGTGTAAACCTTTTGTTTATTTAACATTATAACCCGTCGCATATTGTCGGTATCTCATAAGAAAGAAAATTCAAGAAAACTCGTCTTGAGTTGTTGATGGTCATTGCAAAAGCGAGTCGCATTGGAAACTAAACGTTTGAATTCAAATTCCATATCTGTTGCGATCATTGAAATACGTAGCAACAGTACATCTTCCACTTTGAATTTTCCATTCAAAATTGTAGCTTCAACGACATTGTTCATCATCTTTTTCACCTAAAATTTCCAAAAAAATGTGCTATTTCAAAATATTTGACATATTATTTTAATAAAATATTATACATTCATTTTTCTATTTCATAAAATTATATTCAACGAAAAAAAACATTGATCAAAGCAAGCTACGCACATAAACCGATATTTAAAAAAAAACCAATTAAAATAATTATCACCAATCACCAATGAAAAAATAATACACGACAATTGGAAAAAGCAAGCGTTGTGTATTTGGAAAACTTTAACATTAAAACCAATTTTTTAAATACAAATATGGCACCATCTATTGGCTAACCCAAATTTATGAGGCGTATATCACACTATCTATATATTGGTCAATAAAAAAAATTTGACATGAAATTGGAGAGTTGACGTTAACTTTAACTTAGCCGTAACTTAAGACTCTATACAAAATTTTGATTTAAGGTTGGTAAGAAATTAGGTATTCTTTGACGTTTGATTTGATATTAATTTTGGTTTTGTAATCAATTTTATAAATCAATCAATGCTTTAAAAGTAACAAACTGATTTCACAATCAAAATTTAAAATAATAAATTTCGAAATAAACATTTGATACAAAATTTAAAAATAAAAAAATTTATTTTCATATTAATTTCATGCTAATATTTGGCTTTAATTAAAGTCGCTCTTTTTATATCTTTTGCATTTTTTAATAAATAAAATTTTATTTTTATGGACACTTGCAATTAAACATTAGTTTTCTTCAGTTTTTATACTAAACGTCAAAAAATCCTTAAGATAGAATGAAATGAACTTTACGTTAAGTTAACGTTAAGTTTACGTACCGACTATAAATGTTCTAGTGCATTTTCATACATTTGTACTTTACGTTAAGTTAAAGTTACCGACTATAAATCAAGCATAAAGGTTGTAAAATAAACTTTGCTAGTTTTTCATCCAGTTTTGATGACAATTTTTTTACCTCTAATCGTTCTATTTTAATTAGCAATACGTATAAGAGTATTTTTCAATTTGATAATGATTTTTGTAAATTAACATTGAAGACCAATGAAAAATTTAAAAAAATAAAAAAATAAATTTAAATTATTGTTTTCTTTATTTTTACTCTTATTTTTATTCAAACTTTATAAAAACCAATACCCTAATTTTTTACAGATTTCGATACTTTATACACTACTACAATTAATATATAACCTCCACAAAATTGTTAATAATCTTTGGTAACGTATTTGACATAGCATAATATGCTTTTCGTTTATTATCAAATATAAAACAAAACTTTTTTACTAAAACAAATTTGATAGTCTAATAATGGCCTTATACGAAGTTAAGCGCTATACACCTGAGCGAAACTATAAAAAAAAGCGAACTATGTTTTTAAAAAATAATGTATATAACGTAATTATAGAAAAAAACATTACCGAAACAAAATATTTAAAAAAGAAAAGAAAAACGGAAACATTACATTTTTTTGAAAAAGCCTTATTCGCATTAAAACATTACTTTTTTAAAAACATAGTTCGCATATTTCGCATAGTTTAGCTCAGGTGTATAGCACGCCTGAAGTTTACTATCAATTGAATAAATTGATTTACGCTGCCATCTGAAAGTTGGCATATGAACAATCCATATTTAACATTTAATATACAATTAAAAAATATTTAGGCATTTAATCAAGATAATAACTATCCTATCTCTCAAGCTGATCATACACACATTGTACAAAATTTCACTAAGATTGGTTACGTTGTTACGGAGTTCATCGCGGACAAACATCGTGACACGTGATTTTTATATATATAAGATTATTCTTAAGTCACTCAAACATGAAAATTGCCAAAATTTACCATACAAACTTGTATGAAAAATTTAACCTATTTTCGTATTTCTTTTACGGACAGAAGAAAATAAAGTATTTTATATATTATGCTCAATATTGTCAGTAATTGTCAGTAATAGATCATAAAGAAACTTAAATTATTTAATTGTAGTATAATGAGAAATTTCATAGATAATTTTTAAAATTATTCAAGTTGTGTTTTGAAATGAAATCCCATATAAATTTTATTGAATTTATTCTCTTTTCCCCCTTTCGCAGCGCCAAAAGAAATTTAAATTATTTAATTGTAGCAAAATGAGAAATTTCATAGATAATTTTTAAAATTATTCAAGTTGTGTTTTGTATGAAATCCCATATAAATTTTATTGAATTTCGTTTCTTTTCCCCCTTTTGCAGTGCCATTGCAACAAATACCGGAACAAAATAATCGCTCAATAACATATGATAGTCTATATGGGCCCTACATGGATGATTAAAAAGTCGATAAAGCAGGTTTGACAGTAAATTAATTAATTTACGCCGCCATCTGAAAGTTTGCTTATGAACTATCCATATTTAACATTTAATTCGTAATTAAAAAATATTTAGGCGTTCAATCAAAATAAAAACTATCCTATCTCTCAAGTTGGACCATTATACACACACTGAACACAATTTTATTAAGATTGTTTACGTTGTTGCGAAGTTTATCGCGGACAAACATCGTGACATGTGATTTTTATATATATAAGATATATATATATATATATATATATATATATATATATATATATATATATATATATATATATATATATATATATATATATATATATATATATATATAAACGAAATGAGATATAACGAAAACGACCGGCACTCTCACGGTCGCATTTGTTGAGCTAGATCAAAAAAAATTTCTGTTCTTGTGTGTTCTAATAATATCTTGGACAAGTTCGTGAATCAGCAAAATCCGACACGTGGTTAAGAAACTAGAGGCTTTTTTCTGAAAAAAATTGATTTTTTAAAACCGTTATAACGGCCGTTTGGATACTAATATTTCAAAAAATTTAACAAATTTAGAATTTTTGGAATCTTTTTTATCAATTTGTTTTAAAAATAGACCTCTGCGGTAAGAGTTTGCAAAAAAAAAATTTTTTTTTGAACAACCGGCACTCTCACGGTCGCATTTATAAGGCCAGATCAAAAAACCTTTTCTAAAAATGTGCGTTTTATTAATATCTTGGACAAGTTCGTAAATCAGCCCAATCCAACACATGTTTAAGAAACTAGAAGCTTCATACTAGAAAAAAACTCTTTTGTTTAGATCCGTTATAACGGCCGTTTAGATTCTAATATTTTTAAAAACTTCATAAATTTAGAATTTTTGAAACCCTTTTAATCAGTTTCTTTCAAAAAAAGACCTCTGCAGTTGGAGGTTTCTGAGTGAGCGGCTCCAACAACAAAGCTTGTAAAACACAAAATGCGTTTGAACCAACCGGCGCTCTCACGGTTGCATTTGTGGAGCCAGATCAAAAAACCTTACTTAAAAATGTGTGTTTTATTAATATCTTGGACAAGTTCGTAAATCAGAAAAATCTGACACATGGTTAAGGAACTATAGACTTTATACTAGAAAAAAAAGTAGTTTTTTTAATCCGTTATAACGGCCGTTTGGATACCAACATTTTTAAAATCTTCATAAATTTAAAATCTATGGAAACATTTTAATCCGTTTCTTATAAATATAAACCTCTGCAGTTAGAGGTTTTTGACTTGGTGGCTTCAACAAAAAAGTTTGCAACAATCCCCAACTACAATTTCCAAAAACCTTATAACAGTCAATGTCAACATTATAACAGTCAAAAAAATAAAAGATTTGAATAGAAGAAATTAATTTTTTTTTCTTAGAAATAAACTATTTTGATATTTTGCAGCAAGTGCACGACATATGATATAGAGTAGGTTTGTGTCATAAATTGTCACACACAAGTTCTGTGGTAGATTTGATATTTGTTTGTTGCAAAATTGGATAGATATAATTTTGCTTGTAGGTAGCTAATTATCTTTTTAAAATTTGTTCAATATCTGTTTGAAATTAGTTTGTTTTGTTTAAACCAATCTGATACATCAGATTCTACTGGCACACAAAACTGTCTGATCTCGAAATCTACCTATTTCTAGCGGATATACGTGCCGCTTGGACTTTTTTTTCCTTTCAATTAACCCCTTAGGCTGTTTTCTAAACCAAAACTTATTTGAAACTTATTTGTGGAGACTTACTTATTTGAATAATTAACCTAAATAGGTGACTTATTTGAAATTTTTTTTTCATAGAAAAATCTAATTCGATTTGACAGTGTCAAATATTTTTATGTTTGTTTACAAAATGGTTTTAAGCAATAAAATTTCTTTTTCGATCCCTAATAAAATAATGTAGTAATTTAAAATGAAAAAAAAGAAGTTTTGTAAACTCTTTAATTGATCAAATTAAATAAATCGTTTTAATAAAATTTATTTTCGAATTTGCTTTTTGTTGCTGTCAAAATAAGAAAGCTAAATCATTTAGAATAGCTTTTAAATACTTATTTAAAATGGCGGTAAATAAGTAAGTCTACATAAATAAGTTTCAAATAAGTCGTCGTTTAGAATACAGCCTTAAGGTTTTATTTGTTTAAAAAAATTTATGTTTGGTTGAACTATTTGTTTGAAAAATTTTGTGCCGAAAATAATTCTTTTAAAAAAATGCTCCTAATTTCTTGAAACTTTGATGATCGTTAGTATAATAAAAAAAAACTAACACGTGTTTTTTATTTTTTTATTTTCGTTAAAAGTTAAAAGTTAAATTGTGCTCGAACGGGTGAACCGATTTTAATAATTTTTTTTTGTTTGAAAGGTACTTCAGTTAGGCTTTTTAAAAGTACTATACTGATAAAAAAAAATTATATTTTATATTAGTTTTAAGCTTTTAAACCTTGCGATTTAAAAAAAAATCTTAATTTTTTGTTTTATTTTTTTATATTTGAAAGATTTATTTTACTGTAAATTTAGATTTACTAAAAACTAGTGCAGGGATTCTATTGAACTTATTTTGTTTTAAAGGTATTAAATTTTAATACATAAAACATATAGTTTTATGTGTTAAAATAAATTATGTATTTATTTTTATTTATTTATTTTTATTAATTTTTATTTATTTATTTATTTATTTATTTTTTTATTTACTTACTTGCCTACTTACTTGCGTATTTATTTATTTCTTTATTTATTTAGTTATTTATTTATCTATTTATTTATTTATTTATTTAATTATTTATTTATTTATTTATTTATTTATTTATTTATTTATTTATTTATTTATTTATTTATTTATTTATTTATTGATTTATTTATTTATTTATTTAGTTATTAATTAATTTATTTACTTTTTTATTTATTTATTTATTTATTTATTTATTTTTTATTTTTTTTATTTATATTTATATGTTTATTTTTATATATTTTTATTTGTTTTTATTTATTTATTTATTTTTATTTATTATTATTTATTTTAATAATTTTTATTTATTTTTATTTATTTTAATAATTTTTATTTATTTTTATTTATTTTTATTCATTTATTTATTTTTATTTATTTATTTATAAATTTTAATTTTTTTCATTTATGTTATTTATTTTTGTTTTTTTATTTATTTTTATTTATTTTTATTTATTTTTATTTAATTTTATTTATTTTTATTTATTTATTTATTTATTAATTTATTTATTGATTTTTCTATTTATTTATTTAATTATTTTTATTTATTTTTATTTATTTTTATTTATTTTAATAATTTTTATCTATTTTTATTTATTTTTTTTTCATTTATTTATTTTTATTTATTTATTTATATATATTTATTTTTTTTATTTATTTATTTATTAATTTATTTATTTATTTTTTTATTTATTTATTTATTTATTTATTTTGAAGTTTTTTGTAGAAAATTATTTTTAAAAAAAATCGGCTAATATATACCGAAATATTGTTATGGAAATTATAGACAAAACTTCTATAATTTCCAAAAAACATCTCCAAAGTGCAATTTTCCAGGTTTTTTGTAAAAAGTTAATGAATATTCTAAATTATGGAAGAAAATATAAAAACGGGAGATCTGTTATTTGTTTTTTTTTTTAATTTTATATTTTTATATTTACGAGCCGCCATTTTGAATAAAAAATTTAACACCACTCGGAAGTTGAAACTACTTATAATTATCAACATTCTAAGTAAAACAACACATTTGAAAAATGCTCGCAAATAATATTTTCTTTATTTTAAATCAAAATACTTATATAAATTATAATAAATTGTTTGTAATAATAATAACAAAAGAAGAAAGAATTTTGTAAATTAATTTATTTATTTCACATAAAGTTCGCACAAAAATGTCACTAAAATTGATTTCCTTTAAATTTATTTTAAAATAATTATACAAATAAATTTAATTCGATTGTTTTTATTATTTTCTTTTAACACAATAAATGATTAAAAAGAGATAAACTAATAAAATTTATCCAAGATGTAATATTCACCTGATGTAATTGAAAGCTCGCTTAAATTTCGATTTTTGATTTCCTCTTATACTACGTTCACATTGCCATGATTTTAAACAATTTTTGATTTCAGCTCGATTATCAGCTTGTTTTGATTAATTTTTCCATACAAAACTAAAATCATGTCGAAAGTTGATTTAAATCAAATCCATTCTAAATCACGCCAAGCACCCCTGAATATTTGATTTTCGAAAAAAAAATACAGCCCTACTTCAAAAGTGACATTTAATTAATCAAATATTTTGTTTTGAATTCAAATAAAAAGATGGCTATTGCAAAGTTTCAATAAAATTTTGAATCATACAAAAAAATTTTTCTTTAGATGGAGGTTTGGACTCAAAAAAAAGTAAAAAAAAACAAATAAATCTATTTGGATATCTTTAACACAACTTAACTAAATATAAAATAATAAAGGTGTGTTTACATGTTCATTACTATACAACACCTCCCTTTTTAATTCAATACTAAGGTACAGTAGGATTTATAATTATTATTATTTATTTACTTATTAAATTTATTTATTTATTAAACTCAAATCATGTTGTAATCTTGAAACCGTATTGGAGGCTTAGAAATTCTTCCTGTTCTTGTTATATATCCCCTTTGTTCATTGTCAATCAAAGATGACTGACTATTTAAATTAATTTCTTCATGATCAGTTTTATTCCTATTCTGTTGTCCCTCCGTTTCTTGATCACTGTTCAATGCCATGTCTGTTCTTCTTCTAAACTGAGGTGCATTCAATGACTTTCTTAAGTGTTTCTTATTTCTTCTAAGAATTCTGTTATTTTCATTTTTTATTATGTAAGACCTTGGAGCCTCATGTTTCCTTATTATTTTTGCTGGAATCCATTGTTTATCTTTTTGATATGTTATATTATCCCCAACATCAAAATTTTTTCTAATATGTGCTGTTTTATCATGCAATATTCTCATTTTATCTTGATTTATTTTAAGTTTCCCCTTAATGTCATTTTCCACTCTTGGCATCAATAAACTATTTTTAGGTAGATTTCATATAAAAATCTACCTATTGTAACGTGCTTCATCTCGGAATTTCGGAAAAATTTTGGTGCCAAACGACTATATATGATAAGCGGAGACGGAAAATCAAAATGAAAAAAAAATTTATATATATATATATATATATATAACGATATGAGGTATAACAGAATTATCCGGCACTCTCACGGTCGCACTTTTCGACCTACACCAAAAATATTATGTGTGTATATTACGGCAAACAATCTCTTGGACAAGTTCGTGAACTGGCCATATCGGGGTACCATTTAAGCGGCTAGAGCCTTAAAAGTCGAATAATCTAAGACGTTATAACTTCCGTTTGAATCGTAATGGTTTAATAAAATTGATAAATATTGAATATTTAAACTATTTTTTATCATTTTTTGCAAAATGAAAACCTCAGCGCAAAAGGTTCCTGAAAAATCAGCTGTTTTAAAAATGTACTGAACTTTGTTGTCCTCGATATAGATGAAAATAACCAAGCTTACAAATGAAAACCTTCCAAAACATAAATACGTAGATAAATCTATCCAAAACTTAAAAAATAAATTGTTTAAGTTCAGAGGTTGAGACCCTGGGTCGGTTAAAACAAAAACAAACGCAAACGTCCATGTCTTCATCATTTTTGAGTTTCTTTTGCTTAAACTCATATTTTCTTTTAGATTAACTTTTCAACTATAATCTCAGAAATTTTCAGCTTTCTATCCCTAGAGGCTCCAATTTTATAAGCTTAAACAAAAAACCTTTTACATATCTTACAAAGCCTAATATATGTGAAAATTAAAAAAATGAAAATTTATATAAAATTAATATTGAATTTTGTTTTAGTTTTGTTGACATTTACTTGCAAATACTATTCGAACAAATTGATAGATCTTTGTGCGATAGGCGTTCAAAAGGATCTATATATGAAAAACATTTTAGGGAGCTATTATATAATTTACCAACCGAATAATTAGTTAGTGTTAATTAAACAGTAAAATTAAGCATGTTAATTCCTATAAAAATAACAGATATGTATAAACTTTAATAAAACATGTGTTAATATCACACAGCCTTTAAAAAAATTCATATTTAATAACATAAAACCATAATGATCACCCCCAAATCTAATTAACCAAATTTTTGTTCTTCATGGTTATTTAGATATTGTATATATAAAAGAAAAATTGCGAAGATTGCATTTGTATGCAATTTTTCAATTTATTTGTATTGTTTTTATTTTGAATTTTTGTTTTGTATTCAAATTGCATATAGAACCAATTACATATGTTATTAGGAATTTTGTTTTGTTTTTGAAAAATTAAACGATTATGTGGGTGATTTGGGAAACTATTTTATATGTATTTCGGAAACGATCTTGGTATTGTATAACAATAGATAACTAAATAAAACAATGCGCGTATGGAAAATGTTTAATAGGTGATGAAAATTTTAATATGTATATATGTATGGCGTTGCGTTAGATGTATAATTGCGAAGATTGCATTTGTATGCAATTTTTCAATTTATTTGTATTGTTTTTATTTTGAATTTTTGTTTTGTATTCAAATTGCATATAGAACCAATTACATATGTTAGTAGGAATTTTGTTTTGTTTTACGTAGATTTCATATATTAGGTAGATTTCATATATGCCAAACGACTATATATGTAAAGCGGAGACGGAAAAACAAAAAAAAATTATACATATATATATATAACGATATGAGGTATAACGGAATTTAGCGGCACTCTCACGGTCGCATTTTTCGACTTAGACCAAAATTTTTTTCTGAGCGTATTGCGGCAAACAATTTCTTGGATAAGTTCGACAACTGGCCATATCCGGGTACAGGTTAAGAGTCTAGAGCCTTGAAACTGTCAAAAACAAAGCGTTATAACGGCCCTTTGGGGCAAATTATGTAAAAAAATTTATAAATATTAATTATTTGAACATATTTCTATCATTTTTTAAAAAGCCAGATATCTGCAATAAAAGGTTCTTTAGCTATCTGCAATAAACTGTGTGAAGTACAACGGCATTTTGCGGCACTTTCACGGTCGCATTTTTTCACTTACGCTAAAAATATTTTCTGGGTATGTTGCGGCAAACAGTTTCCTGAATATGTTTGACAATTGGCCATATCGGGGTACAGGTAGCACTTAACCTAGAGCCCAAAAACTGTATAAAATAATGTTTATTTTTAAAGTTTGTTTAATACTTCTGTTTTTAATTAGTGTTTTTTATAAAGTAATCTGATAAATCCGATTCTAATTGCACACATAACTGTCTGATCCCGAAATCTACCTATTTCTAGCGGATATACCTGCCGCTCGGACTTTTTATAGTTACTTTAGTTCTAGTGATGCGACTCATCAAAATTTGAGCTGGTGAAACATTTAGATTTGCAACAGGATGATTTCGATATTCTAAAAGAGCATAGTGCAAATCTTTATTATCATCCATTGCTTTCTTTATTAAATTTTTCGCTATGTGAACTGCCTTTTCTGATTGTCCATTAGATCTAGCATAGCCTGGGCTAGATGTTTTAAGCTCAAATTGCCATTCTTTACTAAATTGTTCAAACTCTACCGATGAAAATGGCATGTTGTCTGCTATAACTATTTTGGGAATACCATGGGTACAAAAAACTTTCTTTAGGTTTTTAATAATCTCTGCTGTTTGTTTATTTTCCAAAGGAAGGATCTCAATCCATTTAGAATAATAGTCTACTACAACTAAGTAGTCCGTATTTCTAACAAACAATATAAACATTTATAACATTTCTATTTGTTGAAAGATATTTTTCACATATTTGACATCGTGCTACATATTCTTCTATGTCAGCATCCATACCAGGCCAATATAATATGTTCCTTGCCCTTGATTTAATCTTGGTCATGCCAATGTGACTTTCATGAAGTTTTTTGAGCATCTCTTTTCTGAGACTTCGAGGAACCATCACTCGCTCACCCAAGAAAACTAAACCTTCATCCACATAAATATCATTTTTAAATTTCCAATAAAACTTGAGTAAATCAGGAACCTTTCTTTTATCATTTGGCCAGCCTTTCTGATATATATCTATTAACGCACCTAATACATTATCTGCATTTGTCTTTAATTTGAACTGTTCTTTTCTTTCATCAGTCAAATTAACAGAATGGACTACTTCCGTAAATTCCTTAAATTCATCCGCTGGATTTCCTTTAAGATATGATCGTGATAAATGATCAGCTATGTGTAGCTCTTTGCCAGGTACATATTTTACTTTTATTTCATAGTTTATTATTTTTAATTTCATTCTTCTCAAGCGTGATGAATTAACTTTACAAATTTCGTTGTTAATTACTCCCACTAATGGTTTATGGTCTGTATTAACTTCAATCACTCTACCATAAATATAATGGTGGAACTTAGTACATCCAAACACAATGGCGAGCATTTCCTTTTCTACCTGTGCATAGTTCGTCTCTGCGTCCGTTAAACTTCTGGACGCAAATGCTACAGGGTTTCGATTTTGTATCAAAACGCAACCAATTCCGTTTTTCGAAGCATCTGTTTGAATTACAATTTGTTTATTGACATCAAAAGGTTGTAATATTGGTGTGCTAGTTATTTTGTCTTTCGATTTTTGAAGCGTTTCTGTATGTATGTCCATCCATAAAAAGTCTACATTATGACGCAACAGCTGTCTTAAAGGTTGTGTCATTTCAGCCAAATTAGGTATGAAACTTCTCAAGTAGTTTATCATACCTAAATATCTTTGTAGCTCTTTTTTATTTTTAGGATGTTCCATTTCGGTTATTGCTTTCACTCTCTCTCTATCTGGACTAACTCCATGTTCATTAAAAATGTGACCCAGGAATTTTACTTCTTTCACTCTAAATTGTAATTTATTGATATTAAATTTTACGCCTACTTCTTTTGCTCTCTTAATGAAACTCATCAAGTTCATATCGTGTTCTAATTCAGTTTTACCTGTTATGAGAATATCATCAATGTAGATAAATATACCATTTAAGTCTCCGAAACTTTTTTCATTCCTTTTTTGGAACTCTTCTTGAGCAATATTTAAACCAAATGGAAGTCTTAAAAATTTGTAGCAGCCAAAAGGCGTGCTAAACCCACACAGTTTGGATGACTCTTCTGTCATTTTAATTTGATAAAACCCATCTTTTAGGTCAAAAACTGTGTAAAACTTAATCCCGGATAATTTGGCCATCAAATCATCCAACGATGGAATTAAATAGTGTTCTTAATTAATTGCCATATTTAAATCTCGTGGATCTAAACATAATCTCACTGTTCCATCGGGTTTTTCCACAACCACAAGATTACTTATCCAATCTATCGGTTTATGTAAAGGTTCTATTATTTCTAAGCTTACTAGTTTATCTAGCTGCTTTTTAACTTCTTCCCTAATTTTAATAGGTATTCTTCTCGGCGGCTTTGTAACAGAAGTCGTGTTATCTTTTAAATGTATTTCTAACTCATGTGGAAATTTACCTAAACCTTCAAAAATTTCTTTATTATTTTGAACAAAAGTTTGTTTCGTTCCAACTATGCTATGCACTCTTTGTATTAACCCCAGTCTATTACATGTTGTAAGTCCTAGTATTGGTGTTAAATTGGCATTAATCAACACAAATTCTTCTACTAAATTAATATTTTTATATTTAATTCTCAACAGAACTTTTCCAACCGGTTTAATTTCTGAACCTCCGTACGCTCTCAAAATTACATCATACTTTAAAAGTTTATTATTATTTATCTCTAATTGTCTAAAAAAATTTAAAGGTAAAATATTGACATCAGAACCTGTGTCTAATTTCATATTACAATTCAATTTTTCAATCAATATAGTTTCATACCAACTATTCTGAAATTCTATATTTAAATTCGTATTTACAGTGTCAATGCAATAGTCGTCATGATTGTTCATGTCACATTCAATAACCTTGACATTTTTTGCTTTGCAACAATTAGTAAAATGATTTAAAATTTTGCATTTATAACATCTATAGCCAAATGCCGGACATTTACCTCTTTCATGACTACCATTGCATTTTCTGCATAATTTAATTGAACTATTTAAATTTTGTAATTTGGAATTTTGTTCAATCCTATTGTAATTTCTATTTAAATTTCTATTATAATTTGTATATAAATTTTTATTTAAATTTCTATTGTTATTATTTGAATTAACATTTTGTGATTTATTATTTTTAGAAACAAAATTTGGAAAATTATTACCTAAATTTCTTTAAATAAAATTAACATCATCCCCTTGTACTACCTTCGTTTGACATTTAGTTATTTCAGCTATTCTACACGTGTCTATCGTCTTCTGCATAGATGGATCACCCGCTTTAATCAGGGTTTCTTGAAGCTGAAGATCATTAATTCCAAACACAATACGATCACGTATCAATGCTTCTTCCTGTGTTCCAAATTCGCAAGTTTTGGCTAGCCTACGTACATCACTCAAAAATAGTTCAAATTTTTCTCCATCTTGTTGATGTCTTTTATAAAATATATGTCTTTCATATATGATGTTCTTTTTTGGTGTGCAATGCGCCTCAAATGCAGCTACCACATCGTCATAGTTTTGTTGTTCTTCCTCATCGAGATCAAATGATTCAAACAATTCCAAAGCTTCTTCTCCAATAAGATTTAAAAATATTGCCGCTCTCACATCAGTCTCTTTTTGGTCATTTCCAGTTGCCTTCATATATATTGTGAAGTTATTGTGAAATTTTTTCCAATTATCACTTATGCTACCATTTAATTTTAATATTGGAGGTAGCCTGTATGATACAGCCATTTTGTATTGTGAAAATTATTATCACAATTTTAGATGAATATTTAATATTTTATTAAAGTATTTTTTTTTCACTCAAACTTCTTATTATAAGCAGTTTGCTTTGTTTTTATTACATTTTGTTTGTGGTTTATTACCAAATGTTTTTTAACTGAACACGTCGTCACGTTATTTTTCATCAACTTTTAGGTTAAGTTTTTGTAATCTGTATATATATTAATAATCCGATTATCTGGTTTCTTAGATCAACTGCGCCATGTTCTATCTTGATGCTCTAAGATAGTTTAATTGTTATTTAAAAGACACTTGTTATTTTTATACATTTATATTTATTATAATTATTAATAAAGAGATCAATATTAATGGTTGTTTGTTTCTCACCATCTTTATAACAAGTTATGTGTATAATGACGTTTTAAGCTGGTCTCCACAACTTAACTAAATATAAAATAATAAAGGTGTGTTTACATGTTCATTACTATACAACAATATGTGAAAAAATTATTTGTTATTTTTGTAACGCAAACGTATGAGATCTTTATGAAACTTTGATATGTAAATGAGCGGAAACCGCATTTACTTGCACATGAACATTCAATTTTGTTGAAACTTATAAGGAGTCTAAGATTTTTGTAATGTTTATAGTAATTTTTCTAATTCTGGTTTGTCACTTTCAGATTTTGTTTTTAGTTATGTTCTATAAAACATAAACAAACTAATTGTTAATACTTTTCAGCCTTTCAAAATAGATCGTAAAGTAAGTTTAGTGTGTCAGTGCACTTTAGCAATTAATTAGTTTTCAACTTAACAAGAAGTTGTTGGTGTGGTTACGAAGGTTATACCCCCATCCTACTAGTTCTTCTTCAGTTTTATATATATCTTATGGTTTATTTACGAAGAGTTTTCATACAGATTTAATTTTTACATAAAAATTATACTAATTAGGTATTAAGGTATGAAGAGGTAGTTGAACTTTTTTGAAGCCTAAGTCAACACTTGCTAAGTCAACACTTAATTGAAAAGGGCAAAGCACAAATCAGTGACTTTGTAGAGTTAGAATTTGTTTACGGTTTCCACGCTACGCTCATCTAGTAATTTACATATCACATTTATAACACATTTTTGGGGGTGTAACCCATTGGTTAGTCCCATTTACAATATTTTATTAAGTATGCTTTTGATTATAAGATCAAATCTTGTGGCTTCGTTCTTTTAAGCCTTCTGTCAGCAACGGGCACATCCATTAGCTGGGGTATTTCAATATTTTCATGTACGCGAATACGCTTGGTGTGTTTAATTGCTTATTTTTTATTTCATCCATCACGAACTCTATCTTTAGGTCCCTATGGAGGTCCTCGTTTCTGATGTAGCACGGAGCGTTAACAATGCAACACAGAACTTTGTTTTGGAACTACTGGATAACTTTTGCGTTCGTTTTCTTAGTACACTCCCATAGTTGGATACCACACGTCCACACTGGTTACAGTATTTGACGATACAGAAGCAATTTATTTTGAGTAGATAGTTCTGAGTTTCTACCAAGAAACCAGTACATCTTTCTGAATTTCAAATTCAGTTCTTCTTTTTTCTTTTTAACATGTTCCTTCCATCTCAGTTTAGCATCCAGTGTCATACCAAGATATTTTGCTGTGTTTGCATAAGCAACTTGTGTTGAGTTGATTTTCAGAGGTATTTGGCTTACTTTTTGGTTAGTGAAGTTAATATGAGAGGATTTTGTTTCATTCAGCTTAATTCGCCATCTTTTTGTTCAGTTGTGAATTATACTAGTATCGTACTGCAGTTTGCTAATTGCTTCTTCTACGGTTTTTCCGGTGGTCAAAACTGCGGTATCATCTGCAAAGGTTACAATAGTTGTTTTGCTTAGGCTAGGCAAATCGCTTGCATATAGCAGGTATAGTACCGGTCCTACGACACTGCTCTGCGGGACTCCTCGATCTTTTTCAATGTAGAATAATTATCATCATATTCGACTCTAAAGTGGCGGTCATCCAAATGAGAGTTCAAAATCTCATGAAACTGTTTGGGCAGATGCACAGGACTCTATGCAATTTACACTTTAAGCCACGATGCTATACTTTATCAATAGCTTGAGCGACATCAAGAAAAACTGCGGAGCATACGCTTTTAACTTCAATCGTTTTTCAATAATATTTGTGATCCTGTGCACTTGTTCGATGGTAAAGTTGTGGGAGGGGGGGGTTACAATTGACCGGCTGCTTCAATTGTAATAGGGCGTGTAATGCCAAGCGTGGATGTTGTGTGTGTAGAAAACTACCTGGGAAGTCTTACAATTACCACTTACCTGGTATTATCCCCCGGATTATGTGTTTCTTGGTCTCAATTGTTTGAGTAAGTTGAAAAGAAATCGTAGATTTTTTATTAAACACACGATTTATTATAACTTGAATTTTATCTGGAAATTTTTGTACACAGTAATGTTAAACCTAAATTTTGAACACAATTTTTTCTTTCTAGTTAAACATGAAATTTTCCTTTCAAAGGATTTTTTGACTTTTTTGAATAAATTTAGATTTTTTTCTTAATGAGCAATTTCACGAAGATTCAACATCGTTTTGACTTGACCCCTTTTAATTTTGATTATTTTTTGTTTATAGATAGTCTTTGATAAATAAAAAATACAAGTTCTCTTAGAATTTTTTTTTCGACCAGGGGTCTTCACAGGGTGCCCCTCAATTTTTGTTATTTTGTGATGTGAGTTCATTTTGATGAGCGATTGTAGAAAAACTACTCAATCGATTTTCATTAATGATATGTCGTTGAATAGGTATTAGAACAAAGTTTTTAAAAATGTACACTGTTAATTTTTTGAAACAATTTTTAACGGTGTAACATAAGAAAAAAACGGTGTAATTGAAAAAAAGATGTCATAGCCTTTTTTTTTTTTTTTTTTTAACTAAATTGAAGCTTATTTTATATCTAACAACTTGTGAAAGTTTGGGACTAGCATCATTTTTTGTTTTAGAGATAAAATTCGTTGTGCATATGACTGGCGGGAATCATTTTTTTTGTTCTGAAGGAAAATTATAAAAATGGCGATTTTTAGATTCAGATTTTTTTTTTATGTTAAATATCAAATATTTTATTATTAAATGAACTTTTTAAAAAGCAATTTCACTCAAGTTAAGCAAAATTTTGCGACATTTTGACTCGACCCTTTTTAATTTGGTTTATTTTTAGTTTATAGATAGCTTTGATAAATGAAAAATACGGCTTCAAGTAGAATTTTTTTAAATATAGACCAAAATAAACCAAATTAAAAACGGTCGAGTCAAAATGTCGCAAAATTTTGCTAAACTTGACTGAAATTGCTTTTTAAAAAGTTCATTTAATAATAAAATATTTGATATTTAACATAAAAAAAAATCTGAATCTAAAAATCGCCATTTTTATAATTTTCCTTCAGAACAAAAAAAACTGATTCACGACAGTCATATGCACAACGAATTTTATCTCTAAAACAAAAAATGATGCTAGTCCTAAACTTTCACAAGTTGTTAGATATAAAATAAGCTTCAATTTAGTTAAAAAAAAAAAAAGGCTATGCCATCTTTTTTCAATTACACCGTTGTTTTCTTATGTTACACCGTTAAAAATTGTTTCAAAAAATTAACAATGTACATTTTTAAAAACTTTGTTCTAATACCTATTCAACGACATATCATTTATGAAAATCGATTGAGTAGTTTTTCTACAATCGCTCGTCAAAATGCACTCACATCACAAAATAACAAAAATTGAGGGGCACCCTGTGAAGACCCCTGGTCGAAAAAAAAAATTCTAAGAGAACTTGTATTTTTTATTTATCAAAGACTATCTATAAACAAAAAATAATCAAAATTAAAAGGGATCAAGTCAAAACGATGTTGAATCTTCGTGAAATTGCTCTAATGATTCTTTTTTCAGATATTGATTCGCACTTATCACAAACTCTCACTTAAATTTTCCTTTAAAGAAAATTTCTGTTCTTCACTAATTCAAAGATATTTAATTCAAAGAAGAACTTTTTCACTCGTACGTGAATTATAAAAGATTTTTTTTTCTATTTCAAATTTTTTCTAAATTAATTATTAAATTCTTTTTTCAAAGATAATTTTGATTTTATTTTTTCGAAGTGAAGGTTAAACTGAAATTAGAAACTATTTCGCGTTAACGGGCGATATTTCAACGTTTTAAGAACTCAGATTTTAGACTAACTCTGGGTTCCGTCGGTTGGACCCCCGCGGTTCGCGGTGCAGTTGAAGACTGCTTTCCACAAAAGTTTTATAATTACTACTGATTACTCATTCAATTTTCTATTTTATTTATAGAAAATTTTGAATGAAAAATTGACCAATCACGAAATTGTAAATTTTTGTATTTTATGAATGAATTTTTTATGAATAGAATAAAATAGAAGAAAAATGCAACTCCGCATTTTCGGTAGAGTGTTTAATTAAAATTTTATGTTTTTTGTCCATGTTATTGGATTCGTAGCTTCCGTTAATCGAATTTTAGTTTAATTCTTTAATTGGTTTTTAGTTTATATTATAAGAATTATTGTGAATAAGATATTTCAGAACGGAAAGTTTTTGGATAGTTTTTTCCATATATTATATGTTAGGATTCTTGTAATTGGAATTTAGTTTTATAGAAAAAATAGCTGAGAATTGGATTTTTGATGGGAACGGAAAAATTATTAGATATTCGAATTAAAATTTATATTAATTAAAACATGTTTTAACATGTTGCTTTGGTAGAAATGCTTAGCTTAGGCTTTTCGGATTATATTGTATATTCAAGAATTTGTTTATCAGTTTCATAAGATGATGAAATTAGTTTTTAAGGAAAATATTTATGATAGAAATGTTTGGATTAAACAATATGCTGTAAGGTTTGGGAATGGTTGTTACATCTTATAATGAAATGGGGTTCTACTATGCTTGTTTGTTCTACTATATTTGTAGTTTGTTAGGATATTATGTATATTCCTGCTTAGGAATACTACAAAGTGGTTTTCTCTGAAACCAAACTGATGCGAGGGTATGAGGTTTCTATTTTCTATTACTGGCTTAAGTCTTTTAAGAAAAAGTATTTCAAAAAGCTTCGATATCGTTGGGAGTAATGATATAGGTCTATACGAGTTTTTGTCATTTGGTGATTTATTCGGTTTTAGGATCATAATCAATTCTGCTACTTTCCATTGCATCGGTACATACCTTCATCGGAATGCTGCATTAATGATATGAAGTATTTTGCGCATATCTTTATCACGTAGCATTTTAACAACTTCACGGGTGATTAAATCGTAGCCTGGTCCCTTTTTTGGAACCAAACTGGTACGTATTTCTTCTTTTGGTTCATGTAATGTTACATATGATATTTTTTGTGAATCAGTTTTGTTTGCTTTCGTTATATTTTCGTCTTCTGTCAGTCGAGCAAATGGCTTGAAAGTTCCCTTTAGTAACTCTACAAATAGATCTTCTTTTTCTTGGGCATTTTCGGCCCATGTTTCATCATCTTTTTTAATCAGAGATATCTGTGCTACTGGTCATTTGAGTCCCTTTGTTGCTTTCCAAAGTGAGTACTCATTGCTTTTATCACCAGAAAGACTTGAAAGATATCTGTTATTTGATTCATTTTTTGCTTCTCTAATAGCTGTCTTTACTTGTATGCACAGAATATTTAAAATAGTTTTGTATTCTGGAGATCGCGTTGTTTGCCAAATTTTATGAGTCTTGCGCTTTGATTTTATCAATTCTCTTAATTCCGTGAGAAAGTCTGCGGTTAGTTGCTGCAAAATGTACAGCTTCAATCAGCCTTCCTTGCTCTATATCTAGCTGCTCTGGGTTTCTAATTGGTACTTGTAGATCTATTTTCTCTTCTATGCACTCACGAAAAACATGCCAAATAGTGTTTTTACCTGTTAGTTTAGGAACATATGTCTGCTTGATTATATGTTCACTAGCTGTCATTACAACAGGAGTGTGATCTGATGACAACCCTTCATTATTTTTGTAATAGAGAAGTTTATTAAATCAGGTACCTTACCAAGGTCGGTTGGCCTGTAGGTCGGTGAACCACCGGAATGAAAATCATACTTTTTTATCTGTCCTGCTTCGTACAGCTCTTTGCCTCTATTGTGGTGATTCTTGATCCCCAATATGTATTTTTTGAGTTAAAATCTCCACCAATGATGAATTTACTGCCTGTTTATTGAAGTGTTTAGACTAGAGTAATCATTTTTTTCAAATTATGTTTTGGTGGACACTATATAGCGGCTAGAAGAAAGTTTTTAATTTTAGTAATAACTGTTATCGACGTGACCTGCATTACTTCTTCTTCGATCTTAAAACCTTCGTGGTGCTTTGGTGCCTTCCTTCGCTTTTTCAGCTGGATAAATTGCATGATAAAGTTTATATTCAGGTATTCTTATATATGACGATTTAACAACGTGAGTTTCTGATACTACAAAAAATTTATTTTTTCTAACATCAAAAACATTTCAACTTCTGTGGTACTGGTGTGGTTGATTAATCCGTTTGCATTCCAGGTTGCAATTCTGAGTGTTGCATTCATGTATAATTTTTCCTCTTTTATGGATAGTTTTGGATCCATTTTCATTGGTTTTTCTATCCTTTTTGATGATGTTAACAGCATTTAAGATTTTAAGACCTTTACTTGTCAGATCTTCAATTATATAATTGGGCAAACAAGTGGGATGTAGTCCTCTTGCCATTACCTTGATTGGGCGTTTGTTTTTGTTTTCATATGTAACCCATTGATATTTGTCAATGTTTAGTTGCATTGTTAAATTTTTGTATGCATCAAAGTTTGATGTGTTCATCTTCCAGACATCATTGTTAAGAGCAGTAATTTTGTATTCTTTATCCGTTACCATTTTCATTATGGTTTGAACTTCCGCATGACTTGAAACACCCGTTACAGTTACTGGCGGGGGCTTTTTCTCTATCGTTTCTTTTGTTTGAATAATTTTGCCTTTATCAATTGCATTGTGCATCTTGTAGTTGACTAGCGCTTGAGGGCACATTCTCAGAGGAAATGCCAGTTTTCCTGTTTTTGCTTTTCTTACCTGGACTACTCTTTTTCAGTATCCGATCTGTTTTTCTTTCCAATTCCTCTTTATCTGTTAGATACTCAAATTCCGATTCGCTTACTTCTCGACTCATTTTCAGGTCTTGATTTTCTCTTTTTAACGCAGCAATTTCATTGCTCAGCTTTGACGTTATTTCCTCTATTTTGCTTGATTTTATCCTGAGCTCTAGATTTTCTCTTCCTCGATGCCTGAGTCCTTCTCTTTCTACATAGTCTTATTGACGTTCTTCACTTTCAGTTTCCACTTCATTTGTGTTTATATTTGGCAAAATATTGCTTCTTCCTCTTTTAGGAGATCTTTATGTCTTCCTGCTAAGTTGAAACGGATTTTCCAACATCAAGTTCCTTGTTTTGATTTGGTTTCAATACGTGACTACTTTCTCGACTAAGTGAATTTGTAGTTCGGGTACCTCCCAATGGTTAACAGTCGCTTAATCTCGATGGCTGGGAGCCTGCTTGCGAACGTTTGATCGTTTGACCATTCGTCGTAACGTTTGATCATTCTTCACCGCTCATGGGTGGTTGATAACGGGGTTTGCGGAAAATACTAAGATTTTCGACCGTCCCTAACATGAAGAACAGACGTCGTTTTGTGTCGCTCCTACATGGAGTACAGACGCACAAGGTTTGATTGACTATTTGCTATAATGCTTCACTACTACGAAGCGATTGGGTACCACAACCGTTCGTTTCACATCACATTGCCCAGAGTACGTCTTATCTGTTGTGGATACTTCGAGGAGGCTGCCAATCCAGTACTCAGTACTGCTACTCTAGTACGGCATAAATAATAAATAATTTTCTAGATCAAATTTTTTTTCAACCAAAAACCATCTTGGGTAGAGCCGGCATTTTCCGTTTTCAACATTTCGTAATTAATTGGATATAAAACACAAGTCGGATTGGTTGAAGCTTTGTGAAAGAAATTGTTAAGTTTATGCTGGCTCTGACTATTCGTGAAAAAGGCAAGCAAATTTTGTTTAGTTTTCTATATTTTGTAACTAAAGTAATAATCTTCGATGGATCGGGATCGTATAAACATTTTAAAAATTTAACAAATCCGTTGGAAGTGGACATGATTCGATTTCCTTCAAGAATGGAAAATTTAACCTAGTTTTAGATATTTTTTCCATCACAAAAATCAAATTTATCTGGGATCGTCTAGACTCTAGAGTTAATAAACTGAGCGGAATTTAATGAATGTGGAGTTAGATGAAGTCTAATGACTATCATTGACTGTAAACGTAAAACTCCTACTGGCTTCCTTGGTTTCAGAATTAAATCTATTCTCTTCCTCATCTGAAATTCAGTGTTTTTCCTTTGGTGTACAACTATAGGTGAACTTGATCACAATGAATTCGTAAGTTTAATTACAAAAAGTTTTTAGACCCTAGTTATGGGAACATTGAACGCAATATTTGGACGCGCCTCAAGGTCTAAAGCCACATGCAGCTACTTTGTTTTACTCCTCCAATAGACTATTTTCAAGATATTTTCTTTAAGTTTTTCATCTCATACATTCTTTGGACGTATTTTTTAAGGTTCTTAACAATTAAGATCTTGAACTTCCTAATGATTTATCAGCAAATATCAGCAGATTAATTGAGTTAGTCATTGGTTTTCCATACAGAATATTAAAGAAATTGAACTTAATAATTAAGTCTCATACATGGTTCTCTAACTTGAACTTATTTGTGCTACTTCTATGTTTCTAACCTCTACCAGTTAGGTTAAAACTAAGCAGAAAGTTTCTACTTATTAAATAGTGATTTTATCAAACGTTCATTTCTATTTTTTACTACACGTTATGCCAAATATTTTTCATAGAATTATGACCAATATATAAGCTTCACCATTGTTTGGCAGTCTGAACCATTCAAATTTATCAGTAATCGTATTAAGAGCCAAACAATCCGATATTGCTTTTAACTTAAGTACAATTTTTAAATTTCTATCCAGTGGAATTTAAACCGCAAGAAAATGTTTTTTCAAACTTTCCAGCCTAAAACTAAAATCCAATCCAAAAAATATTGGCGACAATTACGCTGATAGACTGATTTAACGGCAGCTCTGGAAACAAAATATTCTGAATATATTGTAAGCTTATATCCCTCAAATACTTCAACAAATGACTATTATTATAAACTTTGCGCAGTTCTAATTATAAAATAGGTGTTTCGGATGCCCCTACCATTTTGTTCATTATCATTCAAAAATTTAGCTCAATACTTTGTTAAAGTTTCAACAAAATTAGTTTATGACAGAAAACGGTAATATACAAACAGACATAAGTTCTGTTGACAAATATAAAAGAAAAAGAAAAATTTTGTCGAAAGCAAAAAACCGGATGCAGAACTGTTGCAAATCATAATGTAACCATGCTTTCCAAGTTTAATCAAAATCCATTATCAGGAACTGATGTTACTAAAAATTTAATTAAACAGGTGATCGGGTTGCCGCCAGCCGCTTATCCCAATACCTTCCAAAAACTTATCAATTCTCTGCCATTCAATTCTCCACCTTTGGTGTACAAAGTGAGAAAAGTCAGCAGTTGTATGATGGACCCTCGCCACTTAATTTGATGTGGCTAAAAAAGAAAAGCTAATTATTTTCTTCTTCTACAGTAATTGAAACCTTTGTTATAAGTTTCATCATAGTCACTTCATTATTGTAGGCTGTAGTGTGGATAAAGACTCTGAAAAATGCAAAAAAAAACAAATTTTACCGGAAGTGGAAAACTGTAAATTGGGATGTAGAGGTATTTTGAACCGTATTAAATTCTTATTTACCAAGTTTCATCCGGCGACACCTCACCGATTTGTTTAATATCGCTGAAAAACTAATTAGTTGTATGGTGGTTCTTCCAGCCTTTTAGCTATAGTAGGAGTAAAAACCCCATAAAAATTCTAAAAAAACTTTTATTAAAATTTTAAACAAGTGACGGAAGTTTGTACCTAAAAATATTGGAACATTACTATAAAATCTTACATACCAAGTCTCAATAAGATTGAAAGCCAGGATTAAAAATTATTCAAGATTCAAATAAAAAAGGGTTTTGGCGATCCCCGCCATTTTCTCGGTATCGGTTTTCTCGGTTTTTGTCAATAGTAGATCAGTCATATATGTTCAAAGAAATTTTAATATCATAACTAACCAAAAAACTACAAGTTTTAAAAGCTGCTAGATTGAACCTTTGTTGCGTTGGACGGTCTTAGAAATAAACATTTTTGTTGATTTTTAAAATTAAAACTTTCCATATTTATTGTATTTCAGCCTTCTGATGCCAAATTAACATCTTCAGAAGAACTAGAAATTGAAGAACCAGATCGTCTTTCACTTTTATTAGCAAAATCAGAATTCAACTGTAATGGTAGAACAACAGGGTAACTGGTTTATTTTATTTATATTTAAAAATAGCAACTAAAACTTATTATTATTATTTACAGCTACTACTCTGACGAAGGTCTAGGTTGTGAAATTTTCCATTACTGTCAAGAAAATCAAAAACATTCTTGGATTTGTCCTGAAGGATTTAAATTTCATCAAGTTCATTTAATTTGTATGCCACCATCAACCGAAAATATCTGTGATCAATCATCAAAATACACTTTCGTAAATGATTATCTTTATAAACCAATCAACATGGAAGAACATCAAAGTCGTCCGAATATTTCTTTAAGGTATTCAGAAAGATATTATCCAGAAAATTTCTACTTAGATGAACGTCAAAACGATAATTATGAAGAAAGACGTAGTCAACAGCAAAGTCAAAATGTGGAACATCGTAGACAACCAATTCAAGTTGGTTTATCGAATGTAAGAAAATCACAATCACCAACCCCTACACCAACACCAGTATCATATCGTACACAAACAACAGCACAACAAAATGTGTATAGATCTCCAGAAGAAATTAACATTTCATTACAACAACGTCGTCCGTTAATTTACTCATCACCAACAACACCTAGATACGATGAAGAAGAATATAATTACGAAAAGTAATTTCAGTAAATAATTATTTTAATTATTTAATTACTAATCTAAACTCATTCAACAATCACTTCTTTCTATGCATCTGTTATTTAATTATTTTTCTTGTTTTATATTCAAGAAAATCATAAGCAATTAATTTAGTAGAAATTGCCATTTGCAATTAATTATTTTGTTTAAAATAAGAAGAATTATTTATTTTTTTTATAATTGAAATTATTAAGAGAAAATCACAATTAGTATAAGTGCGTCACGTGAACATTAAATATGAATCTTTTTTTACAATTGAAAATATTATTGTTAATAAAAATTAAAAAAAGACAGAATTTAAATTTTTTTTTGAAATTGCCGACAATTTATGTTTAAATCAAAATGATTCACTTGATATACTTTACAATCAGGATTTAGAAGTGGTTGGTGAGTAGGATATTGAATCCAAACCCAGAGATAAAATAAGGTATCGAGCCCAAACCAAAAGATCAAGCTCTATCTAATGTGCATTCCTGATAATGGAATCACAATCAGGAACAATTGAGGAGTTGCATGCCCTAAGATTAAAATTCTGATTAGTTTCAGTCTGTGAGTTCAAATAGGTAGGAATTTCTTCAGCCAGCTAAAAATTCTAAATTGCACGCAAAAATTTCAAAATAAAACGGACTCAAATAACAAAGAACAGAAACTCGGACGACACAAAAAGCCAGAGTGTAATAAAGCGCTGCTTCGTTGGAAATCAACGAAGTCGCATAGCAGGTCGCGTACCAAGCGAGGTTTATATAGCCTTTTTGACTAGCTTCAGTCATCGTGGATTGAGTAAGAAATCCTGCTACTCTAGCACAAATAACGGAATTGTACGCGAAATACATGATGTATACGGAAATGAGAAAAAAGCAAATGAAAGAATGAGACTCTGGCGATCCCCTAGGCGAAAGAACCGTGATCAACCCGTCGAACCCCACATTTACTCACATACTCTCACACTCTCACACCTCATACACTTTCGCACTCCTTCCCCCCACACACACACACGCCCTCTCACACACATGCCCACTATCACCCATATCCACATCCATGCCCACATTCATACACACTTGAAACAATCCAATTTCATTCAAAATCTCTGTTAACAATAAATTTATATCATTATCTTCGTTATAATTTAATTTTGTTAAAATTTCCTTTAATAAATTTTTTTATCATAGGTTTGTGCTTTAATTTTATAAAAAAAAAATATTCTACGTTATCTTTTAGTTAAATTATATGATCCATTATAATTATCATTATTATAAAAATAAATGTATAATAATTCATTCAACTGGGTCAGTTTCACCGAATATAATTGGTAATTTTTTTGTTAATAAAATCAATAAGTTATTATTTACAATCAATACAACTTGAATAACTTCGTTCCATAAACCCATCAATGATGCAGCTGAATTGAAAACTATTATAAAATTGTCGGTCAAAGCTAGAACGAATGCGACATTATAAGAAAACAATTTTGAAAATTTGCATTGCTTTTATATGAAAATCACTGTCGGATGATTTTCTTAAATGATTTAAATTGTTTGTATTATTGCAACTACCACTACAGCTACTACCGCTACAATTGTTTGCTATATTGTTAATAATTGTTTTAGAGGATGATGAAGTTTCAGTCTTATTTAAATTTATTTCATTTAATACTACTTTGGTTGGTTTCAGATTTAATAGAGTATTCTTTAATTGATGAGTTTGTAATACATTACCAACTAAATCAACTTCCCATAATCTCATTCCAGGACGAGCGCAGTGTGTAAAATGGTACGCCCCATTAAATATGATAAAACAATCAACGTTACATTACCCTTTTTATCACCATAAAATATATTTTTATCATCATCCATCCAATAAAAACATGTTACAGTTGTATCATCATTTGGCGTTGTTATCATTTGTGATCCTGATGAATTCAACACATCAATCGTAACGCCTAACCTCACATACAACCCCTTTTATGGTTGAAAACGATATACATTTTTCAAGTTTTGATATTGCAATTTGATTGATAGGGCCATATTTGTTCGGTATTATTTGAAAAAAATTTACAAGGATCGCGTTCGAATATATACACGCTATCCGATGAAGCACCAAATACGATGCATTTTTGGGATACATCACAACATGTATACTTTATTCGTTGTGTTTGTTTTTAGAGGTGAACCAACTATGTCAGATAAATCTTTTTAATGCAATAATATAAAACTTCCACGCATTTTTCTTTCTATATAAAAAAAAATCTGTGAATAAATTAATTTAATTAAAGGGTACAAAGTAGAAAATTTAGTTATTTTTCTTTCATAGAAATGTATCTTACAACCTTGACATTCTAATATCGATTGTTATAACACCGCTTTGACTTTCGTCTACAATGTGATATAAATGAAGTATAATATTGACATTGACTCACAAACATGCATCACATGAGCCCTCACACACACTCACACTCATATACACACGCATCCATACTCGTTCATACCTCTAATAAGTATTCCAGTCCCTCTTCTACGTCCCATGCCTGGCTCCCTCAAAATTTAGCCAATCATGATCACTTAGGCTAACGGTGGTTTGACGACACGTTCAATCGGTACTGCAGCTTTAGCGATCATTAATGGTCGTACACAGGATCGATAAATTAAAATGCAAGTGCAGATCACATATATCTGTAATTGATGTCTAAAATTACAGATATATGTGATTGCTGTTATTGATCAATATCTCGTTAGCGTCATCGCCGGAAGAACAAAAACCGCCATATACAAAAAAAAATCAACACACCCTTTTCTTTGTTATAGGATGGTTCGAGAATTAAATGTGTCGACAGAGATTTCTGGAATAAAAAGAGCAGAATATCCAAGAAATTTAAATTTTAATTCCAATAAATAACATTTGTTTAAAACAGAGTTCAGTAATTAGCTTCTTAATTATCTTTAAATTTTAATTATATGTATATAATATTACACTGCATCCACTATAACCACACAACAAAAGAAATTCCTCTATATCGTAAAAAAACTAGTTTTAGTTTTAACATGCGTTTTGTCCAAAATATGGTTTTGGTGGTTTATTTTCTTCTTTTGGTTGTAAACTTATAATTAAATCACAGATGAATCTTTTCACCAAAAAAATTGATATCACACCAATAAAAATGAATTAAGTAATTACAAACATATTCATAATTTTTATAGATTATTTTTGGTTTTCTTTTGTTAGGTCTCTTTTGTTTGGTTTCTTTTGTTAGATGCAGTACT
Source organism: Diogma glabrata (assembly GCA_963693315.1). Classification (NCBI taxonomy): domain Eukaryota; kingdom Metazoa; phylum Arthropoda; class Insecta; order Diptera; family Cylindrotomidae; genus Diogma; species Diogma glabrata. Next base: position 23,043,230 of record OY856186.1, on the reverse strand, counting down.
AACGATTATACAAAAGTTTTTGGCTAATTATCATAAATTTAGCTAATGACATCACCATTTATAACACAAACATATAATATATATTTTTGTTATTATAATTTCTGTTTTTTTTCTATCATTAATTTGCCAATTAAACAACAATTAAACTATTTGCTTTTAATAAAAACAAATCTCACATTTTGTAACTTTTTTACAACACAAAACAAAAACCAAACATATGTTCTTGACGGCTGTCAAACAACAAAAACAAATTAATTCCCGTAGAATTAATAGACTAAGAGAGTTTTGCAGAAAGTTGTAGAAAACACGTCACAAACATCTAAGAGTTTTTATGTTTGGGAATATTTCGGAAATGTTAATATTTTAGAATATTTATATAATTTTGTTTTTTTTTAAATTAACTAACATGGCACACAACATATAAACTTTTTTTAAATTGAGCTAGTTAATTAAACTAATAAAAAAATTGCACTAATTGAGCTAGTTAAATTGATTTTAATTAAAATTTTTCTACTTAATTTAACCTTAACTTAAATACAAAAACGTGAATTCAATAAAGAAAACCATTTTATTGATATTCACAAGAGACCGAAGCTAGCTATCGCGTTCTATTTATAATCAGTTAACGCCGTTTCTTTGTTTATTGCCCAATAACGAATCGATAAAGTAGTTTCTTGGACATTTTTATTTCCTTTTCGTTAATTATAATTGTAGCCATAAAAGAAATTGGTACAATTAACTGGTGTTAAAAATTGGAACATAATTTAAAAAAAAAATGATTACAAAATGATTTTAAGAAATTATATTCAACAAAAAGGAAATCAGAAACAACCTTAAAGTTCATGACAGTACAGCGAACGATTATATTCCACTTCAAAGACATTGCACACTGTTTTATGACAAATTTTTAAACAGGAAGAAGATTATGAATTGAATATAAGAAATTATGTTTGACAAAAAACGAGAAAAACTACCTAAGTTTCTGCTTTTGCGAATTCAATTCGTGTGGACAAGCAGGGCGAGTCCCAATTACACAGATGGATTACTAGCCTTATACAATTACAAAATCGAATCCTAGCTTCGTAACAAGAGGATCCAAGACCATCACCATCACTAGTCACTACATCAAATATAATATTAACATTAAAAAGATATTTTACTCGCCTATTATTTGTAACTGATCACTCCCATAGCTGACCGAGTTGAAAACTTGACCATTTTTGATATTCCTGAAACTTGACATATAAGTAATATGGACCAAAAAAAGTACGACTTATTTTACAATTTTTTTGAAGACATGCACCTCAAAATCCTTGAAAAATGAAAATTTAGCAAATTTGAGGTAACTTTGAAATTAAATTACTCAAGAACGGCTATACCGATTTCATCAAACTGTTTTTTATTTGATACGTGATTAGTTAATCATTTGAAAAAAAAATTAATTAATTGTTTTTGTGATTAATTTTAGAAATAAAATATTAAAAGAATTTTTAAGGGTGGGTCAAACATCATTTTAATATTCTTTTTAAAAAACAGTTCTATTTTTACTCGAAAATATTATAAGTTCCCCAAAGAGGAGTTAATTCGTGTTCTTGAGATATTTAATTTTAAAGAGTTTTAGTCTGACTAAAATTCAAATTTTTCATCATTATTCGAACTTCAGTGGTTAAACAATTTTAAATTTAACAAAACTGCCATTTCTTCGTATGTTAAGTGAGAATTGGCTGTAACTCTGTTGATATGATTTTTTGTGGATTTAACGGTTGATTCCCAAAGTGCGACAAAATGAGGTACAGAGGGTGGTATATGATGCCAACTTACTTAGTTTTGAGCGAAATATTCTGTAATTATATAATAATTAATGTGTAAGTAGTGTAATTTGTATACTTACAAAATTGGAACTATTATCTTAGTAGATGCTGTTTGGTGAATTTCTTCATGCAGAGAATCTTTTAAGCGCAGCTACGAATACTTCAGTTGTGAGATCGGTAGCCGCTTCTATATTGATCACTTTAGTTACCATGCATATGAAAGTAGCAATATGTATCCTTTAGACATTTTTGTACCACGACCTCGTTTACTTGCTAATAAGATGGGGCTAGCGTAGTCGATACCACAATTTGCAAATGAAGTTGCTGGTGTTACATGTATAGATGATATGTCACCCATAAGCTATTTTGCGGTTGTTGCTCTAGATTTAAAACACTGCATATATTTATTAATTTTATTTCTGCCTTGCACAGTCCAATAGGTTTGACGAATTAGATGGCAAGTATAGGATGGGCCTGGATTAAGGTATTTATTATGGAACAAGAAAATGATCATTCCACTAAGGATGCAGGATTTTGGTGGGAAGTTTAAAATAATAAAGGTAGTTTTAAATCTACCACCAATTTTATTTACGGAATGTGTCAGACTTGATAGCTTATTATTTGTATTTAACTTATCGTTTTTAACCAGCGTTTTAATCTCATTGTCAAATGCACATTTTGGGCCCATCTTACTAGCATTTCAGTGGCTTCCCTTATTTCGTTAATTGCTAGTGCTAGTGTTTGGGTTGCTTTGTTTATTCTTCAAGATCTATTTATTCTTTAATATCATCTCGAATGTTTCCTAATGATTGTTTACTGCTTCGCTTATTTGGAAGAGCGCTATGGATACACGGATAAAAATAAAGCTATGATGGCAAGTCATAAGTTTTATATAACATAATTATAAATATTAATTCCCGATAGCCACTTTTTATAATATTGTTGCAATATCCATGACTTTAAGGCATTCATTATTATGAATACTTAGTCATGGAATATAAAACGTTAGCATAAAATTTTGAAAAAAACAAAACAATGATTACTATTGATAAACAATGAACATCAAAATTATAATTTTTCATGCCTGATAATCATTTAATATTTAAAAATGTGGATATAATATAACTAGGAAGCATGAAATTTTATGAATAGTAAGGTATAAAATAATTCATCCCATACATCATCACTAAATAGTAATGATTGTTTTTCGGTTATTTTATATGATTTGTAGGCATTGAGTATTCTTTATAAGTACGATTTTTAATTTTTGTTTTTTCAACTTTCTTCGTGAATTAAACAATTATTAAATTTATTAATTAATACCGCATTTACAGCGACATAGCAAATTAGTAGATAGTATATTATAATTTGCATCTTGGCATATTTAATATGAGTTTAAAACGTAGATTGTAATTTGAATCGTAAGTATTTGAATCGTTTGTAATTGTAGTAAGCTTAGATATTAAATTAGTTGCAAGATTTTAAAATAAAAAGTGTTTACAGCACCGATTTAAATTACATCTACTAATTTGCTATGTCGCTGTAAAGGCAGTATTAATAAAAATATTTTATTTTCTAACAACTTATTTCACTTCTTGAAGCTTCGCTTTGTTTCTTGTATATTACTTGGCATATCAAAAGGAAGATATTGTCATATCATTTCATTATTTTACAATACAAATTGGTTCGATTAAAAAAAGTCTAGCGACATGTATATCCGCTAGAAAAGGGTAGATTTCTTGATCAGACAGATATGCATACAAGTAGAATCAATGTATCAAATTAGTTAAAGTCAAAAAACTAAAAAGTAAACATCGGCAACTCGCCGAATCCGATTTGGACATTCGACATATCAAAATGTTCAGTTTTTTGTGCTGATTTCAGAAATGCCAAGATTAGTTGCCAACGCCGAGAATGGCATGAGTCATAATCAGTTTAAGAAATGAATAAACATACATAGAGTATATGAGTTTGAAAGCATTTAAGCATTAATTCTTTATTATTTGATAAACTTTTTGAAATTGTCTTTTTGAAATTATCAAACGATAAACAGAAGTAATAAATATTTCGTATTATTTGTGTAAAGATTTATAGATTTCATAAATAATTTGGTTATAAAATTCAATAAACAGGGTTATAAACAATTTTCATTAATTATTTTTTGAGTGTAGACTTCATTGCAAAGTGAGACGCACAAAACTCACGCCCACGGGAGCGTTGACAAATAATATTTGTGATTTTTTAATCAGCACAAAACTGAACACTTTGATATGTCGAATGTCTAAATCGGTTTCGGCGAGTTGCCGATGTTTACTTGTAAGTAGAAACGGAATTATCCAACAAATTTCAATTTCAACTACAATTATACCATCACACATAATTTATAATTAAACATTATCAAACAATTTTAATTCAAAATCATCTTTGTTTTGGTTTTTTTTGTTCTTATTTAATCTTTTTCGAACTTTACTTAGTAAAAAAAATAAAAACAAAAGAGAATTTGCTAATTTTCCTATGGTATTAAATGGCTTCAGATTTGTCTACAATAGGTGCATTAAATTGCTTATAAAAAGGAACCTTTTAGGTTAAAAAGCTGGAATTTAGTGAGGCTATAGTTTAAAAGAATGCTAAGAAGTTAAAATGAATTTAAATAACATAAACTCAAACATGATGAAAGCATTGTCTTTTGCGTTTGTTTTCATTTCAACAGCCCTGGGGCCTCTACCTTTAGACCTGAACTATTTTTTTTAGGTAGATTTCATATAAAAATCTACCTATTGCAATGGGCTTCATCTCGGAATTTCGGAAAATTTTTTGTGCCAAACGACTATATATGATAAGCGGAGACAAAAAAAAAAAAAAAAAAAAATTTATATATATATATATATATATATATATATATATATATATATATATATATATATATATATATATATATATATATATATATATATATATATATATATATATATATATATATATATATATATATATATATATATATATATATATATATATATATATATGTATATAAACGATATGAGATATAACGAAAACGACCGACACTCTCACGGTCGCGTTTGTTGAGCTAGATCAAAAAAATTTTCTGTACTTGTGTGTTCTAATAATATCTTGGACAAGTTCGTGAATCAGCAAAATCCGACACGTGGTTAAGAAACTAGAGGCTTTTTTCTGAAAAAAATTGATTTTTAAAACCGTTATAACGGCCGTTTGGATACTAATATTTCAAAAAATTTAACAAATTTAGAATTTTTGGAATCTTTTTTATCAATTTGTTTTAAAAATAACCCTCTGCAGTAAAAGGTTCCTGAGTGAGCGGCTCCAACAAAAAAGTTTGCAAAAAAAATTTTTTTTTTAAACAACCGGCACTCTCACGGTCGCATTTATAAGGCCAGATCAAAAATCCTTTTCTAAAAATGTGCGTTTTATTAATATCTTGGACAAGTTCGTAAATCAGCCCAATCCAACCCATGGTTAAGAAACTAGAAGCTTTATACTAGAAAAAAACTCTGTTTTTTACATCCGTTATAACGGCCGTTTAGATTTCAATATTTTTAAAATCTTCATAAATTTAGAATTTTTGAAACCTTTTTAATCAGTTTCTTTCAAAGAAAAGACCTCTGCAGTTGGAGGTTTCTGAGTGAGCGGCTCCAACAACAAAGCTTGTAAAACACAAAATGCGTTTGAATCAACCGGCACTCTCACGGTTGCATTTGTGGAGCCAGATCAAAAAACCTTTCTTAAAAATGTGTGTTTTATTAATATCTTGAACAAGTTCGTAAATCAGAAAAATCTGACACATGGTTAAGGAACTATAGGCTTTATACTAGAAAAAAAAGTAGTTTTTTTAATCCGTTATAACGGCCGTTTGGATAGTAATATTTTTAAAATCTTCATAAATTTAGAATCTGTGGAAACATTTTAATCCGTTTCTTATAAATATAAACCTCTGCAGTTTGAGGTTTTTGACTTGTTGGCTTCAACAAAAAAGTTTGCAACAATCCCCAACTACAATTTCCAAAATCCTTATAACAGTCAATGTCAACCTTATAACAGTCAAAAAAATAAAAGATTTGAATAGAAGAAATTAATATTTTTTCCTTAGAAATAAACTATTTTGATATTTTGCAGCAATTGCACGACATATGATATAGAGTAGGTTTGTGTCATAAATTGTCACACACATGTTCTGTGGTAGATTTGATATTTGTTTGTTGCAAAATTGGATAGATATAATTTTGCTTGTAGGTAGCTAATTATCTTTTTAAAATTTGTTCGATATCTGTTTGAAATTAGTTTGTTTTGTTTAAACTAATCTGATACATCAGATTCTACTGGCACACAAAACTGTCTGATCTCGAAATCTACCTATTTCTAGCGGATATACGTGCCGCTTGAACTTTTTAAATTTTATATTGTATCTTTGTGTAAAAAAGTTTTCAAATGTGAGCTTGGCCATTTTCACTAGATCAAGGACAAAAAAATTTGGCAAATTTTTTAAACAGCTGATTTCGCAGGAACCTGGAACGCCAAAGTTGTCTTTTGGATAACAATGATAGAAATATTTTCAAATATTCAATATTTATAAATTTAATTAAATACTATGATTCAAACGGATGTTATAGCGCCCTAGATTATTCGACTTTTTAGGCTCTAGCCGCTTAACTGGTGCCCGGATATGGCCAGTTCACGAACTTGCACAAAGACATTATTCGCCGAAACATATAAAAAAAGATATTTTGGTGTAGGTGGTAAAATGCGACTGTGAGAGTGCCGCCAAATTCCGTTATATCTTATTTCGTTATATATATGATGAAAAACGTGATCTACGCAGGTGAAAAAGTCGAAATTTGAACTTGACCATTTTTGATTTTCCTGAAACTTGGCATATATGTAGTATGGACAAAATAAAAAAGACAACTTATTTTTAAATTTTTTTAAAGTGCATAGTTTGAGCATAGGAGGCACCCCAAATGCATGAAAAATGAAAATTCTGCCAATCCGATGTAACTTTGAAATTAAATTGCTTAAGAACGGCTTTACTGATTTCATCAAACTTTTTTTTTTTGATAGATGATTAGTTAGTCGTTTGAAAAAAAATTAATTTATTGTTTTTATAATTAATTTTTAAATAAAAATATTGAAAAAACTTTTTTAAAGATGGCGCTAGGGTCAAAGATCAATTGGAATTTAATTAATTTTTTTTCTGAAAATAGTTCTATTCTTACTCTAAAATATATCAAATTAACAAAGAGGCTAAAATTCCTGTTCTTGAGATGTTTAATTTTAAAGATTTTTAGTACGACTGAAATTCGAATTTTTCTTAATTTTTTCAAACAACTTCCATTAACAAAAAATTTTAAAATCAATTAAATTTTAAATTTTTTCATTTTTTAAATATATTTCTAACCTTCCTTTAATATATATCAAATTTACAAAGAGGCGTTAATTCGTGTTCTTGAGATATTTAATTTTAAAGATTTTTAGTCAGTTTAAAATTCTAATTGTTCATTATTTTTTCGAACAATTTTTATCATCAAAAAATTTTAACCACTGAAGTTCGAGAAAATAATGAACAATTAGAATTTTAATCGGACTAAAAATCTTTAAAATTAAATATCTCAAGAACACGAATTAACACCTCTTTGTAAATTTGATATATTTTAAAGGAACTATATTTAAAAAAAAAATTAAAATTTAATTGATTTTAAAATTTTTTGTTAATGGAAGTTGTTTGAAAAAATTAAGAAAAATTCGAATTTCAGTCGTACTAAAGATTTTTTTTTAGGAAAATAAGAGCGGTTCTAAATGTCGAGAATTTTGTGATTTTTGGCTTGAAGACTTGTTTTCAAAGATTCATAACTTTGGTTCTGGCAAAGATAGACACTTTTTGTCTATTTTATTTTAAGGAATAGAGATGCAATTTAAAAAAAGTGTTATTTATAAAAATTATTAACAAATTCCTATTGTTATAAACAAGCAAAATTTTAAAATCAATTTTTAGCCATTATCCAAATAAATAAAGAGTGTTTAGTGTAATCATCGTATTCTACGTTCAATTTTTAATAAGAAACGTATATTTAGTTAATGAAGAAATGAGTTTTACTGATACAAATAAGTTAATTTTTCTGCGCCGGACGACAAAAATTTATAAAATTTTGTATCGTCTCGCGCTCGATAAATTAGCTTATTTCTAACAGTAAAACTCATTTCTCCATTAATTAAAAATACGTTTCTTATTGAAAATTGAACGTAGAATACGATGATCATACTAAACACTCTTTATTTTTGTTAGATAATAACTAAAAATTGATTTTAACATTTTATTTGCTTATAACAATACGAATTCGTTAATAATTTTTATAAATAACACTTTTTTTTAAAATTGCATCTCTATTCTTTAAAATAAAACAGACAAAAAGTGCCCATCTTTCCCAGAACCAAAGTTATGAATCTTTGAAAATAAGTCTTCAAGTCAAAAATCACAAAATTCTCGACATTTAGAACCGCTCTATATTTCCTAAAAAAAAATCCTCAAACAAGTATATCGTTATGTTTATATAGAACCCGTAAAAAAATTTTCAGCTGAATCAAAATGTCTTAGTCACATTTTGTCCTAATCTGTTCGGTATGTAAAAGAATGACCCATATATAGATTTTTTTGTCGTCCCGCGCTCGATAAATTAATTTATTTCTAACAGTAAATATCATTTCTCAATTAAAAAAATACATTTTTTATAGGAAATTAAACGTTAAATACGATGATTATATTAAAAATTAATTTAATGGGTGGGGCGGGGGGTGCAATGGTTAAAATTTAATTTTAACATTTTATTTGTTTATAACAATAGGAGCTTGTTAATAACTTTATTTTTAAAAAATTCCATTTTTTAACTTTCAAATAAAAAAAAGAGAAAGCTTTTATCTTCTATAGAACCGAAGTTATGAATTTTTGAAAATAAGTCTTCAAGCCAAAAATCACGAAATTCTCAAAATTTTAAACAGCTCTATTTTCCAAAAAAAAAATCCTCGAACCCGTATAACTTTTTTTTCGATAAAAACCCCTAAAAACAATTTCAGCCAAATCAAAAATGGGTCGGTCAGATTTTGTCCAAATCTGTTCGGTTTATAAAAGAACTACCCATATACCTACATATATATAAACTTTATTTTCATTTTTATTTTCCGTCTCCGATTATCATATATAGTCGTTTGCCACCAAAATTTTTCCGAAATTCTAAGATGAAGCTCATTCCAATAGGTAGATTTTTATATGAAATCTACCTAAAACCACAAAATAATTATATTACAATCAAACGGTAATAGAATCAAACGGTATTTATTTATATTCTCTTTTAATTTATATTCTCTATTTATTGATAGTGAAGAAACTGTCGAAAGGTATTTTATAGTCAAAAATTATTGTTCTATACGCCTTTATTTTATGAACATAGATTTTATTTTTCAGGGAAAGTTCAAAATATAATATATTAGTAATAAATATTTACATACATTTATATTATTTATTTTCCTAAATTGTAAATTTCTAAATAATTTTTATAAATTATAAATGTTAATTCCTGATAACCACTTTTTATAATATTCTTGCAATATCCATGACTTTAAGGCATACATTTTTTTGAACTCGTGAAATAGAAAAACCTCGCATAAAATAATAAAAGAAACGAAACTGTGATTACAAGTCACAAACAAATAAATAACAAAAATATAATTTTTCATACCTAATAATCATGTTGTGTTTCAAAATGAGCATGAAATAGATCTAAATAATGGATAGATTTTAAAATTCACTAGACTTTTTTGTGAATTTGAGTTGTATATATATAAACTACAAGCGAAGAATAATTTCACTCTGTTAGTTAGTGATCATTGGGTAGTTTCTGTGAACATAATCTTTAAAACGTATAATGGGTATGACTATTAAATGTAAGTGGTGTTCCTTCATTCAAATGATAGATAAATATAATAAATACAAGATAAAGTAATATAATATAATTAAAAGACAGGTTTAGGACTTCATCAAATGCTAGGAATATAAGAAACCCTGGTTAAATAATTTTATTTATTCCTAAGCGACATAAATTTATGAATTAAAGGCATGTTTTTTTAAAAAAAAATAGTTATATTTTGTTCTCTAATAAGTATACAAATTTTGTACAGCTAATTTTTTTTTGTTCCTTACTGGTCATGCTATGTACCCAATATTCATAAAATTATGTATAATATTCATAATAAGCTCCATAGTAATTTTTCAAAATAGTATTCCTTATAAGTATATAATACACCTGGTTTATTCATGGTTGAAAATTAACGTAATTTAAGCATGAAATATACCCTATTAAGCATAAAAAACCTAGATTTTTGTCCGTGCATAAGGTTTATTCTATACCTGCAAAGCTAGATACAGAAATACTTGTTCTACAATTTTTTATTCCTAAGCGCCATAATTTTATAAATAAGGGGCATGATATTTTACAAAAAATATTGTTCCTTATAGTCATATTTTGCTATCTAATAAGTATACAATATTTTTTCAACAAAGTTATTTCTCTATTCCTAATTAGTCATGCTACGTACACTATATGTATAAAATTCATAGAGTAAAATTCATAATAAGCACTTTTGTGATTTTTTGAACAAGTATACCTTATAAGTATATAATACACCTGGCTTATTCACGGTTGAGAATTAACGTAATTTAAGCATGGAATATAACCTATTAAGCATAAAAAAAACCTTGATTTCTATCTGTGTAGTTTCTTCTTCTTCTTCGCATATGGTATCATGTTGATGAATTCGCTGTCTACCAAAATGCCACCATAGATGAAGCAATATTCTAACTTATCACTTAACATGTCTCCAATGGCTTCTTGGCAGTAGCTCCTTTATATCCTATTAGCGACAAATATTATCCGTTTTACTGAGTGATCCGAAACCCATGCTAATGCGATAGAAGAATGACCAGGCAACAATTTCCCTTTCTTCTTTGTAGGTCTTCTTAACTTCTTGCAATAGTTTTGCAAGTAGGTGAACTCTACATAATTCTAACTGAGGGAAAGAAATTGACCGAATTGGTGCCACCTTGGTTTTTGATACAAGAAGTTTGATTTTAATGTGCTGTTAGGTTCCTAGTTCCTTCAATTCCATTTCCCAATCTTTAATTATCCAAAACCTTATTTCCATATATCCAAACTCATCAAAATGCGACACAAGCATTTTGATTTCATAATAATTATTCTGAACAAAATAATTGGTTTGTTTCATACATTTTTGCAAACAATAATTTTTAATTATGTTTGCAACAATGTAAATATGTTACAAATCAGTTTGTTGACTTCGGAATAATTGTTATGAAAAACAATTATTTGATATAGGTCAAAGCAATATAATTAAAGTGGTATGCTTTGACCAATAACAAACAAATTGATTATAATCACGCCCTTTCTTTTAATTTTCCCCAAATTACAAATTAAATAAATCAATTTACCTATTGACTAACACTCCCCTCCAATTATTAATTGTTAAATTAATTTTAATTTTAAGAATATCAAAATAATATAATGACTCCGATTAAAACCGTCAACTGGTAAAGTGGAAAAATTCCCTTTATTTTTAAAGAAAATATTATTTGATAAAATAAAAAGTTTATTAAAAGTTTAAGTGATTTTGTTTTATTTTTAAAAAGAGTTAAGTAAGAATATCAGGACGGTCCGGGGTCCATAACAGTGCCCGTACTCATCAATATGACGACCGTATGTATATTACAGCAGCATAAACTGTTTCTTCATGTTATTTTTATTGATGAACCTCTTGATTTGTAATTTTTCCGATAGACCAAGTTCTATATTTAGCTTTTTGAACACGATGCTGATATTATCAGGTAACTTATCGTCCCAGTCTAGTTTTCTCAACCATACCCTTTGGTAAAGGATTTTCTGAAAAAAAAGTTGTCTCAACCGCACCGAGCGGTCAGATATGGTGAATCAAACTGCGAAATTGCTTCAACAACTACACAATTATAGAATGATGTATTTGGGACCATCACACGTAATATTTATGTGAAAATAAAATTTAGTTCAATTAATCTCAAATATTTCAATTTTAAAATGAAAAATTAATGATATGCCTTCACCAAAGAAAATTTTTTTCATGAAAATAGTTATTAACTTTATTCAACTACTGTTATATTGGATATAACACTTGAATATAACACATATTTTAAATAAACGTCAGGCTGTTGTCAGGAAAATATTTTCATATAGTTGTCCCAATCACGGTGAAATTGTTTGCAAATATTTTTTCTTTGTTTGAATAATAAACTGCCAGCTTCGGGAAGTCATTACTGTGTCATTACTTCAACTTTTTTTTAGTGTATATTATTCGTTAAAGACATACTATAACTTATTCTTAATTTATTTATATTACTTCGGTCTGAAAGACCTAAGGTTTACATTCATGAGCTAAAAGTGAAATTCTTACTCCCACTTTTTTGGCATTTCTCGACGTTTTAGGACCTACTGATTCTAAAAAAGCAAAAAAAAAATGTGTGTCTGTCTGCCTATCGACCGGCTGTCTGTCACATATTTTTTGCTTAAAAAACGTTCATTTTAAGTGAAAATGAGTAGGAACAAAGAATGTGGAGAAATTTGGATGGTCGGGATTGGTATGTGAGATCAAAAACTAGATTATTGCACGTTTTCATAAGTTATCATAAGTTTGTCAAAAAAATGTTGTCAAGTATGTCAAAAGAAAGACTTTTATTTATTTTTTTACCCAATTTTTTGGGAAAATAAAATTAATTATTTGTACGACATGAAATTTTATTATTATTATTGAGAATTATAAGTTAGTCAAACAAATAATGTCAAGTGTGTCAAAAGAATGATTTTCATTTATTCTTTTAGAAAAAAATAAAATTAGTTATTTGTATGAAATGAAATGTAAAATGAGCATGAAATTATTATTATTGAGAATTTTTTTGCATTATAAGTTTGTCAAAAAAATATTGTCAAGTGTGCCAAAAAAATTATTTCATTTAAATTTTTAGATAATTTTTTGGAAAAAAAAATTTAGCTGTTTGTTTCCGTAAATATAATTGAACATGGAAATTTTTGAATTTGTTATAGTTTTTGAAATATTTTTGGAATTTTGGAAAAGTTTCAATTTTTGATTTTGTAAGAATTTTTGGAATATTTTTAGAATTTTGAAAAATTTTAAATCTTTGATTTTGTTATAATTTTTATAATTTTGGAAAAAGTTTCAATTTTTGATATTGTTATAATTTTTGCAATATTTTTAGACTTTTGGAAAAAGTTTGAATTTTTGAATTTTTAAGAATTTTTGGAATATTAAGAAAAAGTTTAAATATTTGATTTTATTATAATTTTTGGAATATTTTTAGAATTTTGAAAAAAAAATTTTTGAATTTTATATATATTTTTAGAATTTTGAAAAATAGTTTAATTTTTTTTATTATAATTTTTAGAATACTTTTGGAATTTTGAAAGAAATATGAATTTTTGGTTTTGTAATATTTTCTCGAAAATCTAAATGGAGAGTTTTGAGTAGTTTGCTGATTGTATCATCTTTTCACTAAATTATGTTAAATTTTGATTTGTATTGATGTTTCGTGTTAGTTTTGTAATAAATTTCTAAACCGAGCTAAAAAATTACATGTACTTTAACAAAGAGTTTTATGTTTGATATACATCGCTGCCAAAACTAAAAACCATGACCTCATAAAAGTTTTTCGTCCAAAATTATATCAAAAACCTTAACCCAGACCGAAGTCTTGATATCTCAAAGCTGTGAGATTTCAGCCCCTTCATATTTTTGCTCCTGGATTAAGCAATTCATAAATTATGATTTTAGTATTCATATTCTATGATTAATGAAAAAATCATATATTATACCATATATTATATCATATATTATTCATAGGAATTTCTTTAAATAGCACTATTCGTAAATAGGAGAAACAAAAATTGTACTTTTTTAAAATAAGTCAAAAACTGTGCTTTCAAAAATTAGAAAAAAACTGTTTTGCACTACAAAAAATATTACCTTTCATATGACACCCCACATGCCATGATCAAAAATAATTTTTTTTCAAAATTCCTACTTTAAACCCCCTCTAATGAACATTTGAAATTTTAACAACCAAAAAAAAATTTTGGTTTCGATTTAGCAAATCCCTACACCAATGAATTTTTTTAAATTTTTTGTTTTGTAATGTTCGAAGTTAAGGGGGGGGGCAAAGAAAATCATTTGTTTTTGGTATTAACTCAAAAACTAAGCAATCGAAAATTCAATGAAATTTTTTTTTGAAATACTTCCATTTTTTTTCCATTTTTCCAGACCAAACTCGATTCCTTAAAAAACTTTTGTTTTACTATCTCCTTATCTATGTCCATAAAATATAGATAAAAACAAATATTTGAAATTTTTTTGTTATCATAAGGTGTGGTTGTAGTTGTCCACATTTAATAACTGTAGAAAATTTCAAGTTGATAGCACTTATAGTTTGTGAGTAAATTGATTATGTAGAAATTTGGACGGACACCGAAGTCTCACCAATAGGGTACCGTTTTTACTATTTCAAAGTACGGTTCTCCGTGATGATGAGGTAAATAATAGACCTAGTTGTCATGCATACTTTGATCCTTGTATGGAATTTCTTGCATATTGTAATGATTGTCTTGTTGAATAATAGCATCTATTAAATATTGAAAGACTGATATTATACCTTGCACGTTTTATTACATCTGTTTGACAAGCAGTTCTTTATACTCCAAAACCTATGAACATATTCCGTATATTAATTAGGGTGTATTCAGACTTCAGTTACTACACATATGATTTAAGGTTATATATTTTTATATCAGCTTAATCTATTCACTTTTTAATTCCGTAATGCGTTATTGAATTTTTTTCTAGATTTAAAAACCTTCTAAAGTGTAATAAGTTTCCTAAAACCGTACGGGGATTTTTGAACGGTGGTTTCATTATGTACTTACCGTTTTCATTTCGTATTGTACTACCTTTAAAATGTAACTCGCCTGTACTTTCCTTTTGAGATAAGGATTTAACGGTAAGTATTTATTCCATCTTCGAAAATCTTCTAAGTGTATGGTCTATGTCTATATGATAATTTAGACTAAATACTTCTGCATTATTTTCTTCGTTTCTTACCTCCCTGATTAGATCCATCCAAATATAGAATTTTGAGCTATCAACAGGTCACTAAATGACCATATCACTGGTCACTAAATTAAGTTTATTAAGTTTTTAAAAATTTGATTAATTGACGCCATTTGGATACCGCCATTTTGATTTTTTGTATCAATCACATAAATTTTTAAAGATAGTTATAATCAATTTAAAATTTACAATCTATTTTTTAATATTATAAGTTCTTGTTAGTAGCTAAATTCCACTTACGATATTAAAAAAATTTGGGATTAACGAATTTCCAAAACGCCACGTGTTATTGAAAAGAGGACACTAATACCAAAATTTTGAGAAATCTCACAATTTTTAAACCTCTCCTAACTTTGATCGCAGCGGTGGCTCGTTTAACGTGAATCTCAACAAAAATCGCCAAAAATTGATCTACAATATTGATATCGTTGCGTACAATTTTTAAATATATTACAAATATATCGCGTATATAACAAATGGCGTATATTTATCAATATTCACAACTTGCAAGATTAATTTGGATATTTACCACTGATATCCGGCTCGAACGACCATGAAAAAATTTTTATATTTATTTAATTTATTTTGTAACACAGTATTATCAAACAAAATTGTTTGTAATAATAAAAATAGAATTTTTAACCATTAATTTATTTATTATAAAATAAAATATTGTCTTAAAATAATGTTTATTATTAATTTCAAATACAATATTTTGTAAATTTTTCACAAAAATAAACTTAAATGACAAAATACAAAGAAATAAATATTCATCTAAACGTAGTAAACGCAAAAATAGAAGTGATTTTCATATTTGATTTTTGCTCATAATTTAGCTTTTAAAACCAGATGGAGCCAAATATATAAAATAAATATGATGAATGCAACCATTATTTAACAACAATAATTACATTGAATGCATTCATTTTAATGTTGTAAGGCCGGGCATTCACATACAGCAGAAACCGAATTTCATACAAATTTGACAGATAAAAATTCGGTTTCTGTAAAATTTGTATGGGATTCTATTTCTGTTTCTGTTGTATGTGGTTTCAAGCCTTAAGTTATAATTCATTGTGAATTGTCATAGTTTTGACATATTTTTTGAAAAGTTAGACATAAATAAAAAATGTGAGAAATAAATTTATATTAAATTATATTATAATTAATTATTTTCTTTGTAGGAACTTCAGTTTGTCCAAGTTTGAACATAGAGCGTGTACGTATTTTTCGGGTAAACTGTATCTTTGTTATTAAAATTTTGTAGTCATTTAGGCGTATTGATTATTATAAAATTATCGAATGTATTAATACATACATACTGAAAAATAAGTTTCTTTTTCTATGATAGCATTTGAAAAGTCTATTTTTAGGTAGGTCTAATCCCCTGTGGAATTGAGTTTTTCCACTATTTTAAAATCATTTTTTCCTAAATAACAAATTGCAATTGGTATAGTATTTTCATGTAATTTTACAAAGTATTTTGTATTTTATGCGAGAAAAAGAGGTTTTTTGTTCGCACTGGCTTCCATCGGCGGCGCTAACGAGTCTCTTGAAATTTTTACTCAAGAAAAAAATGGCGTTTTTATCTCTTGTAATTCGTATCGTTGGACAACAGCAAAATTCCTATTTTCCTGAATTTAGAATTTTTCAAAGAATTGGTCGGGAACCAATATTGACTTAGATTCAAATTAAAACATCTTTCGTTTTACATAATTCTTATATTCTATTTTGTTCAAAGTTCTATTTATTTACAATCAATATTAGTTTTATTTACAATTACGCTAATAATACTTCTTTATATACACGAAAATTTAGTCTCACAGGTTAAAAAAAATACTATAAAAATAGTTTAAAAATAATTAATAGCCAAACAGGTACAAATAAGTTTATCCTAACTCCATTACTTTTTCGTGGTTCCACTAGAAAATACAAAATGAAAATTGGTTAACTTAAAAGAATTATTTAAATTAAAATTCAATAACTTACAGCTAGGATAAAAATCATAACAAGTTGGAAAGTTGTATGGTTTTTTCACCATTTGACTATGTTCACCGACTTTAAATATCAAAGCCATTCCAATTTCAGCATGAAATTCTATATGACAATGGAATAACCAATATCCAGGATTATCTGCTCGAAAACGAATTATTGTGTAGCCACCATCAGGTATTGTAACTGTATCTTTAAGCGGTGCTTTGATCAAATTTCGTTTCATATGACCAGCTTCGTCATATTTTTTCACATCCTCAACAGGGATACTACTATTCAAACGATCCATTCCAATAACTCGAAAAGAGTTGCCATGTAAATGAAATGGATGATTGGCGTCAAATGTAAAACCTTCATCAACTAAGACCAGTTCAACAACAGAATCAAACGGAACTTGAATAACATGAGTACATTCACAAAACTCAGTCCTACAATTAATTCCTTTCGCTGCTAATGAAGTTTCATTACAAAACAAACTATCGTCCATTAAATCTAAATTTGACATTACTGGAACGGGTGGATTTTTCATTGTTATGTGATTTAATTGTGGCGTATATAACTTATTCGATTTATTTGTAACTTGATCAAAACCATACAATCCAGGAACATGGAAATGAGGATTATCCTTTCCATAGAAATCATAATAAATATAATATTTATAATCTGGTTTGTCTCTTGAGATTTTCTCATCGTCAGGATATGCTGATTTTAATTCTGGAATTGTTAGTGAATCCTCATATCCACCACCACGATTTAAAGCATTGAGTTGCAATCCTTTACGTTCATAACTGTAATATGGTAAAACATCTGGTTCAGTTTCTGGAGCTGTATCGTATCGTAAAATAGCAACTTGATAAGCTTCAGTGAATTCCATACCACAATCCATTAATCCTTTTAATCTAATCCAATAGTTTCCAACTTTTTGATTTGCATTTACGATAAAATCAAAACGTTCTCCTGCATAGCTTACAAATGTTTCAACTTCAACTGGTTCGATGTCATAACCATCTGATGCTATAACAGTTACATTGTGATCATCAATTGATAGTTCCATTGGACAATTCAGAAACTCGGCATTGATTAAACGAAAACGATATCGTTTATCTTTTTTTACGTTATATACATGGAATGGGATAATTGATGATTCTGAAGAGTACAGAGTAATAGAGCGTTCATGACGTCGTTTTTGTCGGTTTGATGTGATATATGTGACTGATGGTTGTCTCTCATTTTCATTGGATTCATTTTGATCAGATTTTGTTTCATTGACATCTGGAATAATAACTTTCATGTTTGGATCACTTTCAGCTTGAACAAATCCAACATCTGGTGGGAGTGTTGTGATAGGTGCAACTGTAGTTTCGATGTCGACTTTGTCAACAATTCCAACTTCTACAAATACAGGTTGCTCTTGAAATGTATCATCAATGCCGGCGATTTTTTCTGTTGTTGTGGATGTTGTAAACGGTGTTGTTAAGGACGCCTGTTTAGCAGAAGTTGTCGTTGGTGTGGTGAGAGCAGCTGGTGCTGGAGGAATAGCGCTTGTTGGTTCGTTAGTTCCCTTTTCAAAATATCTTCCTTTACCATTAATTAAAATATTTGGAGGTTTATTGTCTCCGATTGAATGATGGTGGGAGCTGAACATCGAAACACCAGGAATATGGGCCCAGTCCTGTAATATCACTACATGTTCATTACTCAAATCATAGTCATACAAATGTGCATGTCGATCAATTGATTTCGGTGATTTTATAATTAAAGCTCCTAAAGCTCCATCTCCCCGTTGCATACCTAAATGGGAATGCCAGAAATGAGTTCCTGATAAATCTGCTGTGAACTCATAACGGAATGTATTGCCAGGAGATATTGCACATTGTGATATATGTGGAACACCATCCATAAACGGATTAACTCTTTGATGTAATCCATGCCAATGAATTGATGTTGATTCTCCCATTAAATTGTTGACCACATCAACCCTGATTGTATCACCAAAGCATACTTCAATTTGAGGACCTGGCATCATACGATTTATAATTAAAACACTTCGTCTAGTGCCATCAGCTGCTATACAATGTGGTCGTTGGCAATCTTCAACATTATTTGGACAGTCGTAACAAGCTTTACTGAGAGTTTCATACCATTCAAGCTAGATGGATAAAATTTAAGATTAATAACAATTCATTTTGTTGTCTATTTAAATTATTTTACCTTAAACGTATAATTGCATTGCATTGGTGGTCCGTTTTCAACACAATCTCTGACACATGGATGATTGTAGTAAGTATCTAGGTTCATATAATCAGAATCGAGATCTGAATCCGTCATTGGTGCATAGTTTTTACTACTTTCTCCAGGTCCATTAGTGTTTTTACAGTATGAACAACAGTCTTTTGTATAGATGTTTTCTGACCGACATTCAGAGAGCAGTGGGCATGTTTTTCGATAATATAAAACTTCTGGTCTATCGTTCTGGAAATAAATAAAAGTCAAGGTCATTAATTAAAAAATTTTAACTTATATTTACAATTATAGCCTCTATTATTTATAGAACAAATTATTACGAGAATAAAAGCTAATTCGACAATTTTTACACGAAAACTTAATTTGCAATAATTTATTTTACTGAGGAATTGAGTTAATTTAAACAAAATTGCGAAATAGTATATTTTCCTACAAGAGATGAAAACGTTGCTTTTTCGGCATCGTAAAATGTTTTTGCGAATAGAATATAATACACCCGCGGCTAACCGATATTGTGCTTACAAAGTTGGAATGCAAATGCAGCCGCCAATCATAAAATTGGTTTAATGCGTTCTATAATTTCAAACTCACGAGGAATGAAGTACATTTATTCATCGTTGTACAAACTATTCTAATTTTATTTCTATATTTATTTTTTACTTTTAGTATTCAAACAGTTTATTTAGTCATAGCAAGCAAAATAATTTTAATTATTGCTTGTTTATTGCGTTACTATGACAATGATTAAAAATATGCATGATTTTTGCTTGTTTGTTGTTTTGTCATAAAGTGTTATCATTACTGTTTGTTGTTTATACATCAGAATTAAACACAAACATATTTTCCGTTTGAGAAGAAATGTAAAAGTTGTAAGGAGAAGAAATGTAAAAGTTGTAAGGAGAAGAAATGTAAAAATTGAATGAAGCTGGTGTTACGGAGCAGTTGTCCCTGAAGTAATTTCATCAGCATTGAAAAGGTATTTTACTGATTCGACGCTGTATCGTTCTCTCCAAATTGAACGATTAGTTCAATGGGTTTTTTGTCACATTTTCTTCTTTTGCGTTTTCATTAATTTTTTTTCTTATATACTTGTACGAGCAAACAAGGCTGTCAATTCTGGTATAACTTTGATGGTGAACATTCATTCAAAAACGCAACACGCTCAAAATTGTTAAAAAAATCAAAATTGATTAAATCTATACGTATAATTATCATTGGTGTTAAGCTAGTTTTTACATAAACAAAAAATTATCTGTTGGATTAACTATAAAAAAAAATACGTGAAATAATAGTTTTATTTCAAAAACTCAACAAATGTTGCTTGTGTTGAACAAATTTATTAAATTGTTTAAACATCCAATAATAAAAACGAGCGGTTAACAGTTAACAATATTGTTACTGTTAACATAATGTGGTTTTTTCGACTATTATTTCTAACTGTGGGGTTTGGAGCTGTAACAGTTGTTAATCTTGGTCGGATTTAATCAAATTTGATAATATGTAAATTTTAAGTGAAGGAAAAATGTGGCATCTGTTTTGATAGTTCTTGTATTGATTACACTGCGTTTGGTACAACAATATTTTTGTTGGTATTTTATGACCAAGTGTTTATTCCAGGAGCAACGATTGATGTATATTTTTGGTCTATCATCATTGTTTTACAATTACATATATTGATTTATTATTATTCAAATTCAAGAATCCCCGATACCATTGGCGCACCGATTTTTATTATATTCAATTATTGTTATAGCTCAACAATCGCCGTTATCATTGGCACAACAACTGGTTTTTTTGTTCGGATTAATTACTATATGTTGTTCACTATGCTTGGATAGTGTGGAGTAGGTATGCAAAGTTGGATCAAATTCAAAAAACGGATGTGAGTGAAATGATGATTCAAAAAATGGAGGTGTGATGTGGTGTGTGTGATGGGCTTGGTTTTTCCGTCTTTTGGAGTCGTCATAGTCCCAATTCTTTGCTCATTTGAATCCATCTTATGAATTATTTGCGTGTAATTCATCACTTGTAATGGGCTGAGAAAATGCATAATCGAGCTCACAGACTGCACCTGGTCGGAAATTTAAAACTCAAGGCAAACAATTCTTCTAATGTTCCTGTGTTAATGCACAGTTTTCATTACTGGTTCTTAATATTTATAATTGAAATTTATATTTGTTATTCGTAAGTTTTGTTTCTTTAAATGTGACATGTGACCACAAATGTGGTTTTTTATGACAATCATCGTCAGTAGCATATTGGTTTATTTCTTATTTCACTCCGCACTGGGGCGTTATACATTTAATAGTACTTTTATTATAAAAATTAAACAATAATTAGGGGGAGGAAAGAGCTAGAGGCAGGGCTGTCCTCCTGAAACGAAGACATGTGGCAACACTACGACTTAATTTGCCCTTCTATCGTTATTGAAGACAAGAATAACTACTTACAAAATATGACATAGGTCAAGGATAGGTTAGAGAAAAATAAAACTAAAACAATTTGTTTTGAAAATTTGCGAGCGTAAAACTGAATCCCGGCTGCCAATAATCCAGATTCCTATATCATGTGATGCACCGCCCTCCCCAACAATTAAAGCCCAAAAATTGAGTTATATAAAGGTTTGATTCTTCGAGCAAGCGATATCATGCTATCATCTAGGAATATTCCACAGCTAAGATTGAGGTACTGTAACGAAGAAGTCTGGTGATCAACGAAGCAGTTGTGTAGTACCCTTGATTTAGAGACCCACTATTTTCTCACACGCATTAAATTTGGATTAGCGGACACTTTCTTAATTGTCTTCGTTTTTCCTCTAACCATGATTTCTTATACTCAAACCGTAATCGCCATCTACAATGGTTTCCGTTTGGGAATTGTCCTAAAACAGTTATGTGCTATTTACCAATGTAATTTCCTATATTCAATTTGATTCGTAATAGCGCTATTTTCATATATAATTCTTACCATCATTATTATTCAATAATTTTTATTTATGTAGATTTCTATTTTAATACCCGTTGATTGTAGGAATTCTTTAGGGGTACAATAAAACGAAAGAAAAACAAAATTTCCCTAATTTGAATTCGCTCTGTTTCCCACTGGATAGAGGAATCCATCAGTGGATTACGTCTCGTTCATCGTAGTGTCATGAATTTTTTTTTGAGTTGCTTTTGCTTCGTGTTGTAGAATGTAATGGATATTTCTGTTTATAGTTCCCTTCCAATTTTAGTACAGGTCGATAGTGAAGACTCTTTTAGTGAGTACACATCTTTAACGAAAGGAAAAAAATACTCTAGAAACAAATTTATCTTGTTTATCGACTTATTATTATTCACCACCACCGATCGTTTCTGTTGACTATAAATACGCGTAGTTGCTTATAGAGGCCTCTTAGTCTATTAATTCTTATGGAATTAATTTCTTTTTGTGGTTTTTGATAGTGCAGTCAAGATGATATGTTTGGTGTTTTTTCGCAGTTTTAATTGATATTAAGTTAGAAAATAATGATAAACAAAAAGAAACTAGAAATTATAAAAACAAAAAATATTATATGTTTGTACCATATTTGGTGATGTCCCTAGTTATATTTACCAAAAACAGGCGGAAATATTCTTTTTATATAATTGTAAGTACTGCATCTAACCTAATTACGTTCGTAATTACATAATTCATTTTGTTGTTGTGATATCAATTTTCTGTGAAAAGATTTTTTTTTGTGATTTAATTATAAGTTTACAACCAAAAAACAAACAAAATATACAAAAACCAGAATTTTTAACAAAAAGCATGTTAGAACTTAAACTATTGCTTTTATGGAGAAATTTTTTTTTGGTTGTTTGGTTACCGTGGATGCGGTGTAATATTAATTAAAAGTAAAAGATAATTAAGAAAAATTAATAACTCTGGTTTATACAACTATTATTTAGTAGAATTAAAATTAAATTTGTTGGATAATCTGCTCTTTTATTCCGGAATTCTCTGTCGACACAATTAAATCTCGAACCATCCTAGAACAAAAAAAAGGGTGTGTCGTTTTTTTTTTTGCATATGGCGGTATTCGTTTTCCGGCGATGGCACTACCAATATATTGAACAAGAATAGCAATCATATGTGTCTGTGGGAAGCATCCATTTACCATCGGGGGAATCGATAACTCATTTTGTGTATATTGCTACCGACGCACTGCTTTCTTCCACCTGATATAAGACAACAACATTGACATCCAGCTACCATTACCGGAGGCAATAGCGTTTTATTGTCCTTACTTATATGTACCACAGCGTGATACCATCGTCAAATCTCGTTCGTCTCTAACTATATAGAGATTTTATATATCAGCTATAGTCATCTGCACTTGTATATAATTTATTGATCCTGTATACGACCATTGACGATTGCTGGAGTTGCAGTACAGATTGAACGTGTCATCAAACCACCGTTAGCCTAAGGGATGATGATTGGCTAAATTTCGAAGGAGTCAGGAGTGGGGTCTGGACTAACCATGGGGTGAGTCACATTTTTATTATTACCTATATAGGTGTGAATCTGTGTGAGTGCGTGAATGTGTACATATGTCGTTACTTGCTGATACTAATTTTATTGTAGTAAAATTTTCAAACGAAATCGATTAATCTGATTTCCCCTAATATATTAAAAAAAGGTGAATAGAGCCAACGTAATTAATTAAATTTTGATTTTTCTAAACCGCATTAATAAAGTGTAAATAGTTTAAATATTGAATTTAATGTGATCAGTTAATCAAAGCATGAGTATTCCAAAAGTGTATTTTATGGTCAACTGAATAAAAATAGTTTCGTAAAAATTGAATGCGTTATGAACTCAACATCTTGAACCTAGGTTCCAGAAGCCTGATGGCGATTCTTTTTGCATCTACAAGAGACGCTCAATTAACTGACGATAACGTGGCAGCTTTTATCTTCAACTCACGCCTTTCATCGGCATTCCAAAATCAACGTGATCGTCTTCCTACATAATAAAAAAAATTCTTATCAAAATCATATATGGTATTGTTTGGAAAACTATCTAACATTGGTAGTAATCGGTGAAGCGGGGTGGGGCTAAAAGTACTAAAGATCCACAGCTGATGTCAAATTAAAAGCGAGAGATTTTCATAGCAACTATATAATAAATAGCTGTCGTTACGAAGAACCAAAAGAAAAAAAATACAATTAAGGTGATTACGTGATTTCTAATAAAATTTTAAACTAATTTATAAAAAAAAAAAAAAATATATTACAACCTATTGTATAATGGTTGGACCAAGCTCTCAAACCAGTAACTTTTTGTTACCTTTGCTATTCCTATTGATAGTAGTTTTTCTCACACTGGATGCCGAAGTTTTTTTTTGTGGGTATAAAAGACGACTGTATGTGTATATGTATGCGTGAGTGTATGGGGACGTGGATGATGGTGCGTATGTATGTAGGTGTATGAATGCGTATGCAAACGTGAGTGTATGGGGATATAGATGGCTTGTATGTGTGGGAGTGGATGAAGTGCGCGAGTGTGTGACTTAATTAAAATTACGGGGTTGGGCGTGGTGATCGTGGTTCTTTCGCATACGGGGGTCGCCAGAGTCTGTTTAGTTCACTTGCTTTTCTTCTTACATCCGTTCTTATCTCATGATACGCGTACAAGTTCAGTTATTTGCGCTGGAGCAGCAGGTATTCTCCTCTCGACCCCATAGGCTGCAGCTAGTCTGGGGCAAAAAAAATAGTCTCGCTAGGTACGCGACCTGCTATGCTACTTCGTTGCTAGTCAACGAAGCAGCGCTTCATTACAGTACTACCGTTGACTGACTACAGTTCATCCGCCAGCACTCCTAAGATATTACCTTAGCTAGTGCAATCTCACAATACCAAAATATTGAAATATATATTAACTCTGACAGCCAAGCAGCAATCATGGCACTAAAATCTATGCGCTTTGATTCAAAACTTGTATGGAATGCTACCAAAATCATCTAAAAGACTCCTGCAATAATAGAGTCACACATGTGTGGGCACCTAGCCACACAGGAATACAAAGAAATGCTATTGCTGACGCTTTAGCAAAGCAAGGTGCCAATAAAAAGTTTGTTGGACCGGAATGCTTCGGAATGGCCAAGAGTTCGCTCAAAAGCACAATCCAAACATGGTAACAGGAACAAAATGCTAAATTATGGAGAAGCAGAGAGGGACTAGTACACTCCAAGAAGTTTCTAGGTAACCTCCATGTTTCACCCTTAAAAACAATCGACTTAAACAGAGAGTCTCTAAGAATTTTATAGTATTGCGTTACTAGGTATGGTCCTTTAAACCACCATCTCAACAAAATGGGCCTTGTTGTTTCCAATAGGTGTTGATTCTGCTACTCAGACGCGGAGACGATGAAACACGTCATCTGCAGCTGTCCTGAACTCGCTTGGCACAGATACAACCAACTTGGTCATAGAAGACTAACACTTCCATAACCACAAAACGTCACTTCAATTGAGCTAAGTTCTTTGAACATTTTGACAGATCACAAACCCCTAACCACCGTACTCAAGTCTGACGCGCCGAAAAATTTTCGACATTCGACATATAAAGGACGAACACAACAACGCAACAGACACATTGTCTCGACCAGAAGATGCCCAGATTTCACTAATCCTACACACCGGCATTGACGTGCAAAAGTTAATAACACTACGAGAGACTGATCAAGAGCTCAAGACTCGTATAAGACAATTTAACAAAACATCAAGGGACATAATTTCAGCTTAAGCTAATTAAATTTGACTCTTCTAGTAATTAGTATAAGTTTTCAATCGGTAGCACCAGACTCTATATTCCAAATAAGATACGTTGCACCGAATTTGATCAAATACACGGCTTCTAACATGCAGGTTGTAGAACGAGTAAAAAATTAGTTTCGGCAAAATGCTTCTAGCCTAGCGTGAATACCGATATACTGGGTATTGATATTAAACTAGTGTTCCATGCCAAAAGTCTAAGCTACATTGACACACTCGTACCGAAAATAGTCGACGTTACCCTCTAGTAGCTTTAAACATTTTCATTTAGACATAGTTGGAGCTTTGTCAGCATCAAATTGGTTTGACACATTCTTACAACAATCTGTAAATTCACACGTTGGCTAGAAATAATTCCTTTACGAGATATGAAGACATCAACAGTTACACGTGCCTCATTGGCCAGTATATTACTAGGTTTGGCGTCTCGCTGGAGATAACGACCGACCAAGGGGATCAAGTTGAGGGCAGCTTGTTTTTAGAACTTAGTATGTTAGTAGGATCTCACAAGTTACGGACAACAAGTTCCATCCATCTTGAAACGTTCAAATATTTCATAAATTGAATGAATCGCACAAATCTGAAGTATACAGAGATATTTTAGGAAAGGGAGTGGAGATTTAGTGAAGTGGACAATTTTTCATTCATTTCTAAACGAAGATGATGTAATTAGTTTCAAACCAGCCCCACTTAGTCTCTTGATCTAATGTTGTCAATTTCAAAAACAGATACTTTGGATGAGCACTGCAGATAATTGGATTGAGAATGGTGAGACTAAGAACATCGTAAGTTTCTCTTTTAACTGCTGAATAATTAAGTGAGATAAGAACGGTTTCTGCTACCAAAACACACGCATCTGTCAAACACATTTACTTTTGCCATATGAAATCAAAGTAAAACTTTAAACTGTTCCGTTATAGCAAAATAAAATCAGAATCACGATCGTTGAACTGATCGTTGAATTGAATTAATCAGAACCTTAATCAGCTAATGTAATTGAATTCAAAAGACCAAGATAAAGCATTAATTGTATCTTTTATTTAATAATCAGTTTTAACCATTTATAAACAATATCTTGTCGATAAACCCAATTAAGATAATATTTCAATTAAACGTGGGTTTGCGACAAGTGATATCTAACAATACGATAACAAAAATTCAAAACTTACCGAAGAAACACATTCATGTAATGTGCAATTATCATCAGATTTCCATGAATCGCCAATTGAATACATTTTATTATCTAATTTGCATTTAATTTGAACGCAGCTGCCACAACAATCACCTTCATTTTTTACTATCTCGTACTCCTATCAATTAACAAAGTACAAAAAAAAAAATATTATTTCCATCTCACTCTAATAAAGAAAATCAATTAATTCTTACTGCTCCGTCACATTCAACATGACAATTTTCACCAAGGCCTTTTATTGTAGGATTTCCATTACTTGAGTTATCACAAATATATTTTACACAGCGATTGGTACTATTCCAGATATCACCAACATTTTTTATCACATTTGTTCCATTTATATCTACATTACACACATTTGTACTTTGTTGTTTATTGTCTGTAATTAAGAAAACAAAAATAATTGATTGGTGTTTTGTTTGAATTAGAATTAAGATAAACGAAATACAATGTTGCATGTTTAATGTTTCTCATGTTTCAATTAGAGAATTATCAAACGAGATCTGTAAACAAATATAGTTTTAATGAGCTGTTTAGTAATAACTTATTAGAACTTAATCTTGAAGATGATTATAAACACGATGGCTATATTAGAATTTAGAGTTTTCTGCACTCCTCTGTACCTATCCAAAACTCATATAAACAAAAGAAGTCAGTGATTTATTTGTATATGCAAAATGCTATCCAATTGCATATAATTTCGAATTTTTTGTTGAATCAGTGATACATTTTGCATATTTTCGTGAAAACAAGCTTAGTTTTTTTTAGAATAAAATGAGGATGGGGTGATTCGATATTTATGTGTATCAACCATCATTCTCAGGCTTCTTCATGATGGCGCCCAACGTGGGGCTCAAAAAAAAATATATGGCTAAGCGGATGGTTGATGATAAACAGCAGAATTATTATTTCTGTATGAAATTTCCCAGTCGAAATTATTTTGAAGAAAAATGCCTTTCTATAACCATAAACACTTATTCCTCTATGTTGATCTCAATTAGTTTAACGAGAGGTACTCTTATACTTTAGGTTCGATCTGGAGCGATGACATTCCTTTCTTCATCCATATATTACCACCATACAACAAACGTAGTCAGGAGACTTCTCCTTCCGTCCTGTCCTGTAACAGTTATTTTGGAAAACATTTTTTTTTAAACGCAAACAGCGGGTAATATTAATTATGAGCAATTTCACGAAGATTCAACAACGTTTTGACTTGACCCCCTTTAATTTTGATTATTTTTTGTTTATAAATAGTCTTTTATAAATAAAAAATACAAGTTCTCTTCGACTTTTTTTTTCGACCAGGGTCTTCACAGGGTGCCCCTCAATTTTTTGTTAGTTTTTGATGTGAGTGCATTTTGACGAGCGATTGTAGAAAAACTACTCAATCGATTTTCATAAATGATATATCGTTGAATAGGTATTAGAACAAAGTTGTTAAAAATGTACACTGTTAGTTTTTTGAAATAATTTTTAACAGTGTAACATAAGAAAAAATCGATGTAATTGAAGAAAAGATGGCGCTACACCTTTTTTTTAAACTAAATTGAAGCTTATTTTATATCTAACCACTTGTGAAAGTTTAGGACATGCATTATTTTTTGTTTTAAAGATAAAATTCGTTGTGCATATGACTGTCGGGAATCAGTTTTTTTTTGTTCTGAAGGAAAATTATAAAAATGGCGTTAAACAAAGAGGATTTTTTTTAATGTTAAATATCAAAGATTTTATTATTAGATGAACTTTTTAAAATATTATAAAAATTATATATGCAGTACAATAAATAAAATAAAGACAATTGTTGAAAATGATTTACTTATTTTACAAACAGAAGTTTCTTTTGAATAGGAAAACACTTCTGCAATTATTTTCTTTGTATTATATGGCATAAAAAAATGAAATGTTTATTTATCACTTTTAGTAATCACTTGTCACTCTTATAAAAAATAATTTGACAGTCTCGACTGCAAACAAAAAAACCGTATAAATAACTAAATCTATTTAGCAACTTTTGACTGGAGAAGCATTATGTTCGTATTATGTTATTATGGAATCATAAAGTAAAAGATTGTATTTTAACATTAAATTACAAATATTTTATTATTGAATAAACTTTTTAAAATATCATACACATTATATATGTAGGTTAAAGAAAATAAATATAGTTATTAAAAATTATTTACTTATTTTACATTCAAAAAATTCTTTTGAGTTGGAAAACATTTTTGCAATTATTGTCTTAGTATTTAATGGTACAAAAGAATGAATTTTTTGAGTTCCACTTATAGAAATCGCATTTTTATATCGATTTTGTAATTTTTCTTTTGTTAATTTATATTCATTTTTATCGGCGTATCCAAAGTTCATGGTAGTTTCCCATTTTAAAGCCCATTCGAAAAGTTTTTTTGGTGTATCAATAATATCTCTGCTCCCCATACTATAACGGTGTGCAGCACGCTTCAGTGTACCACCAATCCCATCGCAAGTTCCCTTTCCGTGGCTGATAGCATGAAAATGCCACTCTGCATCAACCTCAAAGTCTTTTTATGGTGGTTTATTTTTGTATTGAGAAGGTGCACCGTCGGTGTAAAAATTATTTTCCTAATATTAGAATTTATATATGCCTTCTGATGAATTCAATAAGTTTTGTTTTCAGAAAAATCCCCTTGAACGAGGCACTCTCCTGGTTCTATTTTTTTTTCTTTCCTCAATGAATGTAGATTGCTGTTTTGCTATAAAGTTGTGTGGTATCAAAATTTGTAAACGGTAAACAATTTTTTTCATAAATTCTTCAACAGTTTCTATTAAAGTATCCAAATTGCATCGATCAGTGGTATTCCAATTTGACTTGAAGGATTCCTTTAACGTCAAAATCATTTAGTAATTTTTCTTCCATCCATCTTCCATCTTAGAGTGTTGAATCATTAGTTTCATATTTTGATGTATGGTACACACGCACACATTATAAACTCCTTGGGATAATTTTATACATTCTTGTGGTCGAAGGGACGTGAATTTACTAAATCCTATTTTCACAT
The DNA here is from genome assembly GCA_963693315.1 of Diogma glabrata. Classification (NCBI taxonomy): domain Eukaryota; kingdom Metazoa; phylum Arthropoda; class Insecta; order Diptera; family Cylindrotomidae; genus Diogma; species Diogma glabrata. The sequence goes on along the minus strand of OY856186.1, from coordinate 23,012,909 downwards.
CAGGAAACTTATTTTTAAACTCCACATAAGCTTCATTTTATGTACATAGCAATAAGCGCTTTTGTGGATTTATGCTGAAATTGCTCATATTTTCTTTATTGTACATATATAATTTTTATAATATTTTAAAAAGTTCATATAATAATAAAATATTTGATATTTAACATAAAAAAAAATCTCTTAGTTTATAACGCCATTTTTTATAATTTTCCTTCAGAACAAAAAAAACTGATTCCCGACAGTCATATGCACAACGAATTTTATCTTTAAAACAAAAAATAATGCATGTCCTAAACATTCACAAGCTGTTAGATATAAAATAAGCTTCAATTTAGTTTTAAAAAAAGGTATTGCGCCATCTTTTCTTCAATTACTCCGTTTTTTTCTTATGTTACACCATTAAAAATTATTTCAAAAAATTAACAGTGTACATTTTTAAAAACTTTGCTCTAATACCTATTCAACGTTTTCTACAATCGCTCGTCAAAATGCACTCACATCACAAAATAACAAAAAATTGAGTGGCACCCTGTGAAGACCCCTGGTCGAAAAAAAAATTCGAAGAGAGCCTGTATTTTTTATTTATGAAAGACTATATATAAACCAAAAATAATCAAATTTAAAAGGAGTCAAGTCAAAATTTTCCAAAAATTTGCTGAACTTGCGTGAAATGCTCTTATATAATCCTAAAAGAAACGAAATTAATGTCGGAGTAAAATAAAATCAAAAACAACTATAAAATTTAATTAATTAATACACCAGATACGGGATTGAAAATAGGGTTGAACTTATTTGAGAAAATTGATTAAAGGCCGTGATGTTAATTTAGGATCTAGCAAAAATTAGTGTTATGTTTGTAGTTAGGTGAAAATCGAACAAAATTGATTTGTGATGTTGAGATCTTTGTTTAAAAATAAGATTTTTTACTTAGTAGTCTATCAGTTTTTGGCTAGTCCAACCTTTCCAGAGTCTAAGTAGTTTTGAGGTTTAAAGTCAAACGAAGTCATGTACCCGTTTTAAAAATACGTGTAGTAGTTTAGGTAAAAGCTACAATCATCAAAAACATTCTATTCCATTCTCTACATCCTATACGAATCTAGTCAATTTGATATTATTCTGTGCAAATATTAATTTAATCTACTGATAACAAACAATCATATTACCACCCGGACACATTGGTTTCATTTAACACAATAAAGCATTTAAAAAAATATCAAAAAATCTCTATTCCAAACACCTAGTTTCCATTGTTTGTTTAATGCAAATTGTTGTATCTAATCTGAAGAAACGTTTGTTAACAAGATAGTTAAAGTGTTTTTTTTCTTTGCAAAAGATAAGAATTCAATTTGTTAACTCATTAGAAGGTAATTGAAAAATCACTTGAACATATTTATTGATTGTTTACCAAAAAAAATTACACCAAGTTACGATAGTAAATATCTCCTTCAACTTTTGATGCTGAATAATAATACTGTTTCCGTTAAGTAAGTGACATTTTATTCTAGTTAACAACAGGATATATTCTTAAAATAATAAATTTTGAACGGAATAAATTCGTAAAACAACGAAATTGAAAGCAAATTTACATATTACTGTTAGAACAGGTTGATAAGTTTAGTACTCTAAAAATAGAAACGGATTTGTGCTGATTGCAAAAATAAATACTTTTCAACTAGTTCAAGTTAAAAAATTTACAAATTCTACAAATTATTGATGATGTATCACATGTTGATATGTTGAATCCTAGATTTGTGTGTTTTTTCAACTTAATCATTGTAAATTAATCATTGAATTATGGAAATACTAGAAATTTTTCTGCATTACTTATTGTTTTTATAATTTATGTGCATTTATTAAGTAAGCCGTTAATTATTCGTTAATTAAAAAGTAGTTTTGCAAAATACAGTTTTTGAATTTGATTAAATGTTTCATTATTTAACGATAACTGATATATGTACGTATAATGTGGCATTAAATGATTTATGTTTGTCACGGGGAAAGTTTTATTTGTGATTTTATGTTCAAGAATTGTCGAATATATCATTGTCATGAACATCTTTATAACCACATCAGTTCTAATTAAAAAAATTATCTAATATTTTTTACAAGAGGAAATTAGAGAATTGTTCATGCTATCGTTATTAATATAGATCAATTATGGTGATGGTGAACTAAAGTTGAACATTAACTACCTACAAAGGCGTAATAACGACAAAAATCACCATTTAAGAATTTTTAAAAGATGAAACAGGGTTTATATTGGGGGCGACTATAGAGTGAAAAAAACTGAATAGCAGAATATAAATAGTACTAGTTCTGTATGGATCCTACGTACAGAACAGCTTCACGTAAGATCGCATCATGAAACCTGTCAGTTTTTTATTCCAATATTCATAATCATTATCCCGGCTTGTGATTTTTTTTGGGTACTGTACGTCCCCACGATTTGTAACGAAGAAATTTTTGAGACACACCATCTGGATGCTACAATTTTTATTTAATCTCAATTTGCCAAGTCCCATTCTATATTGTTGTTTTTTTCTTTTGTTTTTGTGAAAAATGCTCATCTTAACTAAAATAAATTATGATTTTTAATTATTTCTAATTTTATTTTTCTTCCAAAAAAAAAAGAAAATTTGGAGAGAAAATTGAAAAGATTAAGATTTGTTTCAATTTATGGAACAATAAATTTTGTATAAATAATTTTAATTAATTATGATTTGGAAATCATCAAAAAATATTAAATTCTTTTTAATACTGATGAATGCTGACTCCTTTTGGTATAACATCCTCAACGACTACTTGGGTGAGCAGGCCCACAGATTTTCTACATAATAGTGATTGCTTAATTATTTCACATTTTAACGGGTGGATAGTAGAAAAGTCATGGATTTGGTTTTGTCAAGAATAACAGTGTTAATTTGATACTGTATATGACTTTAAACAAACAAATAAATTTTTAAAGTTAAAAAGCTTAATTGTAAAACCAAGGTATAACGATTTGTACATCTTCCACTGAATGTTGGTTGATAGTAGTCTACATATTTTCCAAGTGCTCTAGCAAGTGAATTAGTTTGACAGATTGATAAGAACAAGCATGAGCTAGAGGTTCTAAGCTTGGATGAATAGTCTAAAGACAATCTAACTATCGTACGAATGTTCTCATTACTTTTCTTTATTACTGTTAACATGTTTAGACTTTTTTTAATTGCTCTTTTTCTTAATACTTAATTCTAAAAATTAATTAAATTACAAACAATAAATAATTATAAAATGAAATCCGCATAACTCTTATTGCAATCATCATCAATCAGTTTTGACCTTCATCTCATATTCATTTACAGTTTTATTCTACTAATTCACTTTAACTACTTGACATAGTTGAAAATTAAAATCGAAAGTTACCGGTAAGAAATATAAAAATATTAATACGTTCAATTATTTTATTGCATAATAATAATATAAGTAATATGTTAATTTAAATATTTGCACATGAAATACTGGTTAAACTTAATGTTGTAATATATAGATATAGATGACAACCAAATTTATATTTTTATTTAAAATAAACCACATTTCATTGATATTAATGTTATAAACAAATCATAAATATGCTATAAAAAAATTACATTATTTTTGCAAAAAAAAAATCTTTGGATAATTTTTCCTATAGAATTTAAAATTTTGTTACTCAAATCTAAGCTACTACTATAGCACTATCACAAAAACAAATACCAGCGAATCGTGAGCTGACTAACTAAAAGGCTTGTTAACACTTTTAATTGATTTTCATACAACTTCATTTAAAGATAGTAAATGAATTAGCAAAGTAATATAATTAAATTAATTATTAAATTAGTTTGTTTTTTATTATAGATCATTTGATTGTTAGCCCGGATTCACGTACTTTGATTCACTTATATTTTAATTATTTTATTGATGGAATTTTAAAATAAATAACTCATCCAATCTATGCTTTATAGATTCATGGTAAATAGTCAAGGTGTTGTATTTGTAATCAAATACTAATTTTATTTAAATTATAGTTAATGGTAATAAAATTGGATTATTTCAAATTATGTTTACATGTTAGTGAAAATAATTGTTTTTTATGATCTTTTTTCTACGTAATACATCGAACCGCAAAAGTCTCCACCCAATGATTGCTTTTATTTCTACTACTATCGGTTTATAGTTTTTTATGGTAAGTTCATTGGCTACAATGATATAGGTAATTAGAATTTACCAAATAAACTATTACAAACTTCTATTCATATCGGTTCATAAAATTAACTAAACCATCAGAGGTAAATTAAAAAGCATAATCATGTTCAGTTAGTTTTCAAAATCATGAACAGTTTAGTGGAAGTACTAACATTACAAAAAGTTCTTTGTTAATTCCCAATTATTTGCCTTCTTGCGTTTTCATTCGATTTTTTATAATCTGGGTCTTGGAATACCGTTTATAATTTTGGGAATATGTTCATTTTCTAAGAACCAAACACTGGCCATTTTTCAGTAAATGAATTTTTTTTTTTCAAAATAACACAAAACTCAAAATTAAGAAAACAAAATGCAATGATATCAGTGAAAAAAAACATCAAACATTTAAATTTGTAGTTCGTGAGGGATATTTAATACACAGTTTAATGAACTAAAATTAAGTATTTGGAGCGAAAGGAAATGGCGTTGGACAGATTCCAGCACATTCCAGCTTTTGCAAATTAATGTATCATGGCATAAACGCCAAAAAATTGATGACATTGACTCAAAATTTCAAAATTTTAGAATTGATTCTTAAATATTCAGTAGCAACGAGTATTTCAAGCACATTAAAATATTATTTACTTAGTTGTGGTTGGTGTACAAGGCCAAAATATTAAAATATAATTTATTTTATTTCTATCTAGAAACTTCAGAGCCCTTGCGGCGGTTTCTAGTATAAACACAAAGTCGTTAATAATAAACCAAACATTTTTCTTTCATAATGCTATAATACTATATCGCTTATGATATTACACTATATCGCTTTCGCCTTTCAATATATCGCTTTCTGTAGGCAACAGTTTTAATATGAAGGTTTATATACGATTTGAATGAGTTCTTCCGCACGTTGCAGTATAAATTAACACACTCGAGTTAACATCATTTAAGTCATAAGCATAGCCCAATTCTTACTAATTTCACTCCCAGCTCATTAGGTTTCTAATTTTGAAGTTTGTATTAGCAAAATATTAACAATTTTTTTATCGACCTGCATTGGTTACATAAATGATAACATTTAAAATAACTAGTAATATATCATTAAATCACCAATCAGGTATATCACTCCGTTGGTATATATGATAACAAAACAGTGATTTCTAATCCGAACATACTTTATTATCATTGCATTTTGATAGTCAAATAAAGAAATGAGTTTATAAAGCAATCAACTAAATTTGACTTATATAAATAAGCATATGACCCAGACATAGGTTAACACAGTCTATATGGAGTTATAAGTGTCTCTTGATTCGTAACTTTTTAATTTTTTATCTCGTGGTGTGTCAAGCGCGCGTACTCTATTTTTTACTATTGACATAAACGTTAACGGAGATATCACATACCACTGGCAATGGCAGTAAGATTTCACCAGCCACGGTAGTATATTACGGTAAACTGATGAATGAACGGTATTCAGTCAACGGTAGCACCCTTAATCTTATATATGGAATATTCCTTGATACCCAATTATAGTTATCTAAAAATTTGGATGGTATCTCTTAATTTTATTTTTGTTCCCGTCATCTTATCACAAAATATTGGCTTATATCATATTTTATTTTGTGCTAGGATTTATTGTTTGGTTATCAATTATTTAAAACTTGAAAAAAAAAAATAAATTCCCTCCATCAACACATTTTAATGCATGTTGTCGTGAGACACAAATTGCAATTTGTACTACAACACACATTTTATATAAAAAAAATATATAAACTAACCCCTGAATTTGTTGGGTAATGAACTTGTAAGCATGGTAAGCTTAATTTTGCCAGTTTAAAATGTCTCCCACATTTAATTCTTTATCATCAATTAATTGTATTTTAAAAATTATTAGTTATATCAATAAAATTAATCTATACAATTTTGCTCGATAAGCGTTCATAAAAAAGTCAGTTGAACAGCAACAACAATTATCTAAGATAACGATAACGCTGTCAATTAAATCTTCGTAATTAAATTTAATTTGACGCTATTAAAGAATCATTCCTCTACTTTATGCTAGCCATTAAATGATAAAAACAATTAATTTGTTTGAGTTTTTACCGTTTTTATCATATTAGTATCTTAACGTGGAAGTAAAACCTAAGGAAAACTTAATTTTACAATATGTAAAACAAACACTATTTATTCGAGTAATAGTCAAATTCGAAAAATGACATCAGCTTAAATCAATTGCTTCGCCGAATCACTCCATAGCTACTTCTACCATAATTTATTAGCTTTAGTTTTTGTTTTAAGATCAAACTTGACTCAACAAATAAATCTTAAATTTTTATATTTACTGCTGTTTTTTTGTATTCTTGTAAAATGGAATGATGACATGAAATAAATTTCGTAAATATGATGAAAAATAGTTTTTATGAATTTGTTTATTATAAACAAAGTAACCCAGATCATCTCAAAAGTATCACATATATCTTTTGTTCAATAAAAAATCACATGGAGTAACAACTTTTAAATTCTGACAATTTAAATAATAAGATGAGAGAAGTCGAAATTTAGGTGCGCAATTATGTGACATTAATTAAGTTGAATAATTATTAATTTTATTAACAAAAACTCCGAAAACTTGAAAATATCAGAATAATCTTCAAAACTTGAAATCGCGGTTTCACCCAGTGCAAATAATGATATATATGTTTGAAATTTTGATTTCAAATTTTAACATTAAAAACTTGCAAAATACTAGATCTGGTGACCCTATACAAAAAACTACTCCATTTAATGATTTTCGAATGATTATTTCAAGAATTTAAAAAAAAAATGCAAATCATTTCAATGTAGTAATTGCGATCATATTCGTATGCCTTATTAAATAACAAAAAATATGCCTTATGTCTCGTTTGCCTTATTAAATAAAAACTAACGATAACAGTTATGCCATTATTGATTTAATTTTAAAATTGTATACAATATTGAAAGAAATAAAAGAATTAATTCAATAAGGGATTTTTTGTTTATTTTATATAGAAGCGGATAATACTAAGCTTGTTTTGGTCGGAATAAAGTGTAGTTTTATAGATCTTGGTGAAACATATTTTAATAATCTTAAATTTTTAAAATACTCCTTGTATTAGTTCGCAGAAATTATTTTATTTTATTTATTAATATTTATTTACATATAAATTTATTAATAAAAATAACACGATTAATTTCGGTTTAATTCAACCATTTTTAAAAGGACCTCGTACAAACACATTTTTAACTGCACCTCACATTACAACCCTTTCAAACAAATAAATAGTTATATCGACAAATTAGTTATATTAAACAAATAAATAGTTATAATATATATATAAATAGTTGATTTTATGTTTTCAGCGTAAGCAAGTTTTATACTTATGATTATTTATAACACGATAATTTCCTTGAGAGTCAAGAAATTGCAACGAATACTTTTTATATGATCCATGTATGTGGCCAGTTAAATTGAATAAATCATTGAAACGTTGAGAAATCTTGCGTTGCTGGTAGTCCAGAACTCGGGGTTATTGGTAAAGAGCTTAATTGTTTTGAAATGTCACGATGAATGCAAAAGCCAACTTCTGACAATTTCGACCTAGAAAATCGATCGAATATATTCAACTACCAATTTGGTTAAATCACCGTGCAAATACCACGCAACAAAAGTGTTCCATCGACTGCGAATGCAAAAAACGTCGAAACAGGCATACTGGACATTCCCAGTAAAATCACAGTTATAACCAATAAAGTGGAAGGAATAAGAATGGAAGAAAGGTTTTGTATCTTGTGGTTTTAGGTAGATTTCATATAAAAATCTACCTATTGCAATGTGTCTCATCTCGGAATTTCGGAAAACTTTGGAGCCAGACGACTATATATGATAAGCGGAGACGGAAAAACAAAAAAAACTAGTGGGATGGGGGTGTGACCTTAAGGGTCACGCCAAGAACTCCCCGAAAAGTTAAAACCTAACTAGCCCAGACTGCTGGATAAGGTATACTGACACATCAAACTAACTTTACTGCCTATTTTGAGATCGTAAAGTTAAACAATATGGTTTAATTGCGTTATCCAAAAATATGCTTTCTAGAACATAAATCAAAGTAAAAAGGAAAAATAAAATATTACAAAAAAAATTAAAAAAACAAAGAAGTCATCAAACAACTAATAAGAGATTCAATTTTGTCGACTGTCGTAACGAAAATACCACATAGTTTCATCACATTTTCTTAAACATCTCAAAAACTAAGATAGCAATTGTTTAAACCAATTGTTTAATTTAAACAATATGTAAGGTCAATGACCTTGATATTATTATTTATTCTCATTATATTTGCAAGAGATGATTTTCAGTTTTTTGGAAACCACTAAAAACAAATGATTTAATTTCGGTAGAAAAGAACTGGGCCCTAAGTCACGCCAAAATACATCGATTGAGACCATTTCCATTAAAATTGAGCCATCCTTTGTGGAGAAATCATTGCACAAAATTTCTTCTACATACAGCTATAAAAACACACACACACACACACACACACACACACACACACACACACACATACACACACACACACACACACACACACACACACACACACACACACACACACACACACACACACACACACACACACACACACACACACACACACACACACACACACACACACACACACACACACACACACACATACACACACACACGCACACACACACACACACAAACACACATACAGACTGCCAGCTAAAAATAGTCTTAACAGCTTCAGGAGGTCATGAAACGTAAAGATATCATAAAAATTCCGATTTCGAAAATCGACCCAAAAACCAATAACTTCCCATATCGGGAAGTTGAAAAAATTTACATATATATATATATATATACAGTGATACCCCGTTTAACGCCAAGGATGCGTTCCAAAATTCCTTAACGTTATTCAAATCAACGTTAAACGGGGTATGGATGTCGTGCAAAACGATGAGATAGGTGCTTAATTGTTAATTTTTTCGTAAATTTTTCTTCTTTTTCAATAATTATTAACTGATTAAGTAGAATATTTCGTGGATTTTGATCTTAAATTTATATATTAATCAGATTTTCGATTTTAAGATACTGTAGAGTTGCCGTAGAGTTTGAATGAAGTTGTTGTATCGGAGACAAGCAGAGTAAAAACTGCTTAGCTTAGTTAATGACGCTACACGACGGCAAATTGGCGCATTTAAACCAATGCGACGCATGCATCTGTTCTCCATGTTAAAGACCGCTTGGAGCGGGCGTCTGTCTTGAATCAAGCGGCTTGCTATATGAACGTGTAAAAAGATTATTATGATGACCTGGAACTGGACAGGTTCAAAAAAAAAATGGGGTGAGCCTTAGGTTAACACCCTAACCGCGGGAAAAAAAATTTGTTAAATTTGGGAATCAGAAAGAGAATAACAGACCTGAACAAAAATACAGAATTTAGCCTAGACGAGAAAAACGACGGACGGAATCGGAACGTACGAACCTGAGCGCTGCTGATGCTCTAATAAGTCGAAACTGAGCCTAAATGGTATAGGAAAAAAGCCAAAAACACAGCCAATAATAGGAAAAAAAGATTTGGGTAATCACTCTTTGTACTGTAAGGGTCATCCTTCTTGATTTCTCGATTTAAGGGATTTTTGTTATTGATCCAAATATTAAATAATCTACGTTTTTTTCTAAAGACCAATTTAGCTGCCTTTTAGGAAATAAATATTTTTGTTGGGATTTCATTATTGAGAAGAGAACAAATTTATTGATATTGAGTTGAATGGTTTCAATAAATTTATGGGCAGAAACATTTACATCTCTCTCTCTCCCTCTCTGGCGTTTACATCCCATGGAGCGATTTTGCCGTCTGTGCAATCAGCTTCCAATCATTTCGTTCCATGACCAGTTGACCTCAGTTTCGACATCTTATATCATGAAGGTCTTGGATGATGTCATCACGCCAGTGTTTTTTAGGTCTTCCTCTTCGACGAACACCAGCTGGTTGTTGTTGGGACGCTTTTTTTATCATTCTTTCCAATGGAGCCCTTTCTACATGACCAAACCATCTAATCCGGTTGGATTTAATGAATTCGATTACATCGCAGCCTCCAAGAAGCTGTCTGATTTCATGATTCATTCAGATTCTATACTGATTTTCAGCAACTTTACATCGACCATAAATTGTTCGTATGACTTTCCTCTCAAAAGTTGATAGAATTCTACTGCAATTGGAGGAAGTCAATGTCCAGCTTTCACTTTCAAAGGTAAGCACAGGTCGGATTAGTGCTTTGTAAAGTGTGAGTTTGCACGACTGCGAAATATGTTTTGATCGCAAAAGTTTTGAGTATGCGTAGAAAACTCTGTATGCGGCTGAGACACGGGCTTTGATATCTGTCTGCATGTCATTTGACAATGTTATTACAGACGTTATGTTATTACAGACGTTTGATCCCGATGTTGTGAGTTTGCACAGAGAAACAAGTTTCGCTGGAATACCAAGGCATATGAGTGAAGACCAGAGGTTGTCGCGGATGATGATATCATATGCTTGCTTGAAATCAACGTAGATCTGGTGAATGCTGATGTTGTACTCCCAACATCCTTAAGGTAAAACATTGATCTGTGATTGAACGGTTGGGACGAAAACCACACTGATAGTCATAGTCAGACATTAGCTCGTATTTTATATGCAGTGTTCAACAGTTCGATTTCACGATAATTCGCACACTTTAGGCGGGCACCTTTCTTATGTAGCGGAACAATTAGAGCTGTTTTCCATTCAGCAGGTAGTTCTTTTTGGTCCCAGATTGCAAGAATCAGATCATATATACGTGAGACCAGAGCTGCTCTTCCATTCTTAAATAGTTCTGCAGGGATTCCATCGATACCTGGTAATTTGTCATTTTTTAATTTTTTGATGACAGCTTCCACTTCTTTTATTGTTGAGTAAGGGACGCTCTGCCGCTCTCAACTACACCAACCTAATTCTGTTAGCGTTCCCCGGGTAGCACGGTGTGGACGTAGAATTTCGGATTTCACTACCCAAACATTTACTTCGTCAGAATAAAAACAATGACGAATTTTGTTTTTAATAGTAGACGAAACTATTACACGAGTAGAGAAACTTATAATATAAATATATAAAACTATTAATTTGTCTTGTTTTGTAAAACTCTTCAAATTCGCTGATTAACTTAGTCAATCAAAATTAAAAATGTTGATTAAATTCGAAAGAATAAATAATTTAAGAGACAATTCAACTCTCTAAAAAAAGTTTCAATAAGGTCCAATCAAAACGCTTCATTTACTATTTTTTAGCAAATCAAATCGATTTGTTTCGATTATTTTTTTCTGGTAGGAAGGAACAGCGAATATTTTCGAATATTTTCCGCCTACTTAATATATTAATTTAAAACCAAAATGCACATACAAAATTATGTGAAAATGCAATTTGCAAATAGTAAAAGTAGCGATCTTTCCCATTTACTTTTGTTACCTCATATGGCCCTAGATATTTCGCCTGTAATTTTGAACCACCACCAAATTGAGTTCTCTTGATTGCTACGACATCTCCAACCTGATATTGATAAGCTTTCTTCCTTCTTTTATTGTAATCACGCCGATTTTCTTCTTGAACTTTTAAAATATTAAACTTCGCTCGATCTCTCAAAGCTTGACGATTTTCCGTAAACAAGTAGACTTCTTCTTCTTCAACAATTTCCTTAATACGAATATTCTCAGCACATCTCATTTTAACTCCCATTAGTAGCTCGAACGGACTCATACCAATGGCTCTCTGATATGAATTATTTAAATATTGTTGTAACTGGTTCACGTACTTGTACCAATTTTCTTCATCATTTAGTGATAGTTTTGATAAGACTGGTATTATAAGCCGATTTATTCGTTCCACTTGGCCATTTCCTGTTGGTGCACCTGTTGTTATAGTGGAATGTTCAATATTCTCCTGTTCACAGTAGTTAGTAAATTCTGCAGATGTAAATGTTGTGGCACGATCTGTTATAATGTGTTTTGGATTACCGAATATTGACTTTTGAGAATCAAGTTTTTGCAAAACCTCCTTCGTTGTCGTACTTTTAGTTGGATATACCCATACGAATTTTGAGAAACCATCGATCACGCATAAAATGTATTTGTATTGCTTTCTCGTTATAGTCAGATGTCCTTGATGATAATGTGATATGTAACAAGCGGCGTTTCACCTTTTGGTATGGGATTTAACAAACCATCTTTTTTCCCTGCCTTTCTTTCCGCAACAATACATGGAATACAATTCTGAATAATCTTTTTAACTTTTTCTGCCAGCTTTGGGATGAAATACTCGCGTTGAATCAACTCGATAGTCTTTTTTACTGCAAAATGACCTTGCTCGTGGTACGTCCTAATTACTTCAAATTGCATCGCCTTTGGTACCACTAATGATAAACTACCTTGCAGCATCTTAAATAAAAGACCATTATTAGTCACGTATTCATTATACCCACCTGTTTTAAGAAGTTCAAATATCGGCTTCAATAATTCATCTTCCCGTTGTGCAGCTCGAATTCTTACTGACAGATGTTCTTGAGCTATCAGTAACACAGGATTTTGGCTTAATGCGTCCACATGCTTCATACGAGTGCCAGGCCGATGTTCAAGCTTAAAGTCGAATTCTTGGAGCTGAAGCGCCCAACCTGCAATTCTTGAGGTAAGTTCTCTTTTCTCCATTGTTGCCTTAAAGGCAGCACAGTCGGTAGCTATTGTGAACTGCAACCACAGCAAGTACACACGGAACTTCTTCAGCGCTCTAATTATCGCTAACACCTCCAGTTCGTAACTACTATAATTTTCCTCGGCCTTAGAAGTCTTTTTACTATAGTAGAACACCGGATGATAAATATTGTCATCACTGGATTTTTGAAGTAGAATTGCACGTAGACCGATCTTGCATGCATCCGTGTGCAATTCCGTATATGCATTAACATTGTAGATTTTGAGTACAGGATCATTTGCTAGCTTTTCTTTTAATGTAGTAAACGATGAAATCTCAGCTTCCCCGAACTTAAAAGAATTCTCCTTACGTAGCATATCTGTCAAAGGTCTAGCTATGATAGCATAATTTTCAACAAATTTCCTGAAGTAGCTTGTTAAGCCTAAAAAACTCTGAAGTTGCTTTAAGGTTTTAGGCTGCGGAAATTTGTTTATTGCTTTCTTTTTCCGTAAAGATGGTTTGACAGATCCATTTCCAATTTCGTATCCTAAGTACTCCACTGTTGAATACAAAAACTGGCATTTCCTCCAGTTGATTTGTAGACCATTATTTTCTGCCACTGCTAACACCTTTTCCAATCGCCTTACAGTTTCTTCTTTATTCTTACCATGTACTATAAGGTCATCCATATAAATACAAAGAAATTTTTCTAAGCAAAGGGTTGCAAAGATGTTGTTGATTTTGCGTTGAAATGAAGCTGGAGAATTTCGAAACCCAAAAGGTGCTCTCAGAAACTCATACAAACCAAATGGAGTTATGAACGCCGTATATTTTACAGAATCCGGCTCGATTGGAACGTGAAAGAATCCATTACGCAAGTCTAGCGTTACAAAGTACTTAGCATCTTGTAATTGGTCGATTTGGTCATCAATAATCGACATAGGATAACAGTCCTTGACCACCACCTTATTCAACTTTCTGTAATCCACGCATAGTCTTTTTGAACCATCTCTTTTATTAGCTAGCACTATAGGACTTGCAAAGTTTGACTTACTTGGCTGTATAATTTTCTCATTTTGCCACTCTTCAATTTGTTCGTGCACTATCTTTGTTTCTAATGGAGATAAACGTCTTAATTTCTGTGCTATAGGTGTTTCATCTGTTAGAACAATTTTCATTGCAATGTCTCCTTCTGGTAAAATTTTTGCCGGACTGTAGTTGACTACTAAACTTTTAATGACTTCAACCCATTTCTGCCGATCAGTTCCAAATACACCAACATTAATAGGCAAATCTCCGTGATCAACCACCATTGAGTAGTGCTCTGGAATAAATTTTTTCATAATAATACTTACAGGTGTCAATACTGTTATAGTTTGGTTTAAAAGTTCTTTTCCTAGAATAATATCAACCGGTAGCACATCATCCGGAACAATATGAAACACGATGTGGTAAATTTCTCCTTCAATAACCACATCTGTGAAAAAACGTCCAAGAGTCTTCAAGTTTTTTGAACCAGCACCACTAAATGTTGTTGTTAGACTTTCAAAATCTGGAGCACCGAGAGATAAATATTTTCTATGCGTCATGAAATTCAAATCACTACCATTATCCACCATGAGCATCATGATTTTCGATTCGAATTTGTTTAAGGTCTTTTGTTGCTGACGGGATAAGTTGTTCAGTAATGGCAGCACAAACGCTGGCTTTCTTTTCTTCTTTTTTGGAACAATTTGGCGCTATGTGCCCGAATTCATTGCACTTATAACATTTTGGACCTCTTTCTTTGTTTCTACACATTCTTTCACGATGACCAACACCACCACAACTATAGCACCTTATAACTGGCCGCCCATTTATCGATACTTTTAAAGGAGACTGTTTGATGGATGTATCCGACCTCACCTTTGCTAGTTCTCTAGCCTTTAGTTCTTCATATCTTTCAAGTCTTTCCTTAAAATCCATCAAATTTCGAGCACCGTGCAGAATTGCTTTACTGGCCATGGTATCTGATATACCATTGATGCAGTAATCAATGATCGATGCGTCTTCCATATCCACATCCAAAGCAATTTCTTGAAGTGTAAGTAGGTAACTTCGACACGTTTCATTGGGCAGTTTAACTCGCTGAGCCATTTTCATGTGAACTTTAGAACTGATAACAGTTTTCTTAAATTCATCTCTCAAAAACTTTTTAAGTTTGTCCCACGTACCAACATCAACGGTTGTTCGCATACTCTGTTTCGCCGTACCGACTAAAAGTTTTTTGCCATAAATCGCTTTTTGTGTATCATTCCACCCAACACCTTTCGCCGACTCGTCAAAATCACTGATCCATTTCTCTATTGAATAGTCATCATCTCCACTAAACTGCGTCAGCGAATCTTGAATATCACTAAAAGAAAAAATACATTTACTCATCACATTATCAGAACCTGTCCCGTTACTCGTAGTTAGACGAAGAAGTTCGTTTTCCCGTTTAAGAATTTCAATCTCTTTTTCTTTAATTTCAGCTTCCTTTTTCCGAATTGCCTGATGCATCTTCTCCAAACGTTCTTTTTCGTGATTTGATACACTTACATTTTCTTGATGCAAGGTTGAATGAAGGCTATCTAAATTGATCTCCGTATCTAATCGACGTTTAAAATGCTCAAACATTCCGTTGTAAAATGCATCACTATCAAAACCACTAACACCCGTAGCACCATCCATACCAGAACCAGACGTTTTAGAGCCTGAAGTACCCGAATTAACATCTAATACTATATCAGCATTTGGATTAGCGGTCTGTTGACCTATATTATTCTCCGTTTCTTTACCTTGTTTTCCCGTCATTCTAGCACAATTTTTATAAATCTTCACTTTATAATTAAAATTATTCTAAATTTTTGTTTGTTTTTTTTTTATAAAAATGTTTGCAAAATCTGTTTTGTTCGTAGTTGTTTAACTGTTAGTCGTTTGTAATTTGTTTAACAATTTTAGATTTTTCTTTATAGATTGATAATGAAATACAGTACAAGGACAAATACAAACAATTATTATATTTTTTTTACAATCGCCTTTGTTATTTTTATTCACCGTATACAACTTTTTGTTTCACTTCGGTCACCTTTAAACAAAACTAAGCTGAACTTCTGTTGTTTAAAATTATCTCTACAAATTAGAGTTATTTCTACACCACTGATAAATCCCGTAAAATTTCGACCGCGTTTTTCACCGAAATTTTTTACATTAACACCTTAATTAATAAGCTCTAGCCAGAAAATTATGAATATAACACCTTAATATCACCATTAAACTTAGAGCTCATCCCACTTCTGACACCAACTGTAGGATTTATCGAAAGAAAATAATAATTTAAATAAAAATAACTTTTTAATTCTCAATTTATTCCTAATTTATTTCAACAATTAATTCCGATAATATTTTAAGATCAACTGAATTTTATATAAAAATTAAAATCAATTTATATGTTTGCCCATATGGGACTAAACCAATACTAATTAAATAAAGCAGGTATTTATGTTATATTTTGATATAACAATTATTTTCATTATAGGGTGATCCCACATATATATATATATATATATATATATATATATATATATATATATATATATATATATATATATATATATATATATATATATATATATATATATATATATATATATATATATATATATATATATATATATATATATATATATATATATATATATATATATATATATATATATATATATATATATATATATATATATATATATATATATATATATATATATATATATATATATATATATATATATATATATATATATATATATATATATATATATATATATATATATATATATATATATATATATATATATATATATATATATATATATATATATATATATATATATATTAGACTGGTCGTTAAAAATTAAATTTTCCGAGACGCCCCCTAAAAAATTTATATGTGGTCAAAAAACCACAACGGCATTATTTTTTTTAAATCAAAAGAACACGTGCCACAAAATCATCGAAGTTGAATTTTTAATAAAATTGTTAATATCTCATAAAATATGTATATGTCAAAAAAAATCTTGTAACCATTTTTGTAGGAAATTTAATTTTCTACAAAAAAGATTCATGTCATTTTTCCCTAAACCCTATATTTCTGAATATATTTTGAAATAAAACTAGAAATTCTTCGAAACACGTAAAACCAAATGATGAAGATTTTGACAAAAAAGCACTAATTTTGATTTTTTTTGTCACGATTATTTTTTTATACATTCTATTATGTAGCATAAGAAGAAAATAAGGACTTTTTCGTTATTTTTATTTTTATGGTTTTTATAAATTTTGAAAACTTACAAGCTCATTTTCAAAATATCATGAGAACTATTCGTTTTAGGGAAAAAACGACCTGCAACTGTTTTGTAGATAATTAAATTTCCTACAAAAATGATTCTGTGATTTTTTTTGACATCTGCATATTTTATGAGATATTTGAAAAAATCTACAAATTTTTAACAAAATGAACTTAACAAAATAAATTTGGAGTTTCTTTCTAATATTCTTGATAATATAATTTACAACAATGAGTAATAAAAAGCCATATTTACTTGTTTTAGAAAGTCCTACAACGTATTACAAATAAAATTTCATGATGAATACATGTCCACTTAATTTAACAACAAAATTTGGTACATCAATTGATGCAGTTTTTCAATAAATTTAGCAAATTTGTCATAAACCTCTAATTTCATATTTCAATTATGATAGTAATTAAATTGACTTTGTAATTATTATGTAAATATTTCTTTTTATTACACATGCTGTAAATTATATTATCAATAAATGCAACTCTAAATTCCAATATGACATTTTTATGTTATATTTCGTCTTTTTATTAATACTTACAGTACCTGCCACCTGCCAAAGAAATTTATTTCAACCGCGTGCAAAGATTACACGCACTCATTTTTCTGTTTAATAAAACAAATTTAATCAACACAAATATTTTTATTTAAAAATAAACTTTTGAAAAAACGCCATATTTTTAGTCATAGAAAATTATATACGACCACCTCGAAATCTATAGCAATAAAATACAACTCAAACTATCCAAACAGATTAAGACGTTTTGACGGATTCAGCCATAATACATAAAAATACGGATTTTTTCCCATTTTCTGAAAAATGTTATTTTTCACATCATAGAAAACTATGGGACCCTCTCGAAATCAACCCAAATAGAATACAATTTAAATCATCTAAATTGAACGAGCCGCTTTTTGAGAAATCAGTTAACAATTAACATAATAAAAAAGACCCACAATGAAACATAGAACATCATTTTTTTTTAGTTGGTTAAAAAACTAAAACAATTCAAAATATAAATTTAATAAACGACGAAAATCATTAAAATATTATACACGAGGGTCGATAATTTTTAAAAACAAAAAAAACAATAGTAGGATGAAACCGATTAGAAAAGGAGGAGAATATTATAAAAACAAAAGAAAAATAATTTACGGCGATCTGAGGTCGGGAAGGGGAAGGGGTGAGTTATTAAGGGTTAAAAACGGTTTATCTCGATTTCCGGCAAAACTAAAAGTCCTATGGAAAAAAGTTTAATGTCAAAGATGTAGGTAATAAAAAGATCTAAAACTTTTATATCAACACTTTTTTCACATAACCTCAAAATTTATGTGAAAAATTCAAAAAAGCAAGTTTTTGGTTTTTTCTTTTTATCTTTTACAAATAATTTTTTTTCACGAAATTTGGTGAAAACTTACCTTTTTATGTCCCAAATACGCTGTAATTTATTTGATTTGAAATATTTATTTTTTCACCTTATTTTGGATTAATATCGAAAAAGCACCTTAATTTTCAATCGAAAATTCAACCGTCAAAATATTAGCTTTTTTCAAAAAGTTGGTATTCTTTCTGTTCGTTGAAATCTCTACTCTCCAATGGTGAAAAAAAAAATATATTACTATAGTAAATCTTCTCAGAAAATGCAAAAAATGAATTGAATTTACGATTGGAAATTAGAGTGCTTTTTCGATATTAATTCAAAATAAGGTGAGAAAATAAATATTTCAAATCAAATAAATTACAGCGTATTTCGGACATAAAAAGGTAAGTTTTCACCAAATTTCGTGAACAAAAAAATTTTTTTGTAAAAGATAAAAATAAAAAACCAAAAACTTGCTGTTTTGAATTTTTCCCATAAATTTTGAGGTTATGTGAAAAAATTGTCAATACAAACATTTTAGATATTTTTATTACCTACAACTTTGCCATTAAACTTTTTTCCATAGGACTTTTAGTTTTGCCGGAAATCGAGATAAACCGTTTTTTACCCTTAAAAACTCACCCCTTCCCCTTCCCGACCTCAGATCGCCGTAAATTATTTTTCCTTTCATTTTATAATATTCTCTTCCTTTTCTAATGGGTTTCATCCTACTATTATTTTTTTCACTTTTTATTATTTTTAAAGGCTTCTACCCTGGTCTAATATTATGTTCGGCAAGTATGCGATACAACACAATTCAATTATGTATATTGTGTGTGTGTCAATTGTCATTCATTTGTTAATGTTATTATATTTTTTATTCACTTATTGAGTGTCGTACTAAATGTTATATGAGTTGGATGTGAGATACTAAACTCCAAAATCGATACATCCAACTCATATAAGTATGAGACTGAATAAGTCAATAACAAATATAATAACATTAAAAAATGAATGACAATTGACGCACACAATACACATAATCGAATTGTATCGCATATTTGCGTAAATTCGTTTGCTGGGTAGGTGGTAGGTGGTTTAAGTCGTGGGTGACATTTGGTGAGGGTGACAAACTTTAGCAAATGCTTCAGGTTTGCTTGAAAATGGAAAATCTGAATTCATTTCAAATTTGGACAAAAAGGCGAGGGGTCTTCCGAACCTCTACGTTTAAATCTTCAATAACTTCTAATCCCGGACTATGATCTTATTGAAACTTGGTATATAAGGTTTTAGTATTGTTTCCAATATTTCTGAATACCAATTTCCGGTTGATCACTTCCGGTTAAAAAGTTTATTTTTCAGGTGTTTATCCCTTCTGTAGCCTACAATTACCGATCGATTTTCACGAAATTTTTTTAAAATCTTTCAAGTAACATTATAAAGATTTAATCAGCTTTCGAAGTACATTGTACAAAGGCTTAGGGGGTCCACCATACAACAAGTGGTACTTTCCAACATATTTTATATGTTTGTTTGGAGCATACAACATTCGTTCGTTAATTAATTTTGATGACACTTTGGAAAAAAATGCAAATATGCATGGCAAGGAACTGATTAGTTTTTTAAAGAGATTGAACAAAGTGGTGTGGGGTCCCCAGAGCACCTGTTTTTTGAAAGCTCAATAACATCTGTACCTGACAATCGAATTGGATGAAACTTGGTACATAAGCATTTAGTACAATTCACAACAATTCTGCATCCCAACTTCCGGTTTTTCACTTCCGGTAAAAATTTGGTTTGTAATTTTTTGAAGTTCTTTCAGTGCCTGTAAACACACTACAGCCTACAATAACGAAGTGACTATGATGAAACTTATGAAAAAGGCTTCAATTAGTGTGAGAAGATAATTATCAGCTTTTGAGACACATTGATCAAAGTGGTGGGGGGTCTACGTCGTCGGGGGTCGTTTTAAATTATGACTACCGTAATAAGCAATAGCAACAACAACAAACTTTCAACTTTTGTTCCTTCTTGGATAGTTAGGTTTGATAGACAGTTTTGTTTATGTCTATTTCTGTTTATATATTTTGTTTCCAAATTTTTTGAGAAACATATTATGGAAAACATTTTTGACAAAAATTGTAATTATTAGTTAGATGTTTCTTGAGCAATTTTTGTGTGATTCCAGATTCGATTCCACGACTTCTGAATAACAGGAACAGTTGGAAAATAAATTTAAATCTTTGATTTTGTTATAATTTTTGCAATATTTTTGGCATTTTGGGAAAAGTTTGAATTTTTAATTTTGTTATATTTCTTGCATTAATTTTCGAATTTTGAAAATATTTTCAATTTTTGATTTTTTAATAATTTTTAGAAAATTTTTTGAATGTTGAAAAAGTTTAAGTTTTGGATTTTATTATAATTTTTGGAATATTTTTAGAATTTTGAAAAAGTTTATTTGTACTTTTACAAAGAATTTTATGTTTAATATTCATCGCTCCCAAAAACTTAAAACAATGTTTTTGTTAATCTGCAATATCCTTTATCTTTTGTACAAAATATTTTTATTTCAAAATTTTTTAAATTTTTGAATTTTGAATAAGATTGAACAATCTTTTTTAAATATTTTGCTTGCGGCGAATAAAAAGTATTGTATATGATGCACGGACGTAAATCATTTTAACCCCTTGTGCATCAATCACGAGTCTGACTCGTAGAAATTTATTTTACCTTCTAAGACAATCACGAGTTAGACTCGTGATAACAAAATAAATTAAATTCTTGGAATCACTTGACTTCATTTCAAAATTGTGATCGAACGGGTGAAGCGATTTTAATGAATTTTTGTTTTGTTTAAAAGGTACATAGTGAAGCCTTATGAAAATATTACTTTAACAAAAAATATTCATATTTTTAGATGATTTTTTAAAATTTTATTTGTTCAAACATGGTGATTTCAAAAAGTATCGTTTTCTTCTCTTTCATAAATATATATATATAAAATGGCGGAATCAATATAGCAGCTACAGGCTTACGGCCTCACTCTGAAAGTATAGAAATTTGGCTACCAACACAAATTTAAAATATCAACAGATGTGTTGTTTTACTTAGAATGTTGATAATTATAAGTAGTTTCAACTTCCAAATGGTGTTAAATTTTTTATTCAAAATGGCGGCTCGTAAATATAAAAATATAAAATTAACAAAAAACAAATAACAGTTCTCCCGTTTTTATATTTTCTTGCATAATTTAGAATATTCATTAACTTTTTACAAAAAAACTGGAAAATTGCACTTTGGAGCTGTTTTTTGGAAATTATAGAAGTTTTGCCTATAATTTCCATAACAATCTTTCGGTATATATTAGCCGATTTTTTTTAAAATAATTTTCTACAAAAAACATCAAAATCAATAAATAAATAAATAAATAAATAAATAATAAATAAATAAATTAATAAATTAATAAATAAATAAATAAAAATAAATAAAAAAAATAAAAATATATAAATAAATAAATAAAAATAAATATATGAAAAAAAAATAAATAAAAATAAATAAAAATTATCCCCATCTAATGGACTTGGCACTTTGACGCAGTGATGGGGCTCAGTAGACTCAGTGATCTTAGGAGCTACAACGGTAGGGTCACCCATGCCGTTAGGTCCTCGGTGAGAATCGAAGCCAAGATCAAGTCCAAAACCCAAAGCTAAGGTGAGACACGTACCGCGAAAGCTTAGCATGGTCAAGGGGGTGCTTGATTATTAGTACGGAACTCTGGATACCGGGCGCCCTCCAGTTTCAATAGCCTTACCACAGCACAGGGCTCTGTTGTGGCTGACCAATGTACCTCCCTACTTTCTCCATAAATATTGTATGGAAAACTATAAAGTTTTAGATGAGAGCGATGCTTCTCCAAACGCATCACATAAACCAACAACAAAACTGTGCACTATGTCCTACTCTAGGATCATGCCTGATTTATCAGCTTATTCTAAACCAGACAGCTCACATGCCATGTCTGACTCTAGGATCATGCCTGATTTATCAGCTTATCCTAATTCGGATAGTACACACACCATGTCTGACTCTATGGTAATGTCTGATTCACCAGCTTACTCTAAGTCAGACAGAAGACCTGTACGATATAGACAAAAATCTCTAGTACCTAAATTAAGTTGCGTTCAGATTAATCTGCACAGATCAGAAATGGCCTCAGTTAATTTGAACCGGTTAATTGAACAGGATGCTCACGATCTTGCATTTATACAGGAGCCGTGGGCAGACAGCAAAAGAATAAAAGGTCTATCGTCAAACAAAAATACAAAACTGATCTATTTCTCAGATGTGGAAAGACCGCGAACCGCGATTCTCTTCAACAAACATCTGAAAATATTTCCGTTGAATGAATTTATCTGTAGAGATCTTACAACGGTCCAGATAGAAATTCATCTTCCTCAAGGTGGATTTCGTAAATTCATTTTAGCTTCTGCATACTTCCCGGGGGATGAGGACGAGACACCACCAGAAGTGGTAGAGAAACTCATCAAGTATTGCAACAATAACCACTATAACCTCATAATAGCGTGTGACGCTAACGCTCATCACACCGTGTGGGGAAGTAGCAACATTAACACAAAAGGCGAGCGTTTGCTTCAATTTTTGTATACAAACAATATGTTTATTGCAAACAAAGGTAGTGAGCCTACCTTTAGAAACGCAATCAGAGGCGAGGTCCTTGACCTTACTTTAACTAACATAAACGCTACTAACCATATTAAGAACTGGCATGTTTCGAAGGAAGCTTCTATGTCTGATCATGCTTATATATGTTTCAACATAGAACACTACCCGAAGAGCATCCAGTACTTTAGAAACCCAAGAAAAACCAACTGGGAACTTTACACAACATATCTTCATGATAATGTAAATAGTTGCAGCAGTATCAACTCTACATTTGAGCTTGACTCTGCAGCAAATAATTTACAAGAAATTATCACTGAAGCATACAACCTTAATACTCCAATAACTCAATCCAAAAGATGCAAAGATGTACCTTGGTGGAATGGTAACTTGGAGAGGAAAAGGAATAAAGTTCGCAAGCTCTTTAACAGAGCAAAAACAACAAATAATTGGACAGAGTACCGAGTAGCTCTAACCAACTATAATAAAGAACTCAGACAATCAAAAAGAAATAGCTGGAAAGATTTCTGCAATACGATAGATAATCTGCCTGCTGCAGCTCGACTCCAAAAATTGATGTCGTCTGATCACACAAACCCTCTAGGCTCAATCTGCAAACCAAGTGGTACGTATACCACCAGCTGTATTGAGACACTAGATACTTTACTTCAAACCCACTTTCCGGGCTCAATAAAATGGAGTACGGAAGATAATGCCAACGAAGACGTACGTCTTCTAGATCCTGCAACTAAAAGTAATGCAGATCATTTAACCAATACAATTTTCACCCCCAACAAAGCGAGATGGGCTATAGAGTCCTTCGGTCCGTATAAATCTCTAGGAGGTGATGGAATTTTTCCGGTATTTCTGCAAAAGGGTCTAACAATCATTCTTCCATACCTCATGCGTTTGTTCAAAGCAAGCTTTCGCCTTGCTTACATTCCTCAGATATGGCGAGAAACCAGAGTTGTTTTTATACCTAAGCCAGGAAAAAAACCAAATGAAGCCAAATCATACAGACCCATAAGTCTTACATCTTTTCTATCAAAAACAATGGAAAAGATGTTGGATTATCACATCCGTCATGTATGTCTGAAACAAAACCCTCTCAACTCTAGCCAGCACGCCTATCAGACTGGGAAATCTACTGAAACGGCGTTGCACAAAATGGTGAAAGAAATTGAGAGCACCCTAAACTATAAGGAGGCACTTGTATGTACATTTATGGACATACAAGGAGCCTTTGACAATGTCCACTTCAATGCTATCATTGAAATGGCCACAAAGAAAAATATAAACCCGCTTATCATTGCGTGGATTATCAAGATGCTACAGAGTCGGAAGATAACGGCTACACTAGGTGATTATTCAGTGACTGTTACTGCATCTAGAGGCTGCCCGCAAGGGGGCGTGCTCTCTCCGCTGCTTTGGCTAATGGTGGCTGATGATCTCCTCACTAAGCTAAATGATTCCGGCTTCAACACTGTAGGCTATGCCGACGACTTGGCAGTCATGGTTAGAGGGAAACATGACTCCATTGTCGCTGGTCGAACCCAGACAGCTCTTAATATTGTATCAAAGTGGTGCAACAGATTAGGACTGTCGATCAACCCACAAAAAACAAGCATTGTCGTTTTCACAAACAGGAGAAACTTCAATTTCGTTTCTCCTGTTCTAAACGGCGATCCAATACAAACATCAAAAGAGGTTAGATATTTAGGTGTGATCCTGGATAGCAAACTAACTTGGAACCCACACCTGAAATATATCTCTGATAAGGCAAACAAAGTTTTCTTCACATGCAGAAACCTGTTTGGGAAAACATGGGGTCTTAGCCCAAAAATGATACTTTGGTTGCACCAAAGTATTATAATACCAATTCTAACATATGCAGCTTTAGTTTGGTGGCCTAAAACGCGCCAAATAACTGCTCAAAATATGTTTACAAAAATACAAAGGCTTGTGTGTCTTAGTGCCACAGGTGCTTTCAAAACCACGCCAACATCAGCAATGGAGATTCTTCTAAAGCTTTCTCCATTGCACCTACATGTTAAATCTGTAGCGGTGTTGAGCGTTCCTAGACTGCAGCTCACAGAAGGGTTTAAGCCGGGTAATCTAACTGGACACCTTAAAATCCTTTCTGAATTACAAGCTGAACTGCATACATACCATATTTCGGATTGTATGCCAAAAACAATAGGTTTAGATAGGCACTTTGATGTCAAGATATTGGCCAGAGATCTTATTAAAAACTATATACGGTCACTGCCACATAACGCCAGCATCTGGTACACAGATGGTTCTCGAACCAACATGGGCACGGGAGCAGGAGTGTTTGGTCCTAGAACAAAACAAATGGTTGCTTTAGGCACCACAACAACCATATTTCAAGCCGAAATTTTTGCCATTAGCAGTTGCGCTTTGCTATGCGCTGAAAGAAAATACCAAAATATTGAAATATATATTATCTCTGACAGCCAAGCAGCACTCTTGGCACTAACATCTACGCGCTTTGATTCAAAACTGGTATGGGAATGCTACCAAAATCTATTAAAAATCTCGTGCAATAACACAGTAACACTTGTGTGGGCACCTAGCCACACAGGAATACAAGGAAATGCTATCGCTGACGCTTTAGCAAAGCAAGGTGCCAATAAAAAATTTGTTGGACCGGAACCATGCTTTGGAATGGCCAAGAGTTCGCTCAAAAGCACAATCCAAACAATGGAACAAGAACAAAATGCTAAATTATGGAAAAGCAGAGAGGGACTAGTACACTCCAAGAAGTTTCTAGGTAACCTCCCTGTTTCACCCTTAAAAACAATCGACTTAAACAGAGAGTCTCTAAGAATTTTAACGTGGTGCGTCACTGGACATGGTCCTTTAAACCACCATCTTAACAAAATAGGCCTTGTTGTTTCCGACAGGTGCAGATTCTGCTACTCGGATGCGGAAACGATGGAACACGTCATCTGCAGCTGTCCTGAACTCTCTGGGCACAGATACAACCAACTTGGTCATAGAAGACTAACACTTCCATTACCACAAAACGTCACTCCAATTGAGCTAATTAATTTTATTAAAAGTCTCAACTTGGATGACAGAATACAACCAGTAACGGCACAGACGACGACTGACTAGTAACAAAATCAGGGTAAGCACAATAGACCTTCAGGTCGCAGTGCTACTTGAACTGTAAGTCTCAAGGCCCTCCAATAAAAAAAAAAAAAAAAAAAAAAAAAAAAAAAATAAAAATTATTAAAATAAATAAAAATAAATAAAAATAAATAAATAAATAAAAATAAATAAAAATATATAGAAATAAATAAATAAATAAATAAATAAATAAATAAATAAATAAATAAATAAATAAAAAAATAAATAAATAAATTAATAAATAAAAAAATAAATTAAAATAAATTAAAATAAATAAAAATAAAAAAAAATATAGAAAAAAAATAAAAATAAATAAAATAAACGAAAAAAATAAAATATATAAATAAATAAATAAAAATAAATAAATGAATATAAACAAATAAAAATAAATAAAAATTATTAAAATAAATGAAAATAAATAAAAATTATTAAGATAAATAAAAATAAATAAATAAATAAAAATATATAAAATAAATAAATAAATAAATAAAAAAATAAAAAAAAAAATAAAAAATTAAATAAATAAATAAATAAAAAAGTAAATAAATTAATTAATAACTAAATAAATAAAAAACTAAATCAATAAATAAATAAATAATTAAATAAATAAATAGCTAAATAAATAAATAAATACGCAAGTAAGTAGGCAAGCAAGTAAATAAAAATAAATAACTAAATAAATAAATAAATAAAAATAAATAAACTACCAACATTCTTCGTCCAAGAACGCATATGTTGATATTTAAAATTTATGCTGGCAATTCTAAATTGCTATACTTTCAGAATGAGGCCGTAAGCCTATATCCGCCATATTTATTCCACAATTTTGAATTTTGAAAAGGGGCACACGACATTGGAAACAAGAGACAATAAGCTACAATTTTTGCCCATAAACCTTCTGAAAAACCTAAATCATTCTGAAGAGCAGGGGGTCTCCGAGTTGCAAAGAATACCTCATATATATAGTTATTATTTAATTCAAATAAATAAGTAATCATTTCAAACATATAATTTATTTTAACACATAAGACTATATGTTTTATGTATTAAAATTTAATACCTTTAAAACAAAAAAAGTTCAATAAAATCCCTGCACTAGTTTTTAGTAAATCTAAATTTACAGTAAAATAAATCTTTCAAACATAAAAAAATAAAACAAAAAATTAAGATTTTTTTTTAAATCGCAAGGTTTGAAAACTTAAAACTAATATAAAATATAATTTTTTTTATCAGTATAGTACTTTTAAAAAGCCTAACTGCACTACCTTTCAAACAAAAAAAAAATTATTAAAATCGGTTCACCCGTTCGAGCACAATTTAACTTTTAACTTTCATGTTTCTTAAAAAAGTTCGAGCCACCCTGTAGCTTAGAACTAGTGAGAAAATAAAAAAAATAAAAAACACGTGTTAGTTTTTTTTTATTATACTAACGATCATCAAAGTTTCAAGAAATTAGGAGCATTTTTTTAAAAGAATTATTTTCGGCACAAAATTTTTCAAACAAATAGTTCAACCAAACATAAATTTTTTTAAACAAATAAAACCTTAAGGGGTTAAACTTAATGTTGGTGCAAATCTCGGTTGGCGCTTCGACTCGCAAACTCCACATACGTCCAAAAACCTTAGCTTTCTGTCCTTTCATCTTAATGTTCTATAATTAGTTTCTACTGACATATTAATAAAACTTTTGAATATGTCTAACCTTGTTTCAGAAGCACGCTTCGCCACTGACAATTTTCTTTCCACAGCTGGGGTGAAGTTAGCCTATGCATCAGCGTCGCTATATTTTTTATTAAAAACTGTTTTCTAAGCTTCAACAAATGTTTATTTAAAATATTCAATTGTAATTGACTAAAACATTATATTCTACAAGTAAGTCCTATCTGCTTTAATCTATAATTTATTTCTAATTTAAAGGTTGTTCAAGCATACCAATATATTTCAATGACCAACAAAATTATAGCACCGAGAAAATTTAAATCCAAAACAACATAAAACTTGACAAACGAACAAAATTTAAAAATATTCTGCCAAACGAATAATTTTAGTTTAAAAATTTTACCACAACAGGAATTTTATGATTAAATTATGATAAATAAATAGCTATGCTGTGAAACAAACTAAAATACGAAACTGTAGAAATGTGGTTTCATTAAAAACTATTTTTTATATAATATTAATTGGGGATTTTTCAGATCAATTAAACTCAAGTAAGTGAAGAAGTAATTGGAATTTTTTCAATTCAAAGGTATGGTTTAAAGTTTCTCAGAAAAAAACTCCACTTCACATTTCACGTGTTTCGGATGAATTCGAACCTTCCTCGTCAGTGCCTGGCTCGAATCCTTAGGCAGATACGCTATCGATTACGCCGTTGAGGCGATGAAAATTTCGAAGTTGAAACTTCTACATCAATTATTTATTTTACTTAAAAGTTGAATTTTTTCACTGTCATTAGACTCCATACTATGGAAATGTTTTTACATTATATGGGATTTTTGCATTAAATTTTTATTTCGTTCGTTTTTAACCTAAAAATATTTCACATAGGTTAGCTGATTTTATGGTTTAATTTTTCAAAGATGAGAATACACAAGTGTTCTTAAATAAATATAAATTAAATATTTGTACGTTTTTTATAATTATAAACAATTATCAAAATATTTGATTAGATGAATTGAACCAATTTAATTTAAAATTTAGTCTTTTATTAACACAGAAGTTCTTTTAAATAGATTTAAGCAAATATCTTGGCTTATTGTATTTATATTGATAACTATATTAAAAAAAATAATAATCTTGCTTAACACATAAAATAAACATAATAAAAACAAAACTTTTTGTTTATTTACATACCTATTGCAGTTACACTATTAAATACTGAATTAAAAATAATTTGAAAAAACATAAAGAAACAAATCACATTAAATTTACACGACATATTTTCAATAATTTTTTTTTTCGTCAAAATATTTAATTTTAATTTTTTTTTTATTTTATTCACATAATTTTAATGAAAAAAACATTTATTATATTTTCAAAAAAAAAAATAATAACTTCTTAATTTTTATTGAAACGAAATGAGTTTCATCAACCGCGACATCGTACAGGTATCTGAAACAATAAATAAGAAAAAATATATTATATTAACTTAACTCAAAATTGTATTTTGGTTCGGAGTGCGGTGAAATCTTCGTATAATAACGTGTATTTATCTTGCAAACTGCGTTTTTGATTTCGTACAGTATTTAAAAAAAACATATCGCCAAATATTTAACAAAAGACAAATATGTAAAATGTAACTTTTTATCAATAATTTATTCAACACTTAAAAAACGTTTTTCTTTTTTAAATAAATTCTTTTACTACCTAGTTTCAGTATTAACCATCTTTTTTGAAGAATTTTTTACTACTTTTTGCTACTATTAAAATACACGTTAATACATTATTAACTTTACAAAAAAAAAACAAAACGTCTGAAGTGTTAAGGTAATAATTTAATTGTATTTGTAATTTCATGATTATCTGTTAGAAATGTTGAAATATGTTTTTTTTTCAATATTATGTATATATGTAATTTATTTTGTGCCAATTAAAAATAAAAACTATAAAGAAGAAGGAGAAGCTATAATTGTTGCAATTATGTGAGATTCAATAGGAGTTTTGCGGTTACTATTAAATGTTTCAGATGAGCATGAACTTTTATGGCATTGAAAAAATAATTTTTCATAGAGTGAAAATCAGTGTAAATTGAGCTTATTGGTTGAAATAAATTTGTTAAGCTTTTGACATGTATTGTTGTTTCGGTTTAGT
This sequence comes from Diogma glabrata, assembly GCA_963693315.1. Lineage (NCBI taxonomy): Eukaryota > Metazoa > Arthropoda > Insecta > Diptera > Cylindrotomidae > Diogma > Diogma glabrata. Next base: position 22,982,567 of record OY856186.1, on the reverse strand, counting down.
TTATTTGAGATTAATGTATTGCTAATAATCCCTGGGCCGGCGCCGATTTCATGTGATGATTTCCACCTATTTTATGCTTCGTGAGGCGCCGGTCATTGACGAGCCCGAAAATATTTGTTCTGCGATTTTTCTCAAATCGGCTCGGGATCTTGTAAAATTTTTTTTTTTTTGATAGGGAGGTCGGAAATTTGATTTAGAACACAAGGGTAACTTTGTCCGACAAAAATTTGTCTGCTGTTGTCTAGTCCGACAACACAATCATCCAACATGTCAGTTGTCGGATTCGACAATTATAGCAGACACATTTTGGTCGGATAAGCTTACTCTCGTGTTCTTAAACAAATTTCCAACCCCCACAGTAAAAAAAAAATGTGGTAGCAAATTTAGAAGATCGCGGGCAATCGGCATTTTTCGGAGCTTGCCGAACGCAAAAGCGGCTGATTTTAGAAAAATCGCAGAACAAATGGTTTCGGGGTCGTCAAGGACATCACATGAAATCGGCGCCGGCTCAGGGACTATAATATTTTTACTTCACCACAATTTTAAATTGTGTGAAGTAATGCAATCTATCGTGAAAAAAAAAAATCTTACATACCCCAAATTTTGTTTTTTCTTTTGTTTTGGACCATCCTCTATCCAAATAGCCAATAAAAATTTTGGTGTACGTCTGTGTGTGGGTGGGTGGGTGGGTGGGTGGTTGAGTTTTCTGCATAGGATCTTGATGAGACTTTGACAAATGATACAGGTTCACTTGAAAATAGAAGATCTGGATTCATTTTAAATTTGGACAAAATGGGGTCTCCCGAACACCTCTAAGTTTAAATCTTGAATAACTTCTGATCCCGAGCTATGATCTTATTGAAACTTAGTATATAAGGTTTATGTACTGTTTCCAATACTTCTGCATACCAACTTCCGGTTTGTCACTTCCGGTTAAAAAGTTTTTTTTTCAGGTGTTTATCCCTATTGTAGCCTACAATTACCAATCGATTTTCATGAAACGTTGCGAAAAGCTTTTAAATAACATGAGAAAGATTTTATCAGCTTTTGGAGCACATTGGATAAAGGGTGGGGGGGTCCACCATACAACAGGTGGTTTTTTCCACAAAGTTTTTATGTTTGTTGGGAGCATAAAACATTCATTCGTGAATGAATTTTGATGACACTTTGGAAAAAGATGCAAACATGTATGACAAAGAACTGATTAGTTTTTGAGCGATAGTGAACAAAGTGGTGGGGGGTCCCTGGAGCACCTGTTTTTTTGAAAGCTCTATAACTTCTGTACCCGATAAGCGAATTGGATGAAACTTGGTACATGAGTATGTAGTACGGTTTAAAATAGTTCTGCATCCCAACTTCCGGTTTTTCACTTCCGGTAAAAAAAATTTTTTTGTACTTTTTTGAAGTTTTTTCAGTGTCTTTATGCACACTACAGCCTACAATAATGAAGTGATTATAATGAAACTTATGGAATAGGGTTTCAATTAGTGTGAAAAGATAATTATTATGTTTTGGGACACATTGATCAAAGTGGTGGGGGGTCTACCATACAAATGCTGACTTTTCACACTTTGTTTTTTAAGTTTGTTGGGAGCATACAGACTTCATTCATTATTCAATTTTAATGACACTTTGGAAAAAGATGGAAACTTAAGTAACAAAGAACTGATTAGTTTTTGGATAATATTGGAATAAGTGGTGGGGGTCCTCCCGAACACCTGTTTAATGTGTCACACTTTTTTCAATGTTTGTTGGGAGCACACAGCATTCGTCCGTGAACGAATTTTGATGACACTTTGGAAAAAGATGCAAACATTTATGGCAAAGAACTGATTAGTTTTTGAGCGATAGTGAACAAAGTGGTGGGGGGTCTCTGGAGCACCTGTTTTTTTGAAAGCTCTATAACTTCTGTACGTGATAAGCGAATTGGATGAAACTTGGTATATGAGTATGTAGTACGGTTTACAATAGTTCTGAATCCCAACTTCCGGTTTTTCACTTCCGGTAAAAAAATTTTTTTTTTACTTTTTTGAAGTTTTTTCAGTGTCTTTATGCACACTACAGCCTACAATAATGAAGTGATTATGATGAAACTTATGGAATAGGGTTCCAATTAGTGTGAAAAGATAATTATCATGTTTGGGGACACATTGATCAAAGTGGTGGGGGGTCTACCATACAAATGCTGACTTTTCACACTTTGTTTTTTAAGTTTGTTGGGAGCATACAGACTTCGTTCATTAATTTATTTTAATGACACTTTGGAAAATGATGGAGACTTAAGTAACAAAGAACTGATTAGTTTTTGGATAGTATTGGAATAAGTGGTGGGGGTCCTCCCGAACACCTGTTTAATGTGTCACACTTTTTTCAATGTTTGTTGGGAGCACACAGCATTCGTCCGTGAACGAATTTTGATGACACTTTGGAAAAAGATGCAAACATGTATGGCAAAGAACTGATTAGTTTTTGAGCGATAGTGAACAAAGTGATGGGGGGTCCCTGGAGCACCTGTTTTTTTGAAAGCTCTATAACTTCTGTACGTGATAAGCGAATTGGATGAAACTTGGTATATGAGTATGTAGTACGGTTTACAATAGTTCTGAATCCCAACTTCCGGTTTTTCACTTCCGGTAAAAAAATTTTTTTTTTATTTTTTTGAAGTTTTTTCAGTGTCTTTATGCACACTACAGCCTACAATAATGAAGTGATTATGATGAAACTTATGGAATAGGGTTCCAATTAGTGTAAAAAAAAAGATAATTATCATGTTTGGGGACACATTGATCAAAGTGGTGGGGGGTCTACCATACAAATGCTGACTTTTCACACTTTGTTTTTTAAGTTTGTTGGGAGCATACATACTTCGTTCATTAATTTATTTTAATGACACTTTGGAAAATGATGGAAACTTAAGTAACAAAGAACTGATTAGTTTTTGGATAATATTGGAATAAGTGGTGGGGGTCCTCCCGAACACCTGTTTAATGTGTCACACTTTTTTCAATGTTTGTTGGGAGCACACAGCATTCGTTCGTGAACGAATTTTGATGACACTTTGGAAAAAGATGCAGACATGTATGGCAAAGAACTGATTAGTTTTTGAGCGATAGTGAACAAAGTGGTGGGGGGTCCCTGGAGCACCTGTTTTTTTGAAAGCTCTATAACTTTTGTACCTGATAAGCGAATTGGATGAAACTTGGTACATGAGTATGTAGTACGGTTTAAAATAGTTCTGCATCCCAACTTCCGGTTTTTTACTTCTGGTAAAAAAAAATTTTTTGTACTTTTTTAAAGTTTTGTCAGTGTCTTTATGCACACTACAGCCTACAATAACGAAGTGATTATGATGAAACTTATGGAATAGGGTTCCAATTAGTGTTTGTTGGAAGCATACAACATTCGTTCGTTTAGTAATTTTGATTACACTTTGCAAAAAGATGCAAATATGTATGGCAAGGAACTGATTAGTTTTTTTAGTGATAGTGAACAAAGTGGTAGGGGGTCCTCCAAGCACCTGTTATTTTGGAAGCTCAATAGCTTCTGTACCTGATAATCGAGTTGGATGAAATTTGGTACATACACATTTAGTACGGTTTACAATATTTCTGCATCCTAACTTCCGCTTTGTCACTTCTGATAAAATTTTTTTTACTTTTTCTCGTACAACAGAATTTATGTTTGTTGGGATACTACTGCCTGCTTTAATATTTTTATTATTAGAACTACGAAGTCCATAATATTGGTTAGCTTTTAATTAAAGTATTTTATGGATATTAGCTCATTATATATCCAGAACACTATGTTTCCAGAGCTGTGGTGAAGTCAGCCTATGCATCAGCGTCGCAATATTTTTTATTGATTTTTACTTCACCACAATTTTAAATTGTGTGAATTAATGCAATCTATCGAGAAAAAAAAAATCTGACATACCCCAAATTTTGTTTTTTCTTTTGTTTTGGACCATCCTCTATCTAAAGAGCCAATAAAAATTTTGGTGTACGTCTGTGTGTAGGTGGGTGGGTGTGTGGGTGTGTTTTTTTTTCGCTTTACGTAAGAAGATGAAAAGTTTCAAAAAGGTTAGGAACCCGACTTTCACAATGTTACGCGCGGATTTTTAACGGGTCAAAACATCTCCCTTGCTCTTGTGGTCCTGTTGTATCCCTGCGGTACCACCAATTAAGGCATTCCTTCGCAGGCAGGGGTTGAGTGTAGTACTCTCTCGATTATTATGTGTTGTCGTGGTGTTGCTGTGTAGTGTTGAGTATGGCTGCTCTTTGTCTTTTAAACTCAGCATAAATTGCATGAGGCTATGCGGAGTATTTGACTCTCCCATATGCTGCTCAATAAGTCTTCGTGAATTGTCCAACCTTCCGCATTCGATTAGCACGTGCTCAGCGTTATCGGCTTTACCCTCACAGTAGAGACAGTATGGATCCGTTACGTGCTTATACTTGTATAAGTACTCACGGAAACATCCATGGCCTGAGATCATCTGCGTCAAATGATGGTTGACATCACCGTGTTTTCTTGATGTCCATGCTTTTATGCCAGGGATCATCACAAAGGTCCATCGTCTGTTTTTGGAAGCTTCCCATTTCGCTTGCCATTCTATATGACTGTCCATGTTGAAGTCTTCACATGTTCCTCGGTTCCTATCATTTCGTGTTACCTCAGAGCCGATACCTTTTTTGCTACGATATCGATCGGCATCCTTCTCGCAATAACATTAACAGCCTCGTCAGACGCCGTGCGAAAAGCACAGCAAAGGCGCTACGATGTCAGTCTGTAGGCCGTTTTGATAGGTCTAACATAAGATGGCGTTTCCACCGCTGGGCCCATATGGGTGCCGCATACATCAATATTGTTGTGCTAACGCTACCGAGAAGCTTTCTGATCGGTTGTCTAGGGCCGCCAATGTTTGGCATCACTATCGCGTACATCAAGTTGTCATTCAAGTTGAGTCTGTGGTCCAGAACAACACCAAGATACTTCAGGAGCGGGCCAGATTTTATGGTCTGTCCACCAACCTGGATATCGATACTTTCCACCACTTTTCTGCTACTCATTAGTACGACTTCCGTTTTGTGATAGGCCAACTCTAGTCCTGTATTCTTCAGCCACGCTCTAACGCTGGTTATGGTCTGGTTACAGTAGCTCGTAATCTCCGTAAGGTTCTTGGCTACAACAACTATGGCAATGTCATCTGCATAGCCGATAATCGTTGTTTGTTCTAACGCACGTACTCTGAGAAGACCATCGTACATGATGTTCCATAGCAGTGGTCCAAGGACCAATCCTTGGGGTACTCCTCCTGTTATATTGTACTTCTTAGGACCTGCTTCGGTATCACAGACCAGAGTTCTTCCCGTGAAGTAACTGGCTATTATAGGTAGCAGGTAGTCAAGTACATGCAATTAGTGTAGGGCTCTCATGATTTGGTTCCAGCTGGCATAGTTAAAGGCATTTTTAACATCCAGAGTGACAACAACACAATATTGGTTATCACCCTCTAGCCATCTTTTACCACTCAAAGCTTTATGCGCTATCTCACATACTGCGGAGATGGCATCAACCAACGGTAGAGCGCTTCTTTCTGAAATAAAACTCCTGGTCAGAAAGGCCCCACTCGCCTTCAGTATGTTGCTCAAGTCGAGTACCAATAGTTCTCTCAAAGATCTTTCCAGTTGTGACCAGCATGCACAGTTGGTGGTAGGACGAGGGTTCTTCTGGTGGCTGGTCATCTTTCGGTATAAGCCAAGGCGTTGGTGACTCCATTCCTCAGGAAATATCCCATCATTTAGGCACGCAGTGTAGATATTTTCGAATACATTCGGCTTCTTCTTTATCGCTGTTTTTAAGACGATATTTGGGATGCCGTCTAGACCGTGCGTGCTATTAACGGATAATCTGAGCAACGCGTTTAGGACCTTTTCGGTGGTGACAGCCGAAATTAAAATATCGTCAATTTGCAGCTCACGGGGTAGGGAGAAGTCAACGTGGTGTAGAAAAAGGCCGGACACAATTTCAGCCATTATATCTGGGCACACTGGTGCAGTTGATTGAACACCCTTAAGTTTAGTAACCGCTTCCGGTGGTTCCGCTTTTCGCGAAAATCATTTTGAAACTGCTCAAAGTGCTCATTATTTCTCCTTCGTGTACATTTCCTCCGGAGTTTGAAGCACTCTTTTCTCAAACGGACATTGTTTTCAGTCCACCAGAATACTGGGCACCGTCCATTACCGTTGCTTTTACGCGACATAGATGCATCACAGGTGCTTTTAAGATATTTCGCAATAAATTCTTCTCCTATCTTAGCACCACTCTCCGGTATTGGCATGCATTCAACCATGTAGTCCAGCATCTCCGTGTCCAACTCTTTGATTTTCACCCATTTTGCTGCACCTTCCGCTTGACTTGGCGCCTTTCAAACCGCTGTGGTGGTTGGGTTTCAAATATAATAGCACGATGATCACTATGCGTATACAAGTCAGACACCCTCCATTGTGCTCCTCTCGAGAGTGTCCCACTTGCAAAAGTGATATCGATAATTGAACTTGCTTCTCCTTTATTGTCTGGACAATGCCTCAAGTAATGCCCTACCTTTAGGGTTAGTACGTTTACTTCCCCATTCAACGGCCCAAACGTTAAAATCTCCCGCAATTACGATGGGTGACTTACCTCTGACGTCTGTTATTAGTCGGTCAAGTGTCTCTTCAAATTCGTCCAGTGGGGTACTAGGAGGAATGTAGCAGCTGTAGCAGTAGACACCTCTGATTTTGGCATAGACAAAACTCTTATGCTGACGACTAGATCTGCGGTCAAAAAGAAGAGCATTGCAGGTCCAGATTGCAGCTGTCGTCGTCCTGTCTTCAACCCAGTTCCCTTCGCCAACAGGGTCACTTCAGGTTCACTTCAGTTTCACTTTCTGGTCTCTAACGGTCTGTGTCAGTAGGTCCCGTGCCGCCCCGCAGTGCTTAAGATTTATCTGGATACACTTAGTCATGACGGGCGGAAGTCAGTCTTAGCGCTCTTTTGTAGGCTGGACATCTACTGCCTCCTGTAGAATGCCCATTAGTCCCTGTAGGTCCCGACAGGTAAATAGCACGTTTTGGTGGCTCTTTGCATCCTTTCAATGTATGTCCTGTTCCTCCACATCCAAAACAAATCCCGTTCGATCCACATCACTTTTACAGTGCCTTGCTATATGACCGTAATCAAGGCATCTGAAACAGCGTGTTCGAGTGATTCGCTCGCGCAGTCTGCATCTTACCCATCCAATTCGGATGTTTCCAGACGAACGAACGCATGCGCTGATCGTTCAAGAAGACTGATTATTGCCGCTGAGTCCCGTCTCGCAATGTCCTCAAAGATTTGATTGCATTTGTTTGCACCGACCCAACTGTAGGAAATTGTGCCTGAATTGCAATGCAAATATCTTCTCGCAGGTGTGTGGGTGTGTGGGTGACCTTTCTGCATAGGATCTTGATGAAAATTTAGTAAATGAAATTCACTTAAAAATGGAAGATCTGGATTTATTTCAAATTTGGACATAATGGCAGGGGTATCCCGAACACCTCTAAGTTTAAATCTTGAATAACTTCTAATCCCGGCTTATGATCTTATTGAAACTTAGTAATTAGTATATAAGGTTTTAGTGCAGTTTTCAATATTTCTGCATACCAACTTCCGGTTTGTCACTTCCGGTTAAAAAAAATTTTCCCTACTGTAGCCTACAATTACCGATCGATTTTCATGAAACGTTGGTAAAAGCTTTCAAGTAACATGAAAAAGAGCTTTTGGAGTACATTGGATAAAGGGTTTGGAGGTCCACCATAGAACAGGTGGTTTTTTCCACAATGTTTTCACGTTTGTTGGGAGCGTAAAACATTCATTCGTGAATGAATTTTGATGACACTTTGGAAAAAGATACAGATATGTATGACAGGGAACTGATCAGTTTTTAAGCGATAGTGAACAACGTTGTGGGGGTGTCCCATACACCTGTTTTTTTGGAAGCTCAATAACATCTATACATGATAATTGAATTGGATTAAACTTGGTACATGATCATTTAGTACGGTTCACAACAGTTCTGCATCCCAACTTCCGGTTTTTCACTTCCGGTTAGAAGTTTTTTTTGTAAATGTTCAATTTTTTTTCAGTGCCTTTATGCACACTACAGCCTACAATAATGAAGTGATTATGATGAAACTTATGAAAAAGTTTTCAATTAGTGTGAGAAGATAATTACCATCTTTTGGGACACATTGATCAAAGTGGCGGGGCCCGGGGGGTCTACCATACAACTACTGACTTTTCACACTTTGTTTTTAAAGTTTGTTGGGAGCATACAGACTTTATTCATTAATCAATTTTAATGAAACTTTGAAAAAAGATGGAAATTTAAATTACAAAGATCTGATTAGTTTTTGGACAGTATTTGGATAAGTGTTATGGGGCCTCCCGAACACCTGTTTACTGTGTCATCATTTTTTCAATGTTTGTTGGGAGTACACAGCATTCGTTCGTGAACGAGTTTTGATAACAGTTCGCAAAAGGTGCAAATATGTATGGCAAGGAACTGATTAGGTTCATAGCGATAGTGAACAAAGTGGTAGGGGCTCCTACGAGCACCTGTTATTTTGGAAATTGTTTATTTTTCCAATAACATCTGTACCTGATAATCGAATTGGATGAATCCTGGTACATAAACATTTAGTACGGTTCACTACAATTATGCGTGATTACTTCCGATTTGTCACTTCCGGTTAAAATCTTTTTTTCTCTTTTTCTCGTACATTAGAATTTATGTTTGTTGGGATATTATAGCTTTCTTTAATATTTTTATAATTAGAACTACGCGAAGTCTATAGCACTGGTTAGCTTTTAATTAAAGTTTTTGATGGACATTAGCTCATTATATATCCAGAACACTTTTTTTTTCCAGAGCTGTGCTGAAGTCAGCCTATGCATCAGCGTCACAATATTTTTTAAATGAAATGGATTTTTATATTAGCAAAGCAAAGCAAAGCAATTTTTGAGTCATTTTGTTAGGAGAGAAGAAATTTAGGTGGAAAATTTGACTTTGACTTTGTGTATTGATTTTTATTGACAATATCGTCGTCCTGTGTAGATTTTGTTGTACCGTCAAAACCGATGCAAATAAACTAAATTTTAAAATCAAACGTTGGTGGGGATCCAGTAATCAAAATTAGGGCTATATCATAAGCGAATGGTATTTGTATGTTAGGGAAGCACTGCTTCCCGTTTAAGCAAACTTCAAATTCTTTAAACTATCTATTGCTTTTTAGTAGAGATTTTATCAAATATCATTGCAAGTTCCCAAATTCTAGCTCAAACATCACAAAGACAAGTTTTGTCATCGGAGAGTGACAGCGAACTGTACAAATCGCAGGAAGGGTCTCAAGAGCAAGCAAATGTTTCATTACTGTTTACAGTACATGTAAAGTAAACATTTCTTTCATTTATGATTTATTCGTTTGAGATTGTATTACACTAAAACGTCTTCATAAAACAAATAGAATCGCTAAAGAAGCATCAGCTAAATTGGGTGTAACGTTTGCAACAAGCATAGTACATTGCGATTGAAAATGACTGCCAGAGAACACTGACTGGAACGGAACAGTAGATCATTTGCCAGTGATTATTTTTCACTTAGATAGATAAGAATTATTAGGCGTACTCAAAATATCAAGATCAGCTGGTTCAGAAATGGTGGAGACTTTTTAGAAAGTTTAATCGATTGCAAAGCCAGTTGATGATATTGTGATTGGTTGCTTTGATACAAGAGATGTAAATTCTATTAGATTAAATAGAGCAGCTATTCTTTTAAAACAAAAACAACAATAAACTTTACATATCTGAAAAATAAATTAGTGAGTTTTTGTAAGATTAAATTGGCACAGGGACACGGTCAGGTTGATTACAAAGAATTGTTGTAGCTCGCAACAGTGACCACTCGCACATCTCTCTTCACTTCTACAGCTGTAGAGTATTATCGAAGCTATTTGCTCCTTAAATCTCGGGTCTCGAGTCAATAGCTGTCCCAAGGTATTTAATTCTAGGTTGTGAAGTAATCTCCTGCCCACAAGAACCGATTCGGTCTTATGTTCTTTCAATTGCTGACCTGCTAAGACAAGCCACTTTCTGATAAGCTCAATAACTGAGACACCTCTTCTAGATATTTTCCCACCACAAGATAAACCCTTTCTTTGGAGTAAGAGTTGTAAACATTGATAAAGATTTCCATTTCCACTTGTATTGTAGTTTTAAAAGCTACGTTTGGAATACCATCTGAACCGAGTGCCTTCTTATTTCCTACTATGCGCTTGGCATCAAGTACTTCTTGCTGCGTAACTGGAGGTATCTCTATGCTCTACGCCATGACAATCTCAGCAAAAGAACTCTTATTTGCATCTTGTTGCTGATGAAATGATGTGGTCACTGTTCAGGCTTGTTGGTGTTACAGTATATGTCTGCTTCAATTTCTTCATCACATCATCATCGCATTTGCAAAACCCCATGGATCTCGATCGACCTCCAAACATAGAAAGCTTTATCTTCGTTATTTGCTTTCTTTAATGGCGACTTTAAGTGCTGGGCATCCTATCCGGTACTGTTCTTGGAGGATGAAGGTGTTTACCTCTATGGTACGCTCGTCTGGTTCGATTGAATGTACTACGTAGTTTTGAAATTTCCTCGTTCCAGCAGTAAGCTGGCGAAGGATTATTATACAGTTCTCTTCTAGACATAGTAGCTTTGCAGGCTTTGGTCACGCTATTGAGTAATACTGATGTCTCTTCTGATGCCGATCAGTGTTAGCTTCACATTTGTCAGTATTAATCTAAAAATCGTCCCATGGAACGTTTTTACACTCTACCCAGTACCTAGTTTTTTGGTTTCCGTCAAAAATGGCTGCCATTTTTTATTCAGTTCACACGGTTATATACCTGGTGGTTACTTTAAGTGAATCACTCACTTGCCATCCAGATCACTCCTTCTCGAGCTAGTGAGCCACTCATAAACGTTAGATCAATTATAGCGGGCTGTACGAAATTGGCTCTACATAATGTTGGTGTTTTCCCAGTATTCAGGAGAATTAAGTTTAGCGTTGCTTATGCTTCGAGCAAAACTATTCCCCTTCTCGTTTGTTTCTCGTTTCGTACCCCATTCAATATCCCAATCGTTAAAGTCTCTCGCTATAAGCAAGCCAAACTCCTCGATCACAGAACTTGGATGAAATATTAAAATTCCATTCCGACCATATGGCTGCTCCATCTAATTTAACTACAGTCCATACTCTACAATCTACAGTATGGTAGACTTAGGGTAGCAACATTCTTATTGTACCGTCTACTCTTACAACCTTTGCCCGACAGCACTATGGCGTAGGTTGAGTTGTATAACTTTCATTGACGCGTTTGTTCTGAAGTCCTTGGCAATTGTTACAACCAGAGTAACATTTAATCTCTTTGGCAACATTGTGCCCTTGTTCCCCACACCTATTACATCGTGTTAAACGATCCTCGAGCTGGCACGATTTAGAGATGCGACCATATTCAAGACATTTAAAGCATTTTAGTTAGCTTCAAAGTTCTACTACTGCAGTTTGCATTCCTCCGTAAACCTTGCGTATCGATGTCACTTCTATTCCAGAGGTATTGTTAAATTTTTTGCCAACACTGCTCGTACTTTCCCTCAAGTAGTATTTCCTGGGACAACGTTTTCACTCTCATACGGCGCCACTCCATTAGTTTGTTTCAAAGGTTCAGCATATGATAGATCAGTCAAATCTACCACTGGCGTTGAAAGAGAGACATGTAACTAACTGAGTACTGTCCAATGTTCATATACGGTGAAACCATAATGTGTGCTGATGAGGATCTGATTCTGCTCTTATTTTTGGATAGATTCAAATTATCTTCCTTTCCAAATTTTTGCCTTGTAGCTAACACTCTCTAAAGTTGCCGGAGCTGTGAATCCGTCTTCCTGCACCGTACGCCTTGATATGCGTCACTCTTCATGTCAAATAAGCGTTAAGGTTTTGTTCACCGTACCAGGTTTTATTTAAGTCTACCACCTAGTAGAAATAAACGTAATTTGTGATCGCTCCTAATAAGGAAAACAGATGTCATTTTGTGCCCTCCTCCTGAAGTGCAAACCCACATATTGTTTGCTATATGCATTATGCATATATTATATACTAGATTGGCCGTTAAATTTAAAAATTAAATTTTTTCATATAACCACTTAAAACAGGCTTTTTGGTGAAAAAAACAAGATGGCATTTTTTTTTAATTGAAAAAAACACGTGCCGCAAAATCATCGGAGTTGATTTTTTCAAAATTACTCCTCATCGGAGTCTCATGAAATATGCAAATATAAAAAAATCATATAAGCATTTTTGTAAGAAATTTAATTTTCTACAAAAAATTTCCTAGTCTGTTTTTACTTAAAACGTAAGACCTAAGTATTACATACTCGATCACAAAGTAACATTCTTACCCTCACTTTTTTGGCATTTTTCACCGTTTTAGGACCTACTGATTCTAAAAAAACAAAAAAATGTATGTCTGCTGGCCGGCCGGCCGTCCGTCATCACCTACGAAATCTAGAAAACCACAGAAGGTTTTTTAAATTTTTTTTCTAAAAGTAGGTATACGCAATGGACAGGTTTGAAAGGACTATGTGTTCGGTTACTGTACCAGCAGTGTGTCAAAAAAATCATTAGGTATGTCAAAACAAAGAAATATGCATATTTTTTGCTATAAAAACGTTCATTTTAAGTGATAATGTGTAGTAACATTGAAGTTGGAGAGATTTGGATGATCGGAATTAGTATGTGAGACCAAAAAGTAGATTATTGCATTTAAAGTTTGTCAAAAAAATGTTGTCAAGGGTGTCAAAAGAATTTTCATTTATTTTTTATCCAATTTTTTGGAAAAAAATAAAATTAATTATTTGTATGACATAAAATGTAATTGAACATGAAATTTGACATGAACATTTTTGAATTTGTTTTAATTTTTGGAATATTTTTAGGATTTTGAAAAAAGTTTAAATTTTTGATTTTGAAAGAAATATGGATTTTTGATTTTGTAATATTTTTTTGAGACACTAAATGGAGAGATTTTTGAGTAGTTTGCTGATTGTATCATCTTTCACTAAATTATGTTAATTTATGATCTGTTATAATTTTCCGGCAACGTATTGATGTTTCGTGTTAGTTTTGTAATAAATTTCTAAACAGAGATAAAAAAATACTTGTACTTTAACAAAGAGTTTTATGCTTGATATACATCGCTGCCCAATACTAAAAATAATGACCTCATAAAAATGTTTTTGTCCAAAAACTATATCTGCATTAACCCAGACCGAAGTCTTGATATCTCAGAGCTGCTTGAGATTTCAGCTTCTCCATATTTTCTAATGATATTTTGAAAAAAACTTTTAAATTTTCGTAACTCATAAACAACATTAATAATAAGGATGACGGAAACGTACTAATTTTCTTCTTCTGCTATGGAATAAAAACAATAAAAATATAATCGTGCAAAGCAAAAACATGATTTGTACTTCGTCAAAATTTACGTCATTTATTTTTACGAGCAACGAAGAATTTCAAGTTTTTCTTTCCAAAATATCATCAGAAATATACGTTTTACGCAAAAAATGGCAATGACCATTCTTATAGAGAATAAAATTTCCAACATAAAAATAAATATTATTTTATTGTTTTAAATCTGCATATTTCCCAAGATATAAATGATTTTATCAAAAAATCAACTTCGATGATTTTGCGGCACGTGTTTTTTTTAATTAAAAAAAAATGCTTTTGTGTTTTTTTCACCAAATCATAACAAATGATAATCTCTTAACAAAAACAATGTGAAAGTAATGAGTTTCGTCTAGTTGCAAAAAAAACTCACATTGATCAAAAACTCGTACATCTAGCACTTTATCCCAATTAATTTAATTGCATGACAAACACACGTAATGTTAGTAAATTTTCAAGGATTGATTCACAGCATCCATCGTTCTTGGGATTAATTAGCAACAACTCTTCATGACTATGAACTTAAAAAGATGGGAAAATTATTTATAAAAAAAGCAAATATAAATTATTTAAATCCGTCAAAAATGAATTAATTCAAATTAAGTTAATTATATGTTATATTCAAGGGTCAGTATTGAATAAAATCAAAAATAACAAAATTGATTTTCAAGTTTCTCAAGGTAATATTACAAAATCTTTACCTAATCACATATCTTGGATAATAATAATACAGTTATGATACAAGTCCACTGACGGTTTTTTATATGCTTAAAGCTAACACTGCTAGAGCTTAACAATAAAATTTAACCCAAAAATGTTTAGTTCATGTATGACTGTTAAATGTGTGACGCTGTTGAAAAGGTAATTTACTCTACGGTTGATTACCTTACATATTTAAAAAATAAGCCAGTGATATGTTTCCATTGATGATGATTAATGCAGTTAGTTATATTATTACCACGATTATATGTGTTAACTTAGGGTGAGGGATTCACCATTTCAAACCAAAATACTAATTGAAAACACATTTCTTTGAATAAATTAATTATGGGAAATATTCTAGCTATACCATAACCTAACGCAGACATTCCTATAAATTATGATTAATAATAAAAAGTGATGAACTAATCAAGTTAATTATCAAAACACGATTTACATACATATTTCATATGCTACGCTTTTTTGAGAACGTTAAGATATAACGGAAACCTTGACATAGGAAATAAATCGATTGCAATATATTGAAAAAAGCACGTGAGAAGATTATGATCGAAATTGGTGGAATTATACGTAAGCTCACAGAAGCTGATTGTATTATTAAATAGTTTTGACATTGGTATAAATTGCAGCTGATGAAATATTGGGGCAATAATATTTATTTTTGGAAATCGATTGATATAAATATAGAATGTACAGTTGTTTAGCATTTCACGACAAACTGCACGGATTTATGTCACACTAAAAACTTTACAAAGAAGAATCATAAAAAGTTTCCTTCCCACCAACTTGATAGGGGAAGAACAGATTGAAGTCAATGAACTATAACAAAGAATTTTATAAGTTGAGTTAAATTATGAATCACCGAATCAAATTATAGAAAAATTCCATTTTAATTTATTTACGGTAAAATCCAATGAAACCAGTTCTAAAGGCATGCCAAAATCTGTTGGCAAATTACCATGAAAAGGTTCTTATTTTTGTTTTTATAACAAAACTGAATAATTATAGCTTTTACATGGAATTTTTTTATGATTAACATTCTTATATCATTCTCAGATTTTTTGCTACGCAGCTTATTTCGTTGGAGTTTTTGTTTCCATGATGATAATCATTTTTTACATTTAGTATTTTCGATGAGGATGGATAGTAGTCACGTAATAAGATAAGTTGTTGATAAACTGGAATTAAAAAAACATAACCCGGATTCACTGTTTATATTGATTTCGTGGGTTTAAATTTATTTTGATACAACTAACAGATTCGTTTGGACCAGTTGACGGTCAGTGACCTTTCATTAGTAAAATTCATTTTAAGCAACTTCATAATCATTTCGTAAGCAACTTCATAATCATTTCAGCAACCCCTCTTGTAATAAACAGGTGACCTTTAATAATGTCAGATAAGATATTCAAGGATAGTGTTATCAGAGTTGCTTTTTATCAAGTATTGAAATCAAAGAATACGGTATTAAAATTTGTTATATGAACAAACCAAATCACATGATGCTGTCATTTTCGCCTAAGGCAACCGATTGGAATCAAAAACCGAAAAAAAACGTTGGTAGAATCAACTACAAAGTTTGTTTGAATTTGCGTCTAATATGAAAGTGGTTATTTTAACCAATAATTCATTGTCAATTTATTTTAAAAAACGTAACAATTTTCATTATTTTTTAAATCAACAACGGTGTGATCAATTTCCTGGTTCAAATAATCACAAATCATAGTTGAATTAAGTAGTTTGTTCATATTTTTGTTTGAGAATTATTGTGTTTGTTAAAATAAAAAACGAAGAGAAACAAAATTCGTTTAATGATAATAATAATAAACAAAATAATAGAAAAATAAAAAGATTTTTAAATATTCTAACATGGCTGGTTTTATTTAACATTTTATTAATTTACATGCGTTGAATTGAATTGAATAATTTTAATTTATTATTACCATATAAATTTATGTGCGAAAGAAAATTGTTTAGTGAATGTAATAAAAACAAACTCGTTAAACAAACAAGCCCTTTCAATAATTAATTTTAGTGATTTAAAAAACTTATAATATTTTTTATTTGTCTTGTTTCATGTCGATTTATCGATATTTTAATTTAATTTTTCATAATAATGAGAAAATTATGGAAAATTAGTATTATTTTCTACACATAATTCAAATATTTAAATGTTTTTATTTCTGAATTTCGATCGTTTAAATTGTATCATTAAAAAAATGGCGAAAAATGGACGCATCCTTTACAAACAAAATTACAATCATACATTTCCTATTTAGAACGAAATATACGAACTCTATCTTTATGCATAAAAATGATTGTCGGGTTTGATGCGAAATACATACTTCTAATATAAAAAATTTCAAATATTATATTTACGAAACGAAAAAAAACGAACCCATACAAACATCGATAGCAGCAAAAACAAAACAAAGATGTACCAAACCAATAGATTTAATACGGAGTTTTGCTTGATTCTATCACAAACGATTTTTAGTCTAATTTATAATTTACCACGTTTGTAGTCAATTGAAAATCAAATCAACCACGGCATTATTGCGCGAAAATGAAATCATAGTTGACTCAACTACAAACAATGGTTAAATCAAATATGTTTGTGATACTTATAAAAAAATATATCAACAACGCGGCTAAATTGTTAATTTAAATACGGAGCGTTGGTTGATTCAATCACAAACGTATTTAATTCTCCAATTTTCACTTAATGCTCTATTAACAATACAACATGTTTGAATCAACCAAGATTTTTTCTTTCGGTGTGGCGATTAACTTCTTCCATTTTTCTTTTAATTTTTTTAAGATTTATTATTCATTCAAAATTGACTAAAATTCGAAAATTTGTATTAAAAAATTTCAAAATTAGAATAAAAATAAAAAACATTTTAATTTTTTTACTATACTAACTACTACCGAAGTATCAAAGAAAAAGGAAATAGTCGGGCTCGCATCATTGCCATTTTATTTCGATTTTCTATCAATTAGAGAACGACAGAATGTTAAGGTCTCTAATTGTTGAATCAAGAAAAGTAAAATGTTCAATTATACAGCAATAATTAAAACTCCGTTCAGAAAATTGTATTATGAAATAGCCAACAAAAACTATATTGTGAGGGCAAAGAATAATGCTTCATAAAACCTTGCTCAATCGGACAGTTGTGCGAACTTGGCGCCCGCACGTATAACATAAAAAAACACATAAATGAGATTATATCTTTCTTTTGAGTTCCGTGCCATCTCTTATATTATTTGTTCATAATTGTTAAACGTAAAGTAAGAAAGAGATGAATACATTAGAGTAGACATACTATTTTTAAGAGTAACCATTGTTAATAAAATAGCGTCGTTGTTTTGATATCGTCGAAGAGTGAGCACATGTTGCAAAATTGAATAAATAAAATATGGAGGGGCTGAAATCTCACAGGTCTGAGATATCAAGACTTCGGTCTGGGTTAAGGATTTTGATATAGTTTTCGATTCAGCACGGTTCATGTTTTGGGCTCACCTTTCAGTTTACATGTCCCTCGCCAAGATTTGCGACAACTCATTTTTCTCAATTTTTGTGTTTTTCAATTCTGTACATTTGGTTGGCTTTTGAATTCACCAAAATGATACTAAATTACTACATATTACCGATGCTACCAACGTCGTATAAAAATTTGTAAAAATATTTTTTTTACTACTTGCATGATAAATTTCAATTATTTACTCAAAAACCCAAGACAATAGTTATTTATTATACAAGGGAAAAAAGTAGTAGATTTTAGCTCGAGGTTGTGTTGTCTCCCGACGCGAAGCTGAGCTATAGCTGAGCCAAACATGAAATGCCATTTGAATGAATGCGATAAATGCCCCGGAGTGAATGGAATGGAGCAATTCTTCGAACAAATTCTTGAAGATAACCAAATGGAGAGTATGCCATACAAACAATGGTTGAATCAAAGCGGTACATTTTGAACTAGCTTATTTTTGAATTACGCCATTTGAATTACGCCGTTCAGTAATTTATTTTAATAATTTTAATAATTTTTTTTTAAAAAATAGGTAGAACGAGCTTGGAAAATATTACGCGTTCTTCCGATGATTTCATTAGGAATAGTATAGCATGCAGCTGGCAACTTTGATTCCACACGATTTTATCGCGAAGAAACAATCTGATTTTTTGAAAATAAAAAAGGATCAACTGCGGCAAGGCGAGTTTATTGTAATCTCCGACTTTACGAAAAATTATCATTGCGTTATTCAGGTATATATTCATCTCCAATCGATTCGAAAAATTGGTTGGATCTACCATTTTATATTAAATGCAAAACTTTTTAAGGACGAAGTACAATCAGCACATTGGAACCAGCAGCAGGTTACACTTCATCCGTTTGCGATTTATTTCAAAGATCAGAGAAATGAGTTGAAGTTCAAAAGTCTTCTGATAATTGCCGAGAGTCTGAAGCACAACTATGAAGCAGTATACCAATTTCAGCAGGAACTTTTTAAATTCTTGAATGAGACTTTACAATTCATTACAAAAATATACTTCTTTTCGGATGGAGCACCTTCGCAGTACAAAAACAAAACAAATTTCTTTCAATTGTGTCAACATTGAAAGGCCCATAATTTCGATGTTGAATGGCATTTCTTTGCCACGGCGCATGGGCCGGGCCCCCATCGATGGTATTGGAGGTGCCTTTAAGCGCAACGCAACAAGAGCTAGTCTCCAGAAAAAATTCGAAGGCCATATAAGAACTGCAAAAGAACTCTACCAATGGGCCATTTCGAACAAAGACTCGGCCATTGCCTTTCGCTTTTGTCCGGAAGAAGAATACAAGAAAATTGAAAAGAGATTTGAAAAAAAAAATTGACAAAGTGTCAACTATCGCAGGAACACAAAAATTTCACTGCTTTACTCCAATCAACGACAAAAAATTAAAGTCTCAAGATTCTCAGCTTCGAATGATTTTACAATCTTTAAATTAATTAATTAAATAGAATTTATGCTTCACAATGATATAAAGTTGTTATAATGTCTAGGATACGCAATATGTAAACACATTCATAAAAACCGGGGCGTTACGAGAGGGCATTATGCATTCATAACGCCCGCTATTAAGACGCTAAAAAACTAAATAAAATTATTTTTTCTGTAGCTTTGTCTACACAATGTAAATAATTCTTATTCAATTTAAGCTAGGAAAAGAATTTGACAATCGTTTAAAAATGTTTAGCAACATTTTAGTTATTAATTGTTCATATAGTTTTCCAAAACTATCAAATTATTTTGAACGTCATACAATGTTTTTGTCATACGCTACAAAATTTAGGAGAATTTGTTTACATAGCAACGTTCAAACAACAAATATTTATTTCAAACTTCAAAATAGTTATTTTCTTGGCATACTACGATACATTTGTATTTTTTTGCATATCAATATAGACTAGCAAATTAAATTCTTTCTTAGTTTTTGGGTTATTAAGGGTGTATATAACATTTATGAAATCAAAGATTTACGTTGGATTTTAAAATATATTACAGAATAAACGTTCCTGCATCGATTGGAATCAAAAAATTTAGATCTCACCGACAATTTTCGCGAAATAATTAATTTTAAAGTTATCATTCACTCTATGTTATGTTCGGCGGAAGTATCAAAATTTGTTAGAAAAATTAAAAATTCAGAATGTCTTTGCAAGACATCCGTAAAAAAAACTTCCGTTCAGTTTTTCTGTGCGATTTATGATTTTTTGAGCCCAAAAAACAGCGGTGTCTCCGGCAATCAGACGTAAATATTTAATTTAAAAGCTTATAAAATCTGCTGCGTACACCGGAAAGCTGACCGCCATTTGCAGCAAGAAAATCTGGCAACGTTGTTTGTGTCGGTCAAAGAGAAGTCTTTTTTCATCGTTCGTGTTCATAATAAGATATCGTGCGTGACAATCAAATTTTAAAATAAAATAATAAATATATTTATTTATTCCTATAGGACACGCAACAATAAAACAAAATAATTTTAAATTAAAATAATAAATATATTTGACTGACTGCGACGTTGCCAGATCTACTTTTCCATATAGTAGATGTAATAAAATTAGAGACATATATTTTTTAGTCCAATGAATTTTGGAAATATTCTATCATAGAAAATTATTATAATTGATAAAAAGCACTCCTATATTGAAATTTTTACATAATAATTTGTTTGAAATTTTATTAGATGTGTTACGCGATTTGACTATCTATACATCCTTAAGTGAAGCATAAAATCTTGTATGCACCACTGGCGTTACTGGGTATTACGCCCGTCAAGCGACATCCATCCCTCGGGCCAGAGGCCCTCGGGCTAGATTACGTCGCTTTCCGGGCGTAATAACCTACATAACGCCCTTGGTACATAAATAGCTATTAAAGAAACCATTTTGCATAACACTATTTACAGATCGAAAAAAAATAAACTAAATCATATCATTTCCTATTCTGTGACTTTTAATTTTTAATTTGTTCAATTTTTTAATTTTCTTTTACTATATATGTATTTGTATTTTTCTAATGTTCTTAATAGTCTTAAGATTTGTGTTACTACTGGGCAAGAATTGGGTCTCGGCCTGTTTACCATCGTTGATTAAATAAATAAATAAAAAGTGTAGTCATACAGATAATAAAATCGAAAATTCAATAAAATCGATAATTTGTTCAACTTAGAGGTCAAAGGTTACGTGAGAGGTCATTCACCTGTATGGATTAAATATAGATTTTGTCGAAACAATCAATATTGCCAAAGAGCGAAGTTAGTTATCTGTGACCGAATAGAGAATATGGTCGATTTTTTACTCATTCGGTAAAACTTTGTACTGAAAATTCATGGCATATCCCATAAAAAACTCAATAAAAACCTAACGAATCAAGATACCATCAAGAACAGTATATCGTTGAAAAGGTAATTTGTTGATTTTTAAAATAAAAATTAAAAAAAAAAAATAAAAGGTAAGGTTTTGAGCCGAAGGGTGAAAATATATTAAAACTCACATTTTGACTCACTTTTTGTTAGGCAACAATAAATTTTGAATAATTAATCTTAAAGTAAACTAAATTACCTTTTCAACGATATACTGTTGACGCAAATCGAATAAAAAATGAAAGAGCTGTGAATTTTTGAATTTGACTCCTTTTTTGATTTTTCCCGATTTTCGCGAAACTTTGTATGGTGATATCTCATGAAAAAAAAATTATTGAATTTTTTCGGTCAAATTAGTTTTTTATTTTCACGAGACGAATCTATTAACGCATTTTCAGACAAATCGGTTATGGTCACCTAAGATTTTTGCTTTTTCCTCTCGATTTAATATGAAATGGTCGATTTGGCTCAACAATATTGAATAGATTTTCAATTTCATGTCAAAAATAAATAAAAGCTGTATTTTTTAATGCAAAGCATATGTGATTTTTATATAGTTTTAAGAAAATTCATTGAAAATAAATTTCTAACTAAGCAGCCCTGAATAATAAATATCCAATACGCAATCCAATGATATGATAAAAAATGTTTCACCAAATCAAAATTTTTATTTATTCACCATTTGCTTATTAATTGACATTTTATTTTGTGAATAATTAAGAGTTTTAGTGCATTTTTTATATCAAGTAGTAAAAAAAATAGTATATAAACCTCGGTGAAGAAAATTTTCTCCATTTCGGTGCTTAATTCGCGAGAAACATATCCACCTCAATGTAGAAAATTTACTTTATCACCTCGGTATATAATGTACTATTAATTTTACTAAAAGTTTGGGGAAGCAAAATTTTGATTTTATAAACTTTCATAAAAAAGAATGCATGCTGACTTTCTTTTTACTAATGAGAAACATATAATTAAATAATATATACTTTTATTGATAACTTTGAATACAGTTGTAGAAAAAATGCAAATTATTCGAAATGAAAATTTTAACCTTTAAAACCTATCCGGTGTACAGTATATATACTAGAAGTGTCTTTCAAAACATGGCGCGCGAGACACTACCGCGTCTCTTGATAAAATTTCATGTCATACATATTAATAATTTTATTTTTTGCCAAAAAATTGGGTAAAAATGTAAATAAAAATCTTTCTTTTGACACCCTTGACAAATTTTTTTTGACAAACTTGTAACGCAATAATCTAGATTTTGGTCTCACATACCAATCCCGACCATCAAGATTTCTCCAAATTCAATGTTCCTACTCGTAATCACTTAAAATGAACGTTTTTTAAGCCAAAAATATGAAAATTTGCTGTTTTTGACACACATAATGATTTTTTTTGACACACTTCCGGTACAGTTATCGAACACAGCGTCCTTTCGGACCTGTATCTTGAGTATACCTATTACTAGAAAAAAAATTTTTTGGAATCCCTCCAGCGATTTTCCCTGCAGCGTAGGTAATGACGGCCAGCTGGACTGACGGCCAACCGGGAGACAGACATAAATTTTTAACTTCACCACAATTTTAAATTGTGTGAAGTAATGCAATCTATCGTGAAAAAAAAAATCCTATATACCCCAAATTTTGTTTATTCTTTTGTTTTGGACCATCCTCTATCTAAATAGCCAATAAAAATTTTGGTGTACGTTTGTATGTGGGTGGGTTGCATAGGATACTTTTTGCATAGGATCTTGATGAAACTTTGGCAAATGATACAGGTTCACTTGAAAATGGAAGAGCTGGATTCATTTCATATTTGGACAAAATGGGGGAGAAAAGGTTTTAATTAGTGTAAGAAGATAATTATCATCTTTTGGAACACATTATCAAAGTGGCGGGGGGTCTACCATACAAATGCTGACTTTTCACACTTTGTTTTTAAAGTTTGTTGGGAGCATACAGACTTCATTCATTAATTTATTTTAGTGAAACTTTGAAAACAGATGGAGACTTAAGTAACAAAGAACTGATTAGTTTTTGGACAATATTGAAATAAGTGGCGGGGGTCATCCCGAACACCTGTTTACTGTGTCGCCATTTTTTCAATGTTTGTTGGGAGAACACAGCATTCGTTTGTGAACGAATTTTGATGACACTTTGGAAAAAGATGCAAACATTTATGGCAAGGAACTGATCAGTTTTTGAGCGATAGTGAACAAAGTGGTGGGGGGTGTCCCATACACCTGTTTTTTGAAAGCTCTATAACATCTTTACCTGATAATCGAATTGAATGAAACTTAGTACATGAGCATTTAGTACGGTTCACAACAGTTCTGCATCCCAACTTCCGTTTTTTCACTTCCGGTTAAATTTTTTTTTTACTTTTGCTCGTACAACAGAATTTATGTATGTTGGGATACTACTGCTTTCTTTAATAGTTTTATAATTAGAACTACGAAGTCTATAACTTTGGTTAGCTTTTAATTAAAGTATTTGATGGATAATAGCTCATTGTATATCAAGAACACTATGTTTCCAGAGCTGTGGTGAAGTCAGCCTATGCATCAGCGTCGCAATATTTTTTTTTTTGCTTTTTTAGAATCAGTAGGTCCTAAAACGTCTAGAAATGCCAAAAAAAGTGGGGGTAAGAATTTTACTTTTGGCTCATGAATGTAATACTTAGGTCTTTCAGACCGAAATAATTAAATCGTCGAAAGTATTGTTTTAAATAGTTTTGCTTTAAATTTTATCGTGACAAAGTCCGTAATAGTATATTATGCTACGATCCTGTAATGACGGTTATTAATACACGAGCATTAACCGGGATACGAAACGAGCCGTTGGCGAGTTTTTTATGGTATATGCGAGTGTATTAATAACCATTACATGAAAGTGGCATACTATATTTTTTCTACACCCGGTAAATAACGAAGAACGAAAATTACAACGAAAATTTTTTGCCTTAGTTTTATTTTAATTTAAACCAATGAAATTCTCTAAAATGTAATGACATCATTCAATTTCACCAATAAAATTTGAATTATAATAATAAAAATATTTATACGTCTGACCTACTGGGATATTAAAAATTATCATTCTAAAGTTGAAATAGTTCACTGTCATCAAAGTAGGCCAACGTATAATTCATAAAAAATATATAAATAAATGAAAAATGACAAAAAATTTTCTAAACGAATTCCCCTTGTTCGTTGTTAAATTCTCATAATTTTTTGAAAAATTCCTCAAGCAAGTGGTATTGATAAAAGCCCTCGGCCTACGGCCTCGTGCTTTCATCAATATACTTGCTTTTGAAATTTTTGGCAAAAAATTATTTCGAATGATCACCGCCCTTGGAAAATTACAATTGAAAATTTCAATTTTCAAATTTCAAATTTCAAAGTTCAATTTTGTTTCCCATACGAAGATTTCAACAAACGTCAAATGCATAGCATGTTTCGATTGAAAAACTATGGGTTTCTTTCTATTGATTAAAAATCTGTATCGTTATAAAATCTGTATCGAAATGAATATCTTTATAAAACGGATTTTGGTCATATAAGTGTATTTTTATAGTACGGGTGTAGAAAAAATACATTAATAAAACTTACGATTATATTTCAGAAGTGGGATACATATATTAAAACAACGCATACATGTGTTTTCAAAACAAAAAGTAGCCATCGTAAAACGTAAAAAAAACAACGTGGAAGTGCGTCGTAAAGTGTTGGAGTCATCGATATATGATATTAAAAATAATTGTTTTGTTTGTTTCACATTGTAAACAATAATGTCTAAAACATCATCCAGATGTGAGTATAGCAGCATGCCGCCATCGCCTGGTTCATCACATTAAACACCGCCACCAATGGATAATTATGAAAACATGAATAAACGTGTTTTCACTCAAAATCATCATCAATCAATTTACGGTCAACACGAAAATATTCCTTATGTATAAGTTCCAGCACAACAATTTTATTCGACAAGACAGTCACATGCAGCATGGTGTACCAAATTTTTTGTACCAAGCGCCGTCGGGAGCTCAACAGGTTAGTAATGGTTTTAATAATAATGGCATTTGTGGTGATGGTTTTGTGTTTAGTGGAGACGCTCGAGCGCCTAGTGTGAATTGTGAACCTCGGTGTGAGACAAATAAAAATAAATTCTATGGGAGCATTCTGAATAATAATTTTTCACCTCGTGACATTTCAGAAATGATTTGCAAATTTGACCCTGAGAATTTCGAGTGCGTCTTACAGATGTTGGGTGTAAATCATCGAACAACTACAATGCACATATAATTTGAGTGATGCCATAATATTGTTTGCCACTGTAACACGATTAAAAGGTATATCTAAATTGTGGTATGAGTCAGTTGCGTGTAAAGTATACAATTGGGAAATTTTTCGATCGGGTGTAATTCACGAGTTTGACAAAATGAGAGATGAAACTGACGTTCATTTGAGGTTAGCTAATAGAAAAAAATTTTCAAAGGAAAGTATGGTGGAATTTATTTACGCAATTCGGTCAATTGCAAGTGACATAGATTTGACGGACGCAGTTATAATTAAATATGTGTTATTAGGACTTCGCGAACAAGATGAAAGATTAAAGTGTGTATTCGCCTGTCAGAATTTTTAATCGATAGGGTTTATTAGATAGGGTTAAATTGTATGAATTGGTGAATAATGCGAATGAAAATAAATTTGGTTTCAATAAAGGATCACTAGAGGTAAAAAATTTTAACCCATATTCTAAAAAAATTGAAAATGCCAATCAACGTCGTTGCTATAAGTGTGGAGCTGAAGACCACATTACAAAATTTTATAAAACTATCATCTGTTCATTTTGAGGAAAACAAGGATACTACGAAATTTCGTATCCCAATAAATCATCAAACGTAAAAAAATCGAAATTAAAGATAATATTTATTATAAATCGATAAAAGTAAACGGAGTTGAAGCTAAAGCTTTCATTGAATTAGGGTGTGACTGTGTAACGATAATCGAAAGTTTGGGAGTTAGAATAGGACTACAATGGAATAACCAACAACAAGTTTTACATGGGTTTGGTAAGGGTTATTCAAAATCCTTAGGATCTTGCGAGGTAGAAATGGAAATTGATTTCTTAAAATTAACCGGCACTGCTGTTATAGTAAAAGATGAAGATCAAACCGATGAGATTATGATAGGTAATAGTCTTTTGCACAGAGACGGTATAATGGTAGTCAAAACCTGTCCACGAAGAAAGTAGAAAGTATACATCGTTTGTTACCCCGGATGGCCAATTTGAATTTTTGAGGGTGCCGTTTGGGCTGGCCAACACTCCAAGTGTTTTTCCAACGACTAATGAATCGGTTAGCTGAAGACGTGAATCATGATATTGTTGTTTATTTATAGATGATATTGTTTTACCCAGTAAAGCGGTTAATGAAGGTGGGTTGTTCCTTAATGGATTTTTGATAAAACTAAAACGGCTTTAAAGTTCGAGTAATGTAAGTTTTTGGTTGAAAAGGTTCAATTATTAGGACACGAAATCACGATAAAGGGTATACGCCCTGGGAAAGAAAAAATTATGTGTGTTGAGAAATTTGAAACGCCTAAGAATGTTCATGAAATTAAAAGTTTCATAGGTTTAGCATCGTACTTTAGAAAATTTGTTGAGAAGTTCTCAGTAATAGCAGAACTTCTAACTAAGTTAACTAGAAAGGATGTTCCTTTTGAGTGGGAGGAAGAACAGGAATTAGCCTTCGATAAATTGAAAAACTTTTTATGTCAACGAAACGTTTCAGCTTTATTTGAACTTTAAATCTTAGGAAATCCATACAGATGCTTCCAGTGTTGGTCTCGTCGGGATCTTGATGCAAATTGAAGACGATAGACGACTACATCTGGTCGGGTATTATAGTCGACAGACAACAGAATTAGAAAAGAGGTACCATAGTTACGAGCTCGAAGCTCTCGCCATCGTTAACTCTTTGGAAAGGTTTCGCCCCTTTGTGTTGGGAAAACATATAACTGTTGTAACGGATTGTTCTTCGCTAAAAACTGTTATTTCCAAACGAGATTTATCGCCTCGAATTGCTAGGTGGGCTCTTCGACTAATGGAATTTGACTTTGATTTTCAACATAGAAAAGGTAAACTCATGGCTCATGTGGATGCCCTAAGTAGATCTCATTTTAATCCTCCCCTCCCCAATATTCAAATTGATTCAATAGATAGAAAATGGATTGAAACGTTACAGTTGAAAGACCCTGATTTTGCTGAATTAAAGAAAAACAAACGAAAACTAAAAAATAGACGATTCGTGATAGAAGAAAATATTTTATATAAAAGGATCGAGGATGATTCCAAATTTGTATTACCTAAAGGAACTAGGAACAGAGTAATTAGAACCTGTCATGATGATATAGGACATCCGGTTTAACAAAACATTGTCTAGACTTTGTGAAATTTGTTGGCTCCCTCGAATGTGTCAAACTGTAAAAAAAATATGTGAATTTGTGCTATGAGTGATTGTATCACAAGGGAAATAGTGACAAAAATAAAATAAATTTACATCAGATCGATAAGATTCCCACTTCTTGTCATACTTGGCATTTAGACCATTTGGGTTCCTTCGTGAAAAGTGCCAAAAGAAATTCGTAGATTTTGGGTGTCGTCGATGCTTTTACAAAATATTCACCTTAAAGCCGTCCGGGATACGTCTTTGACTTTCGTTATTAAAACTTTAAGGAATTTGTTGTTACATTTTGAAATGACTCATCGAATCATAACAGATCGTGGTTCGTCATTCACATCGAATCCGTTCAGAGCTTTTCTAAATGATCACAATACTATTCACGTATTAAATGCCATTGCAACACCACGAGCTAATGGCCAAGTTGATCGTTACAACAGAACTATCCCGCATGCTCTACAAACTATGTCAGAGAAGGATGAATGAAATGGGATACCCATTTAACTACTATTCAATGGACTCTCAACAGTACACCGCACAGTATAACAAAGTTGTCACCGCATAAACTTTTATTTGGAATCGAATTAAGAGCTATAGGCGACGATAAATTGCGACTTGTGTTGTCGAATATGAAGGAAGAATTTTTCTATGAAATGGAAAGGGACAAGTTACGACGTTTAGCATCAAAAAGAATTCATGAAAATCAGAACAAACAGAAAAACAGGTTTGAATTGAATTTTGCCACACCGAAAGAGTACAAAACAGGGAATAGAGTCGTATTCTTCCGAGAACCCCAATCGACAGGAGATAGTAGGAAACTATTGCACCGTTATAGAGGTCCGTATATTATTACCGCTGTACTACAAGGGGACCGTTACAGAATTGAAGAAAAAGACGAACGAAGATTCACCTCAGATGTGAAACGAACATTCACCGGTGTTGTACCATCCGACCACATAAGATTAGTGGTTCAACCAGAAGAAGACGAATTTATCTACGAAGGGAGTGATGTTGAACCTGATGACTGAGAACAGTCTTTACTCTTTAGTCAGGAAGGCGAATATAATATAAAAAAAACACATAAATGAAATTATATCTTTCCTCGTTCCGTGCCATCTCTTATATTATTTGCTCATAATTGTTTAACGTAAAGTAAGAAAGAGATGAATACATTAGAGTGCATGGTATTTCCCTACACACAGTTATAATTTGATAAGTCAAGTATACAAGATTGTTCAAAATCGTTTATAGCAGGGATTCTTAACAAGGGGGCCGCGAAATTATTGCCAAATTTTTATAATTTAAATGTTAAACAATTTTTAAATCTAGGTGTACGAATGTGTATGCTGTTATTTTTCAATAAATACTTTAATTACTAACAGTTATTCATATCATTTTTGGATCACTATATTTCGAATCTATGCAACACATACGAAGTGACACAGCGGCAGTTAGGATGCAGAAAAATAATTGTTAGGAAGACACGCTCCTCCCTCGTTTTATCTAATTTTGCCCAAACACCTAGAAATCTTTTTAAAGATTTTGAATTTTTGAGATTAATTAAACTCAAGTAAGTAAAGAAGTAATTGGAATATTTTCAATTCAAAGGTATGGTTTGAAGTTTCTCAGAAAAAACTTCACTTCACATTTTTCATGTTTCGGTTGGGATTCGAACCTACCTCGTCAGTGCCCGGCTCGAATCCTTGGGCAGACACACTATCGATTACGCCGTTGAGGCGATGACAATTTCAAAGTTGCAACTTCTTCATCACTTATTTATTTTTACTTAAGTTGCATTTTTCCACTGTCATTAGACTCCATATTATGGAAATGTTTTTACATTATATAGGAGGATTATATACTAAATTTATTAGTGCCAAACATAAATGAAATTTTGAACGATTAGAAAGTAAAAGTATCAAGTAAAATTATATTCATTTTTCATATAAAAATATGAACATGTCAAAGCATTGCATGAACTCATACCCTTAGCTACATCACACAGCGAAACAGAACTATAACAAAGCTAACTCTTTATAATGACCGCTAGATTTATTATAAGGGGGGCCCGCCCGACTGCCAAAAACTTATTTTAAGGGGGCCACGAGTGCGAAATTAGAAAAATATATCAAGTTTTTGCAGAACTGTTTTTTTATCATTACTACAAATAACTACAAACGATTTCAAACAATCTTGGCTATATCAAAATTAACTGTTTGTAGGTTAATCACCTATTTTAATAGTTTCATAGACATTTATTACATCTACCAACAAAAAGTTTTTACTACAATTATCTGCATCGTTTGTTGTTTTTGAGATTGGAAGAATACAGTACATTTAAATGCTTGTTGGCTACAATATATATTAGAGTATATATATAAATATAGAGAAAGCCTAAATACATACCATAAGAATTCCAAAAGAAATTCATATTCTCGTTTCTCCATTTTGATTTGTTTTTCAATGTTTATATTTACTAAAATAAATTTTTTTTATTATATTATAAATTAAAAACAATTTAAAATATACAATGCCAAAAATCAATAAATATTTTCTTCATAGTTATACTAATTTTTAAAAAATTAATGACAAAGATTACTAGAGTAATTTAAATTTATTGAGCTATTTCCAGTGATTAAGAAAAATATTTTATAAAGAATAAGTGACATGAAATAATTTTTAAGCTATGTAATTATTCTCAAAAATATATTAAGAAAATCTGCTGACAAACTTTTTTCATCATTGACAAATTTATTTTTCATTGATGAAATTTCAAAACACAATGCTTGGTTCCGAAATTTCACTATTCTGTAAATTTTATAAATCCAAATATATAGCTAAAAAAAATCCGTTGGTGGTCGGGTTGTTGGATAACGTAAACGTATGGGATTTTGATGACACTTTGGTATATGATTCGGATTCACTTGAAAATGAATGATCAGGTTTTGTTTCAAAATTTTACAAAGTGAAAAGAGAGGAGGCAGTGCCTCCATATCAACTGTTTATATAAAACCTTAATAACTTCTAATCTAGGAATTTAATTTTGTTCAAACTTGGTATTTGGTGTTCAATAATTCTGCACATCAGCTTTCGGTTATCACTTCTAGCAATAAGTGATTTTTCTAGTGATTTTTTTATTGCCTTTATCCGCACCATAGCTTACAGTTATGAAGCGATTTTCATTAAAATTTGATAAAAATCTTATAAATTAATATGCTAACTTTGTGCTTTGTACAGCCTAAGGCTCCTTTATTCGAATTTTCACTCATTCCAAAGTTTCACTGCTAACTGATATTAGTATAACCTAGATTTCAGAAATTTTTGGGATTTTTCGGGACTTAAATAAAAAAGTTATAGACGAATTATAATGTGTTTTTGAATTCAACTGCCTCCCCTCAAATCGAATCAAATGGATCAAATGGAATCGTCCAAATTTTTTCTTTGTTTATAGTATTTTATATTTTCTTTTCAGTTTATGCATTGATCTAGGAGAGTATGGACGTTATTTTTCTTTGTTGTTTTATCTTTTATATTAATACGTTGAATATTTAGTTAGATATATATTGTTTGTGAATGAAAGAGGATAAAAAATTGATTATTGATTGTTGTATTTTTTTTCAGTGACAATTTTGTAATGTGTGTGTTTGGCATGATAGTTTGAGATCGTAAATTTGATTGTTAGAATTATTAATATATATTGTTTGTGAATGAAAGAGGATAAAAAATTGATTATTGATTGTTGTATTTTTTTTAGCGACAATTTTGTAATGTGTGTGTTTGGTATGATAGTTTGAGATCGTAAATTTGATTGTTAGAACTTTTAACATATTGTTTGTGAATGAAAGAGGATAAAAAATTGATTATTGATTGTTGTATTTTTTTCTCAGCCACAATTTTGTAATGTGTGTGTTTGGTATGATAGTTTGAGATCGTAAATTTGATTGTTAGAATTTTTAACATATATTGTTTGTGAATGAAAGAGGATAAAAAATTGATTATTGGTGTTTGTATTTTTTTTCAGCCACAAATTTGTAATGTGTGTGTTTGGTATGATAGTTTGAGATCGTAAATTTGATTGTTAGAATTTTTAATATATATTGTTTGTGAATGAAAGAGGATAAAAAATTGATTATTGATTGTTGTATTTTTTTTCAGTGACAATTTTGTAATGTGTGTGTTTGGCATGATAGTTTGAGATCGTAAATTTGATTGTTAGAATTATTAATATATATTGTTTGTGAATGAAAGAGGATAAAAAATTGATTATTGATTGTTGTATTTTTTTTAGCGACAATTTTGTAATGTGTGTGTTTGGTATGATAGTTTGAGATCGTAAATTTGATTGTTAGAACTTTTAACATATATTGTTTGTGAATGAAAGAGGATAAAAAATTGATTATTGATTGTTGTATTTTTTTTCAGCGACAATTTTGTAATGTTTGTGTTTGGTATGATAATTTGAGATCGTAAATTTGATTGTTAGAATTTTCAATACTAGGAGGGCCCGGCGTGCTTCGCTACGCTTATAAATAAAGTTTTTGCGTAGACTGATTTCAAAAAGTGGTAATGAGAAATGCTAGCATATAATTTATAATTATTCTTTTTAAATATATGAATGAAAAATAATCAGAACTCTAGCTGATCAGTTCGGATATATGACAAATTAGCGATCAAATAAGCTAGAGATCAAATAAGCTTACTCGAAAACTTATTTGATCGCTAATTTTTCATGTATCCGAACTGATCAGCTAGAGTTCTGATTATTTTTAATTCATATGTTTAAAAAGAAAAATTAAAAATTATATGCTAGCATTTCTCATTACCACTTTTTGAAATCATTGCTT